>JANVCC010009742.1:606839-666699 GCA_025345505.1 Todiramphus chloris collaris | reverse complement strand
GAAACGAATCTGCTAAAGAGAAGCCATGCGCGCTTATCTTGATCTTCTTCAGCATGTGCTCGATATCGGCGTCGACCGCGGCGACCGTACCGGGACAGGCACACGTTCCGTTTTCGGCTACCAGATGCGATTCGATCTGTCGGCGGGTTTTCCTGCCCTGACGACCAAGAAATTGCATCTCAAATCCATCATCCACGAGCTGCTGTGGTTCCTGAAAGGCGAAACGAACATCGCCTATCTCAAGGAAAACGGCGTGACGATCTGGGATGAATGGGCCGACGAGAACGGCGATCTCGGGCCGGTCTATGGCTATCAGTGGCGCTCCTGGCCTGCGCCCGATGGCCGGCATATCGACCAGATTGCGAATCTTGTCAGTGCGATAAAGCAAAATCCCTATTCGCGGCGTCTGATCGTTTCCGCATGGAATCCGGCGCTCGTCGATGAAATGGCGCTGCCGCCCTGCCACTGCCTGTTCCAGTTCTACGTGGCCGACGGAAAGCTTTCCTGCCAGCTCTACCAGCGCTCCGCCGATATTTTCCTCGGCGTGCCGTTCAATATCGCATCCTATGCCCTGCTGACCCTCATGGTGGCGCAGGTCACGGGTCTGCAGCCGGGTGATTTCGTCCACACGCTGGGCGATGCGCATCTCTATGCCAACCATTTCGAGCAGGCGCGGCTGCAATTGAGCCGCACGCCGGGTCCTTTGCCGGTCATGCGCCTTAATCCCGACGTGAAAGACCTCTTTGCTTTCACATTCGACGATTTCAGTCTTGAGAACTATGTGGCCGAAGCGAGCATCAAGGCGCCGATCGCCGTCTAGAGTCAGGACCCGTTGATCTGGTCGAATTGCTCGCGCTCTTTGGTTTACGCTGTCTGCTTTCCCGGAAGGAATGGGTCCAATGATCAGTTTTGTTGTTGCCGTCGCGCAGAACGGGGTTATCGGCCGTGACAATGGCCTGCCGTGGCGCCTGTCCTCCGACCTGAAGCGGTTCAAGGCGGTCACCATGGGCAAACCCATCATCATGGGGCGCAAGACCTGGGATACGCTCGGCAAGCCGCTGCCGGGACGCACCAACATCGTCATCACCCGCGATCCCGCCTTTGCCGTGGACGGCGTCATTGCGGTCCGTTCCGTGGATGAGGCGCTGATGATTGCCGGCAGCCACGCGGCGGCGGACAAGGTGGATGAAATCTGCGTTATCGGCGGCGGCGAGATTTATCGCCAGCTCCTGGATCGGGCGCACCGTCTTCACGTCACCTGGGTTCTGGCCAATATCGAGGGCGACGCGTTTTTCCCTCCCATCGATCCGAAGAACTGGAACGAAGTGTTTCAGGAAGAATTCCCGGCGGGTGAAAAAGATAATTATCCGACCCGGTACACGATTTACGAACGACGCTAGAATTTGCTGCTTATCCGGCAATCAATATGAAAATTTCGTGATAAGCGGTCATAATCGTTCGACTTTTTACCAAATTAGCATGAAAAACCGCGCTGCGCGTTGAAAGCGCGCCTTGCGATCCCTATAAACGGGATATCGGGTTAGCGGGACGTTGCCATGGGGTGGCGAATCTCGTTCCAAAACATGAGGTAGGAATGCCCTGGAGTAATCAGAACGGTGGCGGCGGCCCTTGGGGTGGCGGCGGTAACAACAATGGCGGCGGCGGTGGTCCATGGGGCCAGAAGCCGCAAGGCGGAGGTCCCGGAGGCAATCCGCCCGACCTTGAAGATATTATCCGCCGTGGCCAGGACCGTCTGCGCCAGGCACTTCCCGGCGGCACCGGCAGCAGCTCGACGATCTTCGGATTGGCGGCGCTTGCCCTGGTTGCCTTCTGGCTTTTCCAGTCGATCTACACGGTCCAGCCGGATGAACGCGCTGTCGAACTGCGCTTCGGCAAGCCGAAGGCGGATATTTCCGAGCCCGGCCTGCACTTCCATCTCTGGCCCATCGAGACCTATGAAAAGGTCCAGATCGTCGAGAAGCAGAAGAACATCGGCGGGCAGGGTGTGTCTGGTGCCAAGGAAGGCCTGATGCTGACCGGCGACCAGAACATCGTGAATGTTCAGTTCTCCATTCTTTACCGCGTTTCCGACCCGGTTGCTTACCTCTTCCATGTGCAGAGTCCGGAAAACATGGTCCAGCAGGTTTCCGAGAGCGCCATGCGTGAAATCGTCGGCCGCAGCCCCGCGCAGGACATTTTCCGCGACAATCGTGCTGGCATCGCCAACGACGTGCGCGGCATCATCCAGAAGACACTGGATGATTACGGCGCCGGTGTTCAGGTCAATGCCGTCTCCATCGAGGATGCGTCGCCGCCGCGTGAAGTGGCCGATGCCTTCGATGAAGTGCAGCGTGCCGAACAGGACGAAGACCGCTTTGTCGAGGAATCGAACCAGTATTCCAACCAGAAACTCGGTCAGGCCCGCGGTGAAGGCGCGCAGATCCGCGAAGATGCGGCCGCCTACAAGAACCGCATCGTGCAGGAAGCACAGGGTGAGGCCCAGCGCTTCACATCGGTCTATGACCAGTATGTGAAGGCGCCGGAAGTGACCCGTAAGCGTCTTTTCTTCGAAACGATGGAACGTGTGCTGAAGGACTCGAACAAGGTGATTGTCGACCAGAAGAACGGTCAGGGGGTCGTGCCCTATCTGCCCTTGTCGGAGATCACAAAGCAGCAGCGCCCGACTGAGGGGACAAAGTAATGAGCCAGAACCGTCTTCCTCTTATTGCGGGTCTCATCGCATTCATCGCCCTTTTGGTTTATTCCTCGGTTTTCGTCGTCAATGAACGTCAGCAGGCGATTGTCCTGCGCTTCGGCCAGATCGTCGATGTGAAGACCCAGCCCGGTATCTATTTCAAGCTGCCGTTCGGCTTTCTTGAAGCCGACAATGTCCAGATGATCGAAGATCGTCTGCTGAGCTTTGAACTGGACAATATCCGTGTTCAGGTTTCGGGCGGCAAGTTCTACGAAGTCGATGCCTTCCTGGTCTACCGGATCACCGATCCGCGCAAGTTCCGCCAGACGGTGTCGGGCGATGTGGAATTCGCACAGGCCCGTCTGCGCACGCGTCTCGATGCATCCTTGCGTAGCGTTTACGGTCTGCGTGGATTTGAAGCCGCGCTTTCCGACGAGCGTGCCGGCATGATGCGTGAAGTGCGCGAACAGCTGCGTCCGGATGCGGAATCGCTGGGTCTCGAGATTGCGGATGTGCGCGTTCGCCGGACCGACCTGACCCAGGAAGTGTCGCAGCAGACGTTCGAGCGCATGAAGGCCGAGCGTCTTGCCCAGGCTGAATTCCTGCGTGCCCGCGGCCGTGAAGCTGCCCAGCGCATCAAGGCGATTGCCGATCGCCAGGTGGTCGAGATCATTGCGGAAGCCCGCAAGGAATCGGAAATCGCCCGCGGTGAGGGTGAAGGCGAGCGCAGCCGGATCTTTGCCGATGCCTTCTCCAAGGATCCGGATTTCTTCGCGTTCTACCGATCCATGGCTGCCTATGGCACAGCCCTCGACAATGCCGGAACAACGATGGTGCTTTCGCCCAATTCCGAGTTCTTCCGGTATTTCCAGGATGCCAATGGTGGCGCTGTTCCGCCAGCGCCGGCCGCTGCAAAACCTGCCCCGCAATAGGGGCAGGCCAGGTATGATCGACTTTCTGGATGCTGTAGGGCTGTTCCTCGTCTTCGAGGGGCTGCTCTACGGCTGTTTCCCGCTGATCGCAAAGCGCGTCGCGCGGGACGTCAGCGGACAGCCGGATGGCTTTCTGCGCATGGCCGGTGTCGCGTCTGTTGCCATCGGCGTGGGTATCGTCTGGCTCGCACGGGGGTAATGGCGGGCCCGCCATTACCAAACTTGATCAGACTTGCAGTCTGACGGCCATATTTTCGTCTACTCTCGCGGCTCTGTTGTAATTCATCGCTATTTTTTTTTAATCCGAGCACACTGACAAAGGCCCGAACGCATGGTTTTCACTCCTGGTCGCCCGATTTTCCGTTCTGCCACCGCGGCAATCGCGCTGATTGCCCTGTCCGCCACGAGCGTGACGCCCGCCTTTGTGACCATCGCGGCAGCACAATCGGCGCAGCCGAAAGCCCAGGGCCCGGCGTCCGTCGCCGATCTCGCCGAGGGTCTGCTGGATGCGGTGGTCAATATTTCGACATCGCAGACCATCAAGGGGCAGGATGGCGATTCCGGACCGGTTCCCATGCCGAAAGTCCCGGAGGGATCACCGTTCCAGGAGTTCTTCGACGAATATTTCGGCAAGCAGAAGCCGGGTGAGAACAATCCGTCCCGCAAGGTTCAGTCATTGGGCTCCGGCTTTGTCATCGATGCGGAGCAGGGCATCGTCGTGACCAACAATCATGTGATCGCCGATGCGGACGATATCGAGGTGAACTTCACCGATGGGTCGAAGCTGAAGGCGGAACTGGTCGGCAAGGACACCAAAACCGATCTGGCGGTGCTCAAGGTCGACCCGAAAAAGCACAAGCTGGTCGCGGTCAAGTTCGGCGATTCCTCAAAGGCCCGTATCGGCGATTGGGTCATGGCCATCGGCAACCCCTTCGGTCTTGGCGGTACCGTGACGGTTGGTATCGTTTCCGCCCGCAACCGCGACATCAATTCCGGCCCCTATGACAATTTCATCCAGACGGATGCGGCGATCAACCGGGGCAATTCCGGCGGCCCGCTGTTCGACATGTACGGGCAGGTCATCGGGATCAACACGGCGATCATTTCGCCGACCGGCGGATCGATCGGCATCGGCTTTGCCATTCCGGCGGACCTCGCCGCCGGTGTGATCCAGCAATTGCGCGACCATGGCGAAGTGCAGCGCGGCTGGCTTGGCGTGCGCATCCAGCCGGTCACCGACGATATCGCCGAAAGCCTGGGGATGACCTCCAGCAAGGGCGCGCTGGTTGCCGGTATCATTGACGGCGGTCCCGTGGCCAACGGCTCCATCCTGCCCGGTGACGTCATCACCAAGTTCGACGGCAAGCCGGTGAACAATGTCAAGGATCTGCCGCGCGCCGTGGCGGAAAGCCCTGTCGGCAAGGAAGTCGATGTCGTCGTGGTGCGCAAGGGCAAGGAACAGACGGTCAAGGTCACGCTCGGCCGGCTGGAAGATACGACCGATGCCAAGACCAAGGAGAAATCCCAGTCGCAGACCGACCAGGATGAAGACGCCGCGCAGGATGTGGATGTCCTCGGCATGACGCTCGGCGTGCTCGACGATGACAGCAGAAAGACATTCGGCATTGCCAAGGAGGTCGAGGGCGTTCTGATCACCGAAGTGCAGGCCCAATCGATTGCCGCGAACAAGCGGATCGAAGCGGGCGACGTGATCGTCGATATTGCCCAGGAAGCCGTCAAGACACCGGAAGACGTGGCTGCCCGTATCGAGAAGCTGCGCGATGAAGGCCGCAAGAATGCCCTTTTGATGCTGGCATCCAAGACGGGCGAATTGCGCTTCGTGACTTTGCAGATGAACTGACGTCTCAACGACCTCAGCAAAAAGGCGGCCAATGTCCGCCTTTTTTGTTTCCGGCGCTGTCAGATGACAAAGTCGGTCTTGCGATAGCCCTGGATATAGAGCAGCGCGGTGAGGTCGCCATGATCCACCCGGACCTTTGCCTGCGCCGCGACCGACGGCTTGGCGTGCAATGCGACACCTGTGCCGGCCAGCTGCAGCATGCCGAGATCATTGGCGCCGTCGCCGACGGCAAGGGCCTCGTCCGGCGCAAGATTGAAGCGTTCGCAGATGGACAGGAGCGCAGCGACCTTGGCTTCGCGGCCGAGGATGGGTTCGGTGACTTCGCCGGTGAGCGTTTCACCATTGTCGATGAGCGTATTGGCGCTGTTCTCGTGAAAGCCGATCATGGCGGCGATGCGCTGGGTGAAGACGGTGAAGCCGCCCGAAACCAGCGCCGTATAGGCCCCGTGCTTCTTCATGGTGCGGACAAGCTCCGGTCCGCCGGGCATGAGGGTGATGCGGCTGGCGATGACCTTGTCGATGACGGAATAGGGCAGGCCCTTGAGCAGTGCCACCCGTTCACGCAGGGCGGGCTCGAAGGCGATCTCGCCATTCATGGCGCGGGCGGTGATGGCCGCCACCTTGTCGCGCAGGCCGGCCTCTTCGGCCAGTTCGTCGATGCATTCCTGCTGGATCATGGTGGAATCCATGTCGGCGATCAGGATTTTCTTGCGCCGTGTATCCTGTTCCTGCACGACGATGTCGATGGGCTCGCCATCGACGATCCGCGCCAGTTCCGCATGGGCCTCCACCGGGTCAGAGCCTGTGCGCAGGGCGAGATCGCAGGCAATTCCGTCGGCCAGCCAGTAAAGTCCTGTTGCATTGAGTGCCGCTGAGGCTTTAATCCCGAGCGATGCGCTGAGACGGGGTGAAGCCGGATTGGCGATAAGCGTGGCCATCAAGGGCATGAGCATTTCCCGATTGGACGATTGGTGTGACAAGAAGACAGACAATCCTGATAGCCGGACCGACGGCAAGCGGCAAGTCGGCATTGGCGCTGCGCTATGCCGAGGAGACCGGCGGCTGGGTCGTCAATACCGATTCCATGCAGGTCTACGGCGTGCTCGATGTGCTTACCGCACGGCCGGGGCCGGATGATCTTCTGCAAGCGCCGCATTGCCTCTATGGCCATGTCCCGCCGTCCGAAGCCTATTCCACCGGCCGCTGGTTCACCGATGTCGAACATTTGCTGAAAACCCAAGCTGCGGCTGACCGCCCGCTGATCTTTGTCGGCGGCACCGGGCTTTATTTCCGCGCACTGCTCGGCGGCCTCTCGGCCATGCCGGACATTCCCGATGATGTGCGGGCCTATTGGCGCGCGCAGGACGCGCAGGTCGGAGCGCAGCAGCTGCACACCATTTTGAGCGAAAAAGATCCGCGGGCGGCAGCAGTGCTGCGCTCCACCGACAGCCAGCGCGTCGTGCGGGCGCTGGAAGTGATCGATGCTTCGGGACGGTCGATCATCGATTGGCAGAAGCAAACCGGCACGCCTTTGATCGATGCGGCCTCGGCCCGCAAGATCGTCATCGACCCGAACCGGGCCTGGCTTGGCAAACGGATCGCGCTGCGGTTTGCAACCATGCTGGAGAAGGGAGCGGTGGAGGAGGTCAAAGCCCTGCTGGCGCTCGGATTGTCCTCCGATCTGCCCGCCATGCGCGCCATCGGGGTCGGTGAAATCGCCAGGATGCTGGCAGGCACGATCACGCCTGCCCAGGCAGCCGAGCTGTCGACCATTGCGACGCGGCAATATGCCAAGCGGCAAATGACCTGGTTCCGCAACCAGCTCGGCGACGACTGGGAGCGGATCGCCTATCCCGGCCCTTAAGTCTTGTCAGTGCGGAAGCTGCGGATGAGATCGCTGGCGCGAAACCCTTCGCTCTCGGATCGCGCCGGTTTGCGCGGCTCTTCGATGATCGGGGCGGATTCGGCCGCGCGCCACTGGCTCCGGACTGGTTCCGGCGGAATGGGTGCCGCAGGGCGCTGCACCATCGCCGGTTTTTCCGAGGCCTGAAAACCGGCCGATGCATGTTCGGTCGTGGTGCTGTCGGCCGCATTCAGCTGGCGCATCCGGCCGAGGATCATGTCGAGCGAAACGTGGCTGTCACCGCTGCGCACGGCTTCCTGCTGCTGCGTCATATGCGCGGCGGGCAGATGTTCCGGCGCAATGGTTTCGAACATCATGCGCATGGGCGTTGGCACGGCCTCACCGAAGGCGATCGCTTCGCGGTTGGCGATCGACGACAGGAAGCCGACGGCGCTTTGCGACGCGCCGCTGATGGCGCCGCGGACGATTTCCTGGTCGCGCTCATTGCCGAGCCGCATGGCGAAGACCGTGCTGCACTGGGAGAGGATTGTCGGGTCCAGCTCGCCCGGCCGCTGGGTGATGACGGAGAGATAGACGCCGTATTTGCGGCCTTCCTTGGCGATGCGTGCAATGGCCTGGCGCGTCGGCCAGAACCCGGCGCTGGTATCGGCGGGGATATAACGGTGTGCTTCCTCGCACACGACAAGCGTCTGCACATTGCCATCGCTGGAAACGGCGAGGTCAAAGGCCATCCGGCAGAGAACCGAGGCGACGGAGTTCACCACTTCCGACGGCAAACCCGCCAGCTGGAACACGCAGATGGGCCGGTCGTTTTTCGGCACGCGGAAAATGTGGCCGACGGTCTGGCGCATCGTATCGAGCGTTGCCGGGGCCGAGAACATGAAGCGGTAGCGCGGATCGGCGACCAGTGCCTGCAGGCGGTAGCGCAGCGCCTTCATCGTCGGCCGGTCTGTCTTGCCGTCGAGCTGGCCGATGCGCTCTTCCAGCAGCTTGATCAGATCCGCCATCCGGTAGGGCGTCGGCGTATCGGCTGTCATCGAGGCAAAGTCACGTTCTTTCCTGAGGAGGGACGACGTGGCTGCCGCTTCCACATTGGCAAAACGTTCTTTGGCGAGCGGAATGAGATCGCGCAGAATATCGATTTCAGCCGCGATTTGCGGGCGTCCGCGGAACACGGCTTCGCCGAATTCCTCCAGCTTGAACATCCAGTACGGCAAATCGAAGGTGCTGTAGTCGATGGAGATGGCGAGATCGGGAAACGCGCTGGCAAATTCGTTGTGCGGATCAAGAATGAGGATGCGCAGATCGGGACGCTGCGAAATGATTTTGCGCAAAAGCAGGGTCACGGCGCTGGATTTGCCGACGCCCGTGCTGCCCAGCACGGCGAAATGGCGGGAGATCAGGCTGTCGACCGAGATCAGCGCCGGAATATCGGCATTCTGCGAGAGGTGGCCGATGGAAACCGTGTTCTTCAGCGACGTGGTGTAGATGGTGGCGAGATCGGCAGCACGGATACGGTGAGCGATGGCGCCCATGTGCGGATAGGTGGTGATGCCCGAGGAGAAGCGCAATTTGCCGTCGATATGCGCATCGACCTGGCCGACGAGTTCCACATGGATATGGATGCTTTGATCGACATCCTGCTGCCATTCGGCGTTGGGCAGCTCAACCTTGTAGACAAGACCAACCACACGGCTGTCGGCAACCTGAATGGAGATAAGCTGGCCGACAGACCAGTAATCGTCCGATGCCGTGATCGACGGGCCGGTCTTGGCGTGGATGATGGCCTTGTCGCCGTTGCATTCGATGACGTGCCCATCGGTCCGGTTGCGGACCATCGGTCTTTGTTGTGCAGAGGGCAGGGCTTCGGCGCTCATGGGTCGTGGTCAATCCTGGGACTTGGCAACGGAATTGAACCTTAAGCGCAAGGCATTGAGAATATCTTAGCGATGCATTTCACATTTGAAGGATGTTGCGCCAAAGCATTGCTTTGTTTGCGAACATTTCAATTTCCTGAATTTTGCCGTTGACGGATAGAATTTGCTTAATTATCGTCCGCGACCATGAAAACAGTTCTTATCGTCGTGGGACCGCGCATGGGCAGGGTGTTGTAAGCACCCGGCGGAAGCTCCCATGCGCGAAACACAGGCTCCTTCGGGGGCCTTTTTTATTTCCAAACCTTACGCTAAACGAAAACACCTTCTGGAAGGCCGAGAGCCGCAGAATACACGGGAAGAGATCGATGACCGCAGACAAGCAGGATAGTGACAACCACACATCGCAACGACGGGAGATGACCGGTGCCGAAATGGTCATTCAGGCACTCATCGATCAGGGCGTGACGGACATTTTCGGATATCCGGGTGGTGCGGTCCTTCCCATTTATGACGAGCTGCATCAGCAGGACAAGATCAACCACGTGCTGGTTCGCCATGAGCAGGGCGCCGGTCACGCGGCGGAGGGTTATGCCCGTTCTACCGGCAAGGTCGGCGTGATGCTGGTCACATCCGGCCCCGGAGCGACCAATGCGGTGACGCCGCTGCAGGATGCCTTGATGGACTCCATCCCGCTGGTCTGCATCAGCGGCCAGGTTCCGACCACGCTCATCGGCTCGGATGCGTTTCAGGAATGCGATACGATCGGCATCACGCGTCCATGCACCAAGCACAACTGGCTGGTGAAGGACGTCAACGATCTCGCGCGCATCCTGCACGAAGCCTTCCATGTGGCGCGCACCGGCCGTCCGGGTCCGGTTCTTGTCGACGTGCCGAAGGACGTGCAGTTCGCAACCGGCTTCTATACGCCGCCGGAAACCGCGCCGCGCACCAGCTACCGGCCGAAGATCGAGGGCGATATTGAGGCGATCAAGCAGGCCGTTGCCCTGATGGCGACCGCCAAGCGTCCGGTCATCTATTCCGGTGGCGGTGTCATCAATTCCGGCCCGCAGGCCAGCCATCTGCTGCGCGAACTGGTGGAGCTGACCAATTTCCCGATAACCTCGACCCTGATGGGCCTCGGCGCCTATCCGGCATCGGGCAAGAACTGGCTGGGCATGCTGGGCATGCACGGCACCTACGAGGCCAACATGACGATGCATGATTGCGACGTTATGGTCTGCATCGGTGCGCGATTCGACGACCGCATCACCGGGCGCCTCAATGGCTTCTCGCCCAACTCGAAGAAAATCCACATCGATATCGACCCGTCCTCGATCAACAAGGCGGTTCGCGTCGACATTCCCGTGGTTGGCGATGTCGGCCGGGTTCTGGAAGACATGGTCCGGCTGTGGCGCGCTTCGTCCGAAAAGCCTGAAAAGAAGGCGATCGGCGAATGGTGGGCGCAGATCGACAAATGGCGGTCGCGCAAGTCCCTGTCCTATACACGCAACAAGGACGTGATCATGCCGCAATATGCCTTGGAGCGGCTCTATGCGCTGACCAAGGATCGCGACACCTTCATCACGACGGAAGTCGGCCAGCACCAGATGTGGGCGGCACAGTTCTATGGTTTTGAAAAGCCCAACCGCTGGATGACGTCGGGTGGCCTCGGCACCATGGGTTATGGCCTGCCGGCGGCATTGGGCGTGCAGATTGCCCATCCCAATTCGCTGGTCATCGACATTGCCGGCGATGCCTCGGTGCAGATGACCATGCAGGAAATGAGCGCGGCGGTGCAGTACGAAGCGCCGATCAAGATCTTCATCCTGAACAACCAGTATATGGGCATGGTGCGCCAGTGGCAGCAATTGCTGCATGGCAACCGCCTGTCGCACTCCTATACGGAGGCGTTGCCCGATTTCGTCAAGCTGGCGGAAGCCTATGGCGGCCACGGCATCCGCTGTGAAAAACCGGGCGATCTCGACGATGCCATTCAGGAAATGATCGACGTGAAGAAACCGGTTCTGTTCGATTGCCGCGTGGCCAATCTGGCAAACTGCTTCCCGATGATTCCGTCGGGGAAGGCGCATAATGAAATGCTCCTGCCTGACGAAGCGACGGATGAAGCCGTTGCCAATGCCATCGATGCCAAGGGACGGCAGCTCGTTTAAGAAACCGGAGAGGACCAACAATATGAACGCTCAAAATCTAGCCTCCGGCTCGGCATATTTCATTGCCAAGGAGACGGAGCTACCGATCACCACGGTGCTATCGGTTCTCGTTGACAACGAACCCGGCGTCCTTGCCCGGGTGATCGGCCTGTTTTCCGGCCGCGGCTACAACATTGAAAGCCTGACCGTCTCGGAAACCGAGCATGAACAACACCTGTCGCGCATCACCATCGTGACGCGCGGCACCCCGCATGTGCTCGACCAGATCCGCCATCAGCTCGAACGCATCGTGCCGGTGCACCGGGTGGTCGACCTGTCGGTGCGCGCCGACGAGCTTGGCAATGAAAAGCCGATCCAGCGCGAGCTGGCGCTGGTCAAGGTGGCAGGGCTCGGCGAGAACCGCAACGAAGCGCTGCGTCTTGCCGATGCGTTCCACGCCAAGGTGGCGGATGCCACGACGGAACATTTCATCTTCGAAATCACCGGCAAGGGATCGAAGCTCGACCAGTTCATCGCCATCATGAAGCCGCTGGGTCTCGTCGAGATCTGCCGGACCGGTGTCGCCGCCATGAACCGCGGCCCGCAGGGCATGTAGGCTTCAGCGGCAATCGGACTCAGGGATACGCAATTGTATCCCTGACAAGATTGCGATTGAGCGACATGAACCCGAAGCTTAAATCTTCCCCACGCATCAGATCCGGTTTGTCATGTCGCTCGAAATCTTTTTTACGCTCCTCGTTTTTGCCTTCGTCACGTCGATCACGCCGGGGCCCAACAATCTGATGCTGCTCGCGTCCGGGGTGAATTTCGGCTTCCGGCGCACCATTCCGCATATGCTGGGCATCGGCAGCGGCTTCTTTTCGCTGCTGATCGGCGTCGGTCTTGGCCTTGGCGCCCTGATCCAGACCATCCCGCTGGTCTACACGATCCTCAAATTCGCCGGCGGCGCCTATCTGGTCTATCTCGCCTACAAGATCGCGACGTCGCGCTCGCTCGGCACGGTCGATGGCAATGCCCGTCCCATGACATTCCTTGAGGCCGCCGCCTTCCAGTGGGTGAACCCCAAGGCCTGGGTGATGGCAGTGACGGCGATGGCGACCTATACCGCGCCGCAGGCCTATCTCGTCACGGTGCTGATTGTCGGCATTGCCTTCGCTCTGGTCAACGTGCCCTCGGTGTCAAGCTGGGCGGCCTTCGGCCAGTTCATGCGCGGCTGGCTGTCGGACCCGGCGCGGCTGAAATGGTTCAATATCAGCATGGCGGCCTTGCTTGTCGCCAGTCTCTGGCCGATGCTGCGCTGATCTTGCACGAAATGCGGGAGGCGCATAAGTTTCCACCATGTCCCATGATCACGATCACCACCACGACAATGAACTCGATCCCATGGCCGCACGGGTGCGGGCGCTCGAAACGATCCTGACCGAAAAAGGCCTTGTCGATCCCGAGGCGATCCATGCCATTGTCGAGACCTATGAGACCAAAGTCGGTCCCCGCAACGGTGCGAAGGTTGTGGCCAAGGCGTGGGTCGATACGGAATTCAATGCCTGGTTGAGACGCGATGCGACCGCAGCCATCGCGTCGCTGAGCTATACCGGCCGTCAGGGCGAGCATATGCAGGCGGTGTTCAATACGCCGGAAACCCACAATCTTGTCGTGTGCACGCTGTGTTCCTGCTACCCATGGTCGGTGCTCGGCTTGCCGCCCGTCTGGTACAAGTCGCCGCCTTACCGCTCGCGCGCCGTCATCGATCCGCGCGGCGTGCTGGCGGAGTTTGATCTGGTTCTGCCCGATACCACCAACATCCGTGTTTGGGATTCCACCGCCGAGTTGCGCTACCTGATCATCCCGCTGCGCCCGGAAGGCACCGATGGCTGGAGCGAGGAACGGCTGGCCACGCTGGTGACGCGCGATTCGATGATCGGCACGGGGCTCGCCCGTGTGCCGGAGGTGGCATGAACGGGCCGCAGGATCTTGGCGGGCAGATGGGCTTCGGCCCGGTCAATCCGGAGAAGGACGAGCCCTATTTCCATGCGGCGTGGGAAAAGCGGGCGCTGGGTCTGACGCTCGCCGCCGGAGCCATGGGGCACTGGAACATCGACGAAAGCCGCCACGCGCGCGAAAGCCTGCATCCCGCCGACTATTATTCCTCCAGCTATTACGAAATCTGGACCAAGGCGCTGGAAGTGCTGCTGAAGCGCCATGGTTTCGTGACCGATGCGGAGTTGGCGCAGGGTCACTCGCTTGGCAAGGGAACCGAGCACAAGCGCACCCTGCAAGCGGAGAATGTTGCCGCGGTTCTGGCGAAGGGCGGTCCCTGCGACCGTCCGGTCGGACAGGAACCGCGTTTCCATGCGGGCGATCGCGTCAAAACCCGCAACTTCAGCCCCGAAACGCACACGCGGCTGCCGCGCTACGCCCGCGGGAAAACCGGCACGGTGGAAGCCGTGCACGAAGGCTTCGTCTTCCCGGATACCAATGCGCATGGCCAAGGCGAGAACCCGCAATATGTCTACACCGTCGTGTTCGCGGCGGCCGAGATCTGGGGCGAGGGCGCCGATCCGACCCTGACCGTCAGCATTGATGCCTGGGAGAGCTATCTTGAGCCTGCGTGAGTTGATTGCGCATTCGCAAGGGCTGGGCGACGGGATCGATGCGCCGGTTTTTGCCGAGCCGTGGCAGGCGGAAGCCTTCGCCATGGTGCTGGCCCTGCACAGCCGGGGACTGTTCGGCTGGAATGAGTGGGCACAGGCGCTCTCCACCGAACTGAAACGGCCCGGTGCGCTGGAGGACGGCAGTGATTACTACCATCGCTGGGTCGCGGCACTGGAATCCCTCGTTGCGGCCAAGAACGTGGCAAAGTCGACGGATGTTGATGATCTCGCCGCTTCATGGCAACGTGCGGCCCACGCAACCCCGCACGGTCAGCCGATCAGGCTGGAAAATGATCCGGAAAGGTCTTGAGATGCATGGAGCTTTGACGGTCCGCCGCGCAGCGATTGCATGGATGCTTGTGGCAGCGGCCAGTTTTTCCGCGCCTGTCCGGGCGCAGGACGCGCCCTGGCCCGCAACCACCGAACAGGACCTGCGCAAGCTCTTGACCGGCGCGACCATCACCGGCGAAGTCAAGGCGCAGCCGCCGTTCAACTTCACCGAGTTTCTGGGTACAGACGGCAAATCGCGCGGCAAGCTGATCGAATGCTGCAAGCCGGACAAGGTGCTGACCAACGGCATGGCCTATGCGGGCGAGTGGACGCTGGAGCATGACACGCTCTGTCTGCTCTATGAGGGCGAGGAGCAGAAGGTCTGCTGGCGCCTGCAGGTGAAGGGCGACGAATTCCGCATGACCGACACGGAAACCGGTTATTCCGGAACGGGCAAAATCCGTCCGGGAAACCCGGATAATCTATAGTATAAGACAGCATTCACCCATTTTCCTTGCCCTTTGCGGGCGAATCCTGTCAGTCAGGGCCATGCAATTATCACCACAACAGGATGAGGCGCTCGGCGCCGTTTCCAAATGGCTGAAAGACGGGCGCAGCCCGCTTTTTCGGCTTTTCGGCTATGCCGGTACCGGCAAGACGACGCTGGCCCGCTATTTCGCCGAGCATATTGACGGGGACGTGCAGTTCGCCGCTTTCACCGGCAAGGCCGCGCAGGTCCTGCGCTCGAAGGGCGCTGCCAATGCGCGGACGCTGCATTCGCTGATCTATCGCCCGCGCGGCGAAGAGGCTGTCGAGGATGAAACCACCGGCAAGACCAGCATCGCTCCGACTTTCTCACTCAACCGGCAAAGCCCGGTTGCCAAGGCCAAGCTGATCGTCGTCGACGAGTGCTCGATGGTGGATGAGCAGCTCGGCCGCGATCTCATGAGCTTCGGCACGCCCATTCTGGTGCTGGGCGACCCCGGCCAGCTGCCGCCCATATCCGGTGGCGGCTTCTTCACCGAACACGAGCCGGATTTCCTGCTCAGCGAAATCCACCGGCAGGCGCGCGACAACCCGATCCTGCGCCTGGCGCTTGACGTGCGCGAGGGACGTGAATTCGGCTACGGCGATTTCGGTGCTGCCAAGGTCATCTCCAAGAACGAGGTGACGCAGGATCTGGTGCTCGGCGCCGATCAGGTGCTGGTGGGTACGAACCGCACCCGCCGCCGCTACAATCAGCGTCTGCGCGAGCTCAAAGGGTTCAGCGCTTCCTTTCCGCAGGCGGGCGACAAGCTGGTGTGCCTGCGCAACGATCCGGCCAAGGGGTTGCTCAACGGCTCGCTGTGGAAGGTCATGACCTCCTCGCGGGAGACCGTCAAACCCGGCATCAACCTGCTGGTGGCGCCGGAGGATGAAGAGCCGGGCAGGGGCGTTGCCAAGATCAAGCTGCTCAAGGCGCAGTTCGAGGATCCCGATACGGAAATTCCGTGGCAGACCAAGAAGCGCTACGACGATTTCGACTATGGCTACGCGCTGACGACCCACAAGGCGCAGGGCTCGCAGTGGAACGAAGTCGTGCTGTTCGATGAGAGCTTTGCTTTCCGCGATACGCGCGACCGCTGGCTCTACACGGCCATCACCCGCGCGGCCGAACGGCTGACGGTGGTGCGTTAAAGTCTTGTCTGCCGGGAGGGGCGAATATGGATTTGCAGTGGATTGACCGGATAGAAGGCCCCCATCGGCAGGAGCTTCACGCACTCTACCGGAATGAATGGTGGACCAAGAACCGGCAGTTCGACGATGTCGTGCGCATGCTGGATCACTGCGACATTGTCATCGGTTGCTGCGCCGAGGGCAAGCTGGTGGGTTTTGCCCGCGTTCTGACCGACTATGTCTACAAGGCCATGATCTTCGATGTGATTGTTGATGAAAAATTCCGCGGGACAGGATTGGGGCAAAAGATCATGGAGCGCATCAAAGGCCATGAGAAGCTCCAGTCCATGGCAAGCTTCGAGCTTTACTGCCCGGATCGCCTCATCCCGTTCTACGAGAAAATGGGCTTCGCCGCAGGCACATCCTCCCTGCTGCGGCATCAACCCTGACTCCAATCGCGCGTTGCGTTCACTTGAAGAGCGTGTCTTTGTTCTGTGTGATGTGAACAGTCGGCCGGGAGAGTGAGTTCGGTGAGCTTGGTGGCAGGCGAAACCTTTGCGAATGCCCCATTGAGGGAGGCAAGCACCAGCGGCGTCATTGTCTCTGCTGTGCTGCACCTTTTGCTTGTACTGGCTCTCATCGCCTTGGCGAGGCCATTTCGGTTCAATGCGCCCTTGGAAGAGACCATCGATCTTCAGATCGTACCGGCGGCGGCTCCGGAAACAAAACCCGCCGATCTGCCTGTTCTCCCTCCTGCATCCGCGCCGCTTCCCGATGCTCTGCCGGCGCCAAGGCAGGAAGCGGCCTCCGCTGCAATGGAGCAGCCGGCCATGCGCAAAGCGGCGACCATGCTGTCGGCGGGTGTGCTGGCCGATCCACGCAGCCGGCAGACGCGCGAAGCGCTGCCAACGCTGGAACTTGGCACGAGGCTTGAACAGATCTGCAATCTGGAAGCCATGGCGCAAGTGGCGAAATGGGACAAAAGCTTCAAGCCGGATCGGGTCATCGCCTATGCCATGGCCGCTACGAAGGTTAAATCCGGTGTCATAACCGCCACGGGCGCAGCCATGCGCAGCGGTGGAAACTGGTACAACCTGGCGTTCAACTGCGGAATATCGCCGGAAACGCAGCAGGTTCAATCCTTTGAATTCACAGTAGGCAAGTCCATTCCCCGCGAGGAATGGGCCGATCATGCGCTTGCCCCGGTTTATTGAGCAAGGGCCGCGCCTCGCATTCCCATCGACCAGAATCCGGCCTCCAGCCGTGTCGCCACACGGAAACGGCGGTTGAGCGTCTTCCAGCGCCCGGACATTTGCGGTGACGGGCCGAGCCGGGCATGGACACTGCTTTCGATGAGCCGTCCGACCGCGTGACAGGCCTCCTGATAGTCCTTGCCCGCATAGGCATCGATCCAGGGTTGATAGGGATTGCCTGCCGATGCGGTCGCTGCAAGACGCGCGCCGATTTCGCCATAACCCATGACGCAGGGTGCAAGAGCCACAATGAGATCAAGGAAGTCACCCGACAATCCGGCATCGATGACATAGCGGGTATAGGAGAGGTTCTCCGGTTCCTCGTCGGTCTGCAGCAGCCTCTCGCGCGGAATCCCGGCCTTCGCGCATATCTCGATATGCAGCGGCATTTCATGGTTGACCAGTGCATGGACCGTTGCCGATGCCAGCGCCAGTTCCTCATGGCTTTCCGCCTTCAGGACAGCCATGCCCCAGGCCCGCGAGAAGTGGAACAGAAAGATGTAATCCTGGACGAGATAGTGCAGAAAAGCCGTTTGGGGCAGGGAACCGTCGCCGAGGCCGCGCACAAAGGCGTGGTCGACATAGGCGGACCAGTCGGATGCGGCATGCGCGCGCCATTGGGCAAAAAGCGGTGAGGAAAAATCGGATGGGCTCATCAAATCGTACTCTTTGCGGGCAAGAACTTGCGAGGCGAGGGGCGGGCCTGCGAACATCTTTCGGGTCGTACCAGATTCCAATGTTTAATGTTCGTTTTCTGCTGTAAAGATCAGGACAAGAAAAAACATTGGACTTCAGCATGACAGCTTCCCTTTCCGTGAACCTCAATGCAATCGCCATGTTGCGCAACCGCCGCGACCTGCCCTGGCCCAGTGTGATCGGGCTTGGCCGCGTGGCCTTGGCCGGCGGTGCTGCGGGCCTGACCGTGCATCCGCGTCCGGACGAGCGGCATATCCGCTTCTCCGACCTGCCGGAGATCCGCGCCCTGATCGATGACGAGTTTCCGCAGGCCGAATTCAACATCGAAGGGTATCCGACGGCGCAGTTTCTCGATCTCGTCGCCAAGAACGAGCCCGAGCAGGTCACGCTGGTGCCGGACGATCCGGCGCAGGCCACGTCCGATCATGGCTGGGACCTGAAGAAGGACGGCGATTTCCTGGCGCCGATCATCCGGCAGCTGAAACACCAGTCGGCGCGGGTATCCCTGTTCATCGATGCCGATCCGGCTGCACCGGCGCTCGCCAAGGCGCTCGGGGCGGATCGCGTCGAACTCTATACCGGCCCCTATGGCGGTGCGCATGACGATCCGCGCCGCGAGGCACTGGAGCTCGACCGGCTGGCGAAGACCGCTGAAGCGGCGGCGAAGGCGGGCGTTGCCGTCAATGCCGGGCATGATCTGACGGTCGCCAATCTGCCTGCTCTGGTCAAAAGAGTGCCAAATCTGGTGGAGGTTTCCATTGGTCACGGGCTGACAGCCGATGCTTTGACGCACGGTATGTCGCGGGCTGTGGAAAGATTCATGAATGCGCTTCAAGTCTAGTACGTTGATTCGCGTACAGGATTTGCGTTGCCATGCGTTTTTGCATAACGTGGGATGACAGCTATGTTAAAATGGCGATTGATATTGCGGTGCAACACGACTAACTCGTCCGCCCACGCTGTCGGAGCGAGGGAAAACCTGTATGAGTGACCAGCAAGTTGGCGACGAGAACTGTTTAAACGGTACCGCCGCCTATGAACCGGAACCGCATCACAAAGAAGCATTTCCGGTTCTTGTGCTAGGCGCCCTCGGCGTTGTCTATGGCGACATCGGGACAAGCCCGATCTACGCCTTTCGCGAAGCGCTTCATGCCGCATCGCTCGACGGATTCCTGAGCAGGACCGATATTCTCGGTGTTGTCTCCATGATCTTCTGGGCGCTGACCCTGATCGTCACCATCAAATATGTTTTTTTCGTGCTGCGCGCCGACAATGACGGCGAGGGCGGTATCCTGTCGCTGATGGCGCTGGCGCGCTCGAGTTTCAAATCCCGGCCACAGCTCATTCTCGGTCTCGGCATTGTCGGTGCGTCGCTGTTTTACGGCGATGCGGTGATCACCCCGGCCATTTCGGTGCTGTCGGCGGTTGAAGGTCTGGAGATCGTCACTCCGTCGCTGGAACCCTTCGTGGTGCCCATCACGCTGGTCATCCTGCTGACGCTGTTTTCCGTCCAGCGTTTCGGGACGGCGCGCGTTGCCACGATTTTCGGCCCGATCACCCTGTTGTGGTTTCTGGCCATCGGCTTTTTCGGTGCATGGCACCTGTTCGACGATATCAGCATTTTTGCCGCCGCCAACCCGTATTACGCGGTGGATTACATCCTCGAAAACCCGGCAACGGCGTTCCCGACCATCGGCACGGTGTTCCTGGCGGTGACCGGTGCGGAAGCGCTCTATGCGGATCTCGGCCATTTCGGCCGCAAGCCGATTGCCACGGCCTGGGTCTGGGTCGTCTTCCCCTGTCTGCTCCTGAACTATTTCGGTCAGGGCGCCTTCATTCTGGCGCATGGCGAGTCGGCCAAAAACCCGTTCTTCGAAATGTTCCCGCATTGGGCATTGCTGCCGATGGTGCTTCTGGCCACCGCCGCCACCGTCATCGCCAGTCAGGCGGTTATCTCGGGTGCCTATTCGCTGTCGCGCCAGGCGGTGCAGCTCAATCTCCTGCCGCGCCTCAACATCGTCCACAACAACGAAAAGCAGTCCGGCCAGGTTTACCTGCCGCGGGTCAACATGCTGCTCGGCCTCGTGGTTGTCCTGCTCGTCCTTGGCTTCGAGCGCTCGACCAACCTGGCCTCGGCCTACGGCATTGCCGTGACCGGCAACATGCTGGTGACGACGATCCTGCTGTTCATCGTCATGAGCCGCATCTGGAAGTGGCGCCTTTGGGTGGCCGTCAGCCTGACCGTCGGCTTCATCATCGTTGACCTGACATTCGTCAGCGCCAACCTGATCAAGGTTGTCGATGGCGGCTGGGCTTCCCTCGTGGTGGCATTCCTTATCATCCTGGTGATGTTCACCTGGGTCCGCGGCAGCCGTCAGCTGTTCGAAAAGACCCGCAAGGGCGAAGTGCCGCTCGATCTGATCTCGAAGAAGATGGCGCAGAACCCGCCGCCGCTGGTGCCGGGAACCGCCGTGTTCCTGACAGGCGATCCCAAGAGCACCCCGACAGCCCTGATGCACAGCCTGAAACACTACAAGGTGCTGCACCAGAACAATGTGATCCTGACGGTCATCACCGCGCCGTCGCCGCTGGTCAAGAAGAGCGAGCGGGTCAAGATCGAGCCGATCAACGACCTGTTCATGCGCGTCACGCTGACCTTCGGCTATATGGAGCGCCCGAACATTCCGCGCACGCTGGCGATCTGCCGCAAGCAGGGCTGGAAGTTCGACATCATGACCACGTCCTTCTTCCTGTCGCGCCGCTCGCTGAAGGCATCAGCCCGTTCGGAAATGCCGCATTGGCAGGACCGCCTGTTCATCGCGCTGGCGCGCACCGCCAGCGATGCCACGGAATATTTCCAGATTCCGACCGGCCGCGTCGTGGAAATCGGAACACAGGTAAACATCTGAACCGGCGAGACGCGATATCGGGTTGAAAGACCCGCATCGCGTCTGTATGCCCGTTGCAGCAAACGGGCAGGGTCAGATTGAAAAAACAGCGGATTGCCATTGTCGGTGCAGGGCCCGCGGGGCTTGCCACCGCGCTCTATCTTCATCGCGCCGGGCATGATGTCAAACTGCTCGAACGGTTTGCCGCCCCTTCGCCCCTCGGCTCCGGCCTCATCCTGCAACCCACCGGCCTGACGGTGCTTGATGATCTCGGGCTGTTCGACAGCATTTCCGGGCTCGGCAACCAGATCGACCGGCTCTACGGCGCCGATGCCCTGTCCGGCCGGGCGGTGCTGGATGTCCGGTATGCGGCACTGAAAAGCGGACGCTACGGCATTGCCGTGCATCGCGCCGCCCTGTTCGATGTGCTGTACCAGGCGGTGCTGCAGGCGCGTATCGATATCAAGACCAATGTCGACGTCGTCACGATGGACACGGGCAACGGCCGGGCATGGCTGATGGCCAGTACCGGCCGCAGCATCGGCACCTTCGATCTGGTCGTCGATGCCAGCGGCTCGCGCTCGCGGCTCAAGCAGTTTGCCATCCATCCCTGCGAACCGGTGCCACTGACATACGGCGCCTTCTGGACATCGCTGAAATGGCACGGGGAGGGGTTTGACACGCGCTCGCTGCTGCAGCGCTACCGTAGGGCTGGCGTGATGATCGGCGTTCTGCCGATTGGCAGGACCGAGGTGGGCGGCGATGACATGGCGGCATTCTTCTGGAGCACAAAGCCGGATGAAGCGGAGGCTCTGCGCGCTGCGGGGATCGAAAGCTGGAAGGACCGGGTGCTGTCGCTCTGGCCGGAATGCTCGGCCTATACCGATCAGATCGGCGGTTTCGACGATATGACGCTGGCGCGTTATGGCCACCATACGCTGGCCATGCCCGCCGGGCGTCACCTCGCCGTCATCGGCGATGCGGCCCACTCCACCAGCCCGCAGCTGGGGCAGGGCGCCAACATGGCGCTGCTGGATGCGCGGGCACTTGCCCATGCCCTTGCCACATCCACGGCGCTCGATGCGGCGCTGTCCGCCTATGCCGCCTCCCGCCGGACGCATGTACGCGGCTTCCAGGCCCTGTCGCGGGCATTCACCCCGTTCTACCAGTCGGATTCGACCCTGCTGCCCTTTGCACGCGATTGGGTGGTTCCAACCGTGGCGCGTATTCCGCCGGCGCCGCAGCTTCTGGCATCGATGGTATCGGGTACTCTTATCGACCCGTTCCGGCCAATCGGTTTGCAGGAAAAAGCCTGGTTCTAGAAATCTTTTTCATCCCCACTTGCCAAACGATTTTCATGGCTCTAGAACCGAACCGTAACGTACGGTACGGCAAGTGAAGCCGTGAAAACGAATGGAAGAAGCCTCGTGCAATCTGCTGCGGAAGCCAGTGACAGCCCCTTGACAGAGCGTCAGCGCGACGTTCTCGATGCGGCGCTTGGCCTGCTGGTGGAGGCGGGGGACGCGCTGACGATGACCAGCGTGGCGCGCCGCGCCAGCTGTTCGAAGGAAACCCTCTACAAATGGTTCGGCGACCGGGACGGGCTCCTGACCGCGACGGTCCAGTGGCAGGCGTCGAAGGTGCGCGGCGTCACGGTCAGGCGCGACGGACTTGATCTGTCGTCGCTGACCAGCGGGCTGGAACGCTTTGCGTCGGACTGGCTGCGCGTTCTCTCCGGCAAGATTTCCGTGGCACTCAACCGCGTGGCCGTAAGCCATGCGGGCAGCGACAAGCGCGATCTCGGCGCCATCGTCCTGGAGAACGGGCCGTTTGCCATGGCGCGCCGCCTGATGCCGCTGCTCGAGGTCGGGCGTGAAGCCGGACTGCTGGCATTCGACGATACGGAAGAAGCATTTCGCACCTTTTTCGGACTGGTCGTCCGGGATGTGCAAATCCGGTTGCTGCTTGGCGACCGGTTCGAGTTGACTGATGTGGCAATCGACGGCGAGGCCCGGCGCGCGACACAGCAGTTTTTCGCTCTGTACGGAGCTCATACCAACGGGGCCGCTTAAGGCCGCTGTACGCAACGCTGAAGGGAAGAAATCAATGCGCGTATATTATGACCGCGATGCAGACATCAACCTGATCAAGTCGAAGAAGGTTGCCATTATCGGATACGGTTCGCAGGGCCGCGCCCATGCGCTGAACCTGAAGGACTCCGGTGCCAAGGACGTGCGCATTGCCCTGCGTCCAGGCTCTGCCACCGCCAAGAAGGCCGAAGCCGACGGCTTCCAGGTCGTCAGCGTTGCCGAAGCGGCAAAATGGGCCGACCTGATGATGATGGCGACGCCGGACGAACTGCAGGCCGACATCTACAGGGATCACATCGCCGACAACATCCGCGACGGCGCTGCCATCGCTTTTGCCCACGGCCTCAATGTGCATTTCGGCCTGATCGAGCCGAAGAAGACCGTTGACGTTGTCATGATCGCACCGAAGGGCCCCGGCCACACGGTTCGCGGCGAATACCAGAAGGGCGGCGGCGTTCCCTGCCTCATCGCCATCCATCAGGATGCCTCGGGCAATGCGCATGACCTCGCGCTGTCCTATGCCTGCGGCGTCGGCGGCGGCCGTTCGGGCGTCATCGAAACCAATTTCCGCGAAGAGTGCGAAACCGATCTGTTCGGTGAGCAGGTTGTTCTGTGCGGCGGCCTCGTTGAACTGATCCGCGCCGGCTTCGAAACGCTGGTTGAAGGCGGCTATGCGCCTGAAATGGCCTATTTCGAATGCCTGCACGAAGTGAAGCTGATCGTCGACCTGATCTATGAAGGCGGTATCGCCAACATGAACTATTCGATCTCCAACACGGCCGAGTGGGGCGAATATGTCTCCGGCCCACGCATCATCACTGCCGAAACAAAGGCCGAGATGAAGCGCGTCCTGACCGACATCCAGACCGGCAAGTTCACCTCCGACTGGATGCAGGAATACAAGGCCGGCGCATCGCGCTTCAAGGCCATCCGCCGCAACAACGACAAGCACCAGATCGAAGAAGTCGGTGAAAAGCTGCGCGGCATGATGCCATGGATCGGCAGCAGCAAGCTGGTCGACAAAGCCAAGAACTAAGGTCTTCGACCTTTCCGGGAATCAGGCCGATAGAGCGATCTATCGGCCTTTTTTCATTGCAGCGTGCAGGTGCGGCGCGGCCCGCTCAGGGGCTGGTAGGTATTGTCGAAGGCACGGTAGGATTGATAGCGGTCCTGGCAGATCTGCGCCTGGGTGCGGGTCGTCGGCGAGATGATGGGCCGGCGGGTGCGGAAATCGTTGCACCGCGCCGAGCCCGTGCAATTGGGCCCGGCAAGGTTGGCCGGGCTGTCGGTGCCGAGAATCAGCGGCTGCAGTGGAACCGGATCATTGCCGCGCGGGGCCGGACGATAGGGCTGGACCTGCGCAGACGCGGCGCCGAGACCGAGGGTCAGGGCAAGGCCAAAGGCGGCGAGGGCTGTGATCAGGGTCTTCATCATCGTCATGTCCATGCTGTTTTCCCTAATATAGGCCTTTACGCACCCCGCCGCCACCGCCAAGCGGAAATCCCTGCGGTAACGGTTTCGGCACTAGTGGAACGAATTTGACATTCGCGTCGCATTTGACATCGCGCGGTGCATGCGAATGTCAAATTCAAAGTTCCACTAGAGTTATATGGTTGCCAGTGGTCCTTTGATTCTGACATTTGCCTGAATGGCCTGTATCAAAGGAATGCAAATGTCAGAATCGGACCACTGGTTGTAGTGCGGCAATCAGGCTAGGCTCGCACCAACGTCCTGCTTCGACTGTCGGTTTCATAATTCAGGGTATGTGAATGTCTGTACGCATCGCCACATTCAACGTCGAAAATCTGATGAACAGGTTTGATTTCTCCGGCTTCAAGAACAATCTGAACAAGGACCGGACGCTGCAGCTGTTCCAGATCAATGACGAGGAACAGTACCGGCAGCTGGAACAGGCGCGGGCCATCGCCCATGCGGACGACACGCGCCAGTTGACGGCGCTTGCCATCGCCGAAACGCATGCGGATATTCTCTGCCTGCAGGAAGTCGACAATATCGGTGCACTGAATGCCTTCGAGTTCGGCTATCTCTTCAAGATGGTCGGCGAGGGCTATCGGCACAAATACATGCTGGAAGGCAATGACAGCCGCGGCATCGACGTGGCGGTGCTGATGCGCGACCAGACCCGGCACGGTGAGCCGATCGAATTCATCGAAATGACCAGCCATGCCCATGTGACCTATAATGATTTCGGTCTGTACAACGCCGAAATCGCGGCGCTCGGGCTTGAGCCGCATGAGCGCATTTTCAAGCGCGACTGCCTGGAGATCGACGTGCGTATCGGCGGGCGGCCGCTGACGCTGTTTGTCAGCCATTTCAAATCCATGGGGCCGCCGCGCAACGGGCTGGACGGGCGCACCGCCTCCATGCCGGTGCGCGTGGCCGAAGCCAAGGCGGTGCGGCGGATCATCGAGGACCGGTTTGCCGATAGCGGCGGTTCGGCCAGCAAGCATTGGGTGATCTGCGGCGATTTCAACGATTATCGCGAACGCATTGTCATTGGCGGCGATTCGCTGGCCGGATACACGTTTGAGCCGGTGCGCGAGGCGACGAGCAGCGTCGACGTGCTGCTGGACGGCGGGTTCTGCGAAAATCTGGTGGAACGCCGTCCGGTGATGGATCGCTGGACGCTGTACCATACGCGCGGCCCGGAGGAGCGCCACCTGTGCCAGCTCGATTACATCCTCGCGTCGCCCGCATTGGCCAGAACCAACAGCAAGGTTGTGCCCGACATCATCCGGCGCGGCCAGCCATACCGCACGATTTTCCCGCCGGACCAGAAGGTCGAGCTGTTTCCCAGAATCGGCTGGGATCGCCCCAAGGCAAGCGATCACTGCCCCGTTGCCGTCACGTTCAACGTCATCTGACCCATGCACACCATTCCCGAAGCAGCCGTCATCCCGATCCGTCAGGCCATTGTGCGCGTGGAGGAGGGGCCTCTCGCCTACGATGTTCAGCATCGCGCTGACATTGTCGCAAACTGGACACGCGAACTGGCGGCCAATCCCACGCTGTTCGACGGCTCGTTCTTCCTGGCTGAACAGGCAGGGATCGACGCCGATATTTTCCGCGCGGCTTACAGGCGCACCACCTTTGCCACGATGATGCACTGGAAGCGCAACCGCACGGCTGCAAAGCCTTGGCACATCTTCAGCGTCGGGGTCATGGTATCGGCCGACAACAGGCTGATTGCCGGGCAGATGGGCGCCGCGACATCGGCGGCGGGACGGGTGTATTTCCCGGCTGGATCGTTCGATGCGGGCGATCTCGTGGGCGATCAGGTGGATTTCGACGGCAATGCCCAGCGCGAGGTGGCCGAGGAAACCGGCATCGATCTTGGCACCGCATCGCGCCGGGACGACATGGCCTATCTCGTCAGGGTGGAGCGGAGCATTGCCGTGTTCCGGCGTTATTATTTCCGGCAGACCGGGGATGAACTGCTCGCATCCATTCGCGCCACCATTGCCGCCCAGGCCGATCCGGAACTGGACGGCGTCTGTGCCATTTCGGCGGCCGGCGAGATGGGAGAGGCGACGCCGCGGACCTTCGCTACCTTTGGCGACTGGCACTTCAGGTCATGAACCGAGAGAGGCAATGTTGCATTTCTGCCGTGCGTGGTTCGACAAGCTCACCATGAGGGTGAGTGAGGATTGCAGGGCGTTCTATTCTGCTACGTTTGTGATTGAACTTGCAGTCAACCACCTCCCTCATGGTGAGCTTGTCGAACCACGCACCAGATGGCCTGCAGGCTGGAATGTCACCGTCACAAGGTTTATCTTGAACAGCTCTCTCCAGTGTCTACTTTCGCCGAGGGTTTGACGAGGAGTATGCAAATGAGCGGCCGGCACTATCAGGTCTATGATGTTTTCACCGACAAGGTCCTGACGGGCAATCCCCTTGCGGTTGTGCACGATGCAGCCGGGCTGGACGATGCCGCCATGCAGCGGATTGCCGGGCAATTCAATCTGTCAGAGACGGTGTTCGTCCTGCCGGCGGACAATCCTGCCCATACGGCGCAGATCAGGATTTTTACGCCCGATTACGAAATGCCGTTCGCCGGTCATCCGACCGTCGGGTCCGCCATCGCCCTGGCGCAAAGCCGGTTTCCCGATGTGGCGAGCGATCAGGAAACGCTGATCATCCTGGAAGAGAAGATCGGGCCCGTCCGCTGCGGCGTGAAACTCAGCAAGGCGGGAGCATTTGCCGAATTCGATCTTCCCAAGCTGCCGGAACAGGTGCCGTACAATCCCGACAGGATCGCGCTGGCCAATGCCCTGCGTCTCGAACCCAAGGAGATCGGCTTTGAGAATCACGTGCCGACCGTCTGGGATGCCGGCGTGCCTTACCTGCTGATCCCGATTCACGGGCTGGCGGCTGCGGGGCGGATTCGAATCAACCAGGACGCCATGAAAAAGGCCGCGCCTGTGATCGACGGGCGCCAGCTGCCCGTTTATCTCTATTGCCGCGAAACGACACTGCACGACAGCAATTTTCATGCGCGGATGTTTGTCAGCGACGAGGGCACCTACGAGGACCCGGCAACGGGTTCCGCCACGGCAGCCTTTGCCGGGGCCATCCAGCATTTTGACCAGCCGCTCGACGGATTGTTGCGGCTGTGGCTGGAACAGGGCCAGGAAATGGGCCGTCCATCGCGATTGCGGCTGGAACTGGATATCGCCGACCAGAAGCTTGCCGGCGGGCGTATCGGCGGTTCGGCGGTCAAGACGGCGGAGGGACAGCTTTTTGTTTAAACAACTTATTGTTCAAAGCTGACATAAAGTTTTCAAGAAGGGCTGGACAGGCCGGTTTTGCCCCGTTATAGAGCCCCCACCTTCGGTCGTCAAAGCGGCTGACGGGCACATAGCTCAGTTGGTAGAAGAGCTGACTCTTAATCAGCGGGTCGTAGGTTCGATCCCTACTGTGCCCACCAATCAGAACCCCAGGTCATATCAATGGCTTGGGGTTTTCTCATTTTACCGCGATTCTAGAGCACCCGCTGTTTTGGCTTGGCCAGAAGATGAGGGTTGGGCAGGCCGATGAGGTAATTCATGTCGATCTCATGCGCCTCGTGCCATTCGGGATCCTCGTCGATGGAAAAAAGATATCTGCCGGCCGGCAAGGCTTCCATGATGGCAAAGCAGTGGGTACGCGCGTCGACCTGCATGAAGTTGTGAATTTCGATGTCGAGAAACGGCAGCTGCTGCAACACGCCGCGGGCGCCCTTCAGGGCAGCAACCTCGTGCCCTTCCACGTCGATCTTGAGAAAATCCACCTTGCCCAAATCCGCATCGTCCAGCGCGATGACGTCGACAATCAGGTCACCATCGGGAGCATGCACATTGATATCGTTGAGGATGACGTTGCTGTGCGGGGCCAACACCTTGTGGGTGCCCGTTTTCTGCCCGACGGCCTTGCCGTGGGTCACCACATTTGCCAGCCCGTTCAGCTCGGCATTCCGCTGCACGACACCCGCATTGAATGGCAGCGCGTCAAAAGCGGTCACCCTGCCGGCGGGACCCGCTTTCTGGCCGAATAGCACAGTCATCAATCCGTGATGGGAGCCGCAGTCAACAACATGCGATCCCGGTTCGATCAAGTAAATGCAACGCTCGCGAAATCCAGTATAATTGTTGCCAACTGCAACATACCAATGATATCCGATCTCATCGGCGATGCAGAATGGTATAGATCGGTCACCATATCTTATGTTTTCAACGAATGGATATATCAATTACTTATCACTCCCGTCGAATTGTAGGGCACGTTATCATAGATAAGCTTAATATTGCATCATATCGCAAGTACAAAATCAAATTCCTAGGGTTCGCGGCTGGTCCGCCCGACGCTTCCGCTATCAACAGCGCAGTAGCCATGGAATGGTCGAGTATGCAGCGGCGCCTTGAGCCCGCAAGACACATCGCGACAGAAGCAGCCGGTTTCCGCAGCATCCCTTGCCTCCGCTTTCCCATGGTTAACAATGGTGCAGCGGACGGAGGATCCAAACCCTTGCGGCCGCTCGCTTCAGGGGGCGGGGCAAACGAAAACCGTGGGCGGAACCGATGATTTTTGTTGCTTTCCGGCGGGCCCCAACTATAACGCCTTGAACAGGGCCGAATGGCCCTTTTTTCTTATATGCCTGTCCAATATCGATCTACCCAAACTGCTAGAGGAGCTTTCCATGAGCATTCGTCGTATTGAAGTCGGTCCACGCATGAGCCAGGCCGTTATCCATGGCAACACGGTTTATCTCGCAGGGCAGGTAGGTACACCGGGCAAGAGCGTCACCGAGCAGACCAAGGACGTCCTGGCTTCGGTCGAGCGCCTGTTGAAGGAAGCCGGTTCCGACAAGTCCAAGATCCTGCAGGCGATCATCTGGATGGCCGACATGAAGGACTTTGCCGAAATGAATGCGGTTTGGGATGCCTGGGTCGATCCGGCCAACACGCCTGCGCGCGCCACCGGCGAAGCCAAGCTGGCGACCCCGGATTATCTCGTCGAAATCATCATCACCGCTGCCATCTGATTCCCTGCCGAAACCGTCCGATGCGGCGGATTTGGCAAAGCGACAGGTTCATCCCGGCGGAAATATTGAATTTGCCGGGATGAAATGAAGTGGATGTCAGTAAAACTGCTCCCGTGCACTGGATTTTTAGCGCGGGAATGAATAAAGTCCGCGCTTCTCGGGATTGCCGTTGTGGTAATTCATCAAACGCTTGTCTGATTGTGACGCTTACGCCCGCAAGACGAGACAAGCATGGGTAAGGAAAACGATTGCAAGTTCTCGTCCGTGATAACAATGTTGAACAGGCCCTCCGGGTCCTGAAAAAGAAGATGCAGCGCGAAGGTCTCTTTCGCGAAATGAAGGCGCGCCAGGCATTTGAAAAGCCGTCCGAGCGCCGTGTCCGTGAAAAGGCTGAAGCCGTCAGCCGCGCCCGCAAGGCAGCGCGCAAGCAGGCACAGCGTGAAGGTCTGCTTCCTGGTCCGAAGAAGAAAGAACGCGTTGCCCGTCCAGGTGCCGCTTCCAGCGATTTCAACAACAACCGATAATCAATGACCGGAGTTTCCGGTCCTTGCAAAACGCGACAGAACCCGCACAGCGAGCCATGCTGGAGCGGGTTTCGTTTTGTGAAGACTCCGCCATAACTATCGTCTTCACATCGATATTACCCGGTTTCAAAAAAGTGCCTTCTTGTGCGCCGCATCACGCCGCGCCTATGCATGCTCCATACTCGTCAAGCCTTATGGAGACCTTTCAATGGCACCCAAGCTCAACATCGTCCACGTCAGCACCCGTCCGGGCCGCGCCGGTCAGCCGGTTGCCAAGTGGTTCCATGATTTTGCCAGCCAGGACGGCCAGTTCGAGCCTGTTCTGATTGACCTGGCGGATCTCAACCTGCCGGTTTTCGACGAGCCCAACCACCCGCGCGCCCGCAAGTATGAGCATGCGCACACGAAAAAGTGGAGCGCGCTGATCGAGGCGGGCGATGCGATCGTGTTCGTGACGCCGGAATATGACTATTTCGCTCCGCCGTCCCTGACCAATGCGATCATCTATCTCTGGCAGGAATGGAACTACAAGCCGGTCGGCTTCGTCAGCTATGGCGGCGTGTCGGGCGGCCTGCGCTCGGTCGAATCGGTCAAGGGTCTCATCGCAGGCCTGCGGATGGTTCCCATTCCCGAAGGCGTTCCCGTTCCGGCGTACCAGCAGTTCATCAACGATGAAGGCGTCTTCCAGGCCAATGAACTGGTGACCGCCAGCGCCAACACCATGATTGGCGAATTGCTCAAGTGGAGCAATGCGTTGAAGCCGCTGCGCGCCGCCTGATCCGGTCAAGGCGCCTGGAATCGACCGGGCGCCACACACACGATTTTACCGATTCGCTTGACAAATGGCGGATCGGGCGTTCAATTCAAGACATTCACCAGGGGGGTCCCGACAAGGGGCTGAGATTCTGCTGGCTTTTGCAGCGCAGTGACCCGTTGAACCTGATCCAGTTCATACTGGCGTAGGGACGGTGCGAAAGTCATGCGAGTCAGCCTCGGCACATCCGTATCCGGATTCGCAATCTCTTTTCATCCTTCCGGCACAGAACTGGGTTTCCACGCTTGATTGCTTAGGAGCCTGATGATGACCGCAATTACCCCAACCGTTTCGGCAGGACCGCTGCCGGCCTCGATCAAAATTTACAAACCCGGCCATATCCATCCGGATATCCGCGTGCCATTGCGCCAGATATCGGTGCATCCGACAGCGGGCGAGCCGCCGGTGACGGTGTACGACGCGTCCGGGCCCTATACGGATGCCAATGTTGCCATCGATATCGCCAAAGGCCTGCCGCGCATCCGCGCAAGCTGGCTTGCCGGCCATGCCGACCTTGCCGCCTATGACGGCCGCCACGTCAAGCTGGAGGACAATGGCTTCGTCACCGGTGAACGGCTGACCCCGGAGTTCCCGGTACGCAACCGGCCATTGCGGGCGAAGGGCGATAAAGCCGTAACGCAGCTCGCCTATGCCCGGGCGGGGATCATCACGCCCGAGATGGAATATGTGGCGATCCGTGAAAACCTTGGCCGCGACGCGGCGCGGGCGCAGCTGGAGCGCGACGGCAATTCCTTCGGCGCGTCGGTGCCGGATTATGTCACACCGGAATTCGTCCGCGAGGAGATTGCCCGGGGCAGGGCGATCATTCCCGCCAATGTCAACCATCCCGAACTCGAGCCGATGATCATCGGCCGCAACTTCCTGGTCAAGATCAACGCCAATATCGGCAATTCCGCAGTGACCTCCTCCATGGCGGAGGAAGTGGAAAAAATGGTCTGGGCCATCCGCTGGGGTGCCGACACGGTGATGGACCTGTCGACCGGCCGCAACATCCACAATATCCGCGAATGGATCATCCGCAACGCCCCCGTGCCGATCGGCACCGTGCCGCTCTATCAGGCGCTGGAAAAGGTCGGCGGCATTGCCGAAGACCTGACGTGGGAGGTCTATCGCGACACGCTGATCGAACAGGCGGAGCAGGGTGTCGATTATTTCACCATCCATGCGGGTGTTCGGTTGCATTACATCCCGCTGACCGTCGACCGTGTCACCGGCATCGTGTCGCGTGGCGGCTCGATCATGGCCAAGTGGTGCCTGCATCATCACCGGGAAAGTTTCCTCTACGAGCATTTCGAGGAAATCTGCGATATCTGCCGTGCCTATGATGTCAGCTTCTCGCTGGGTGACGGGCTGCGGCCGGGTTCCATCGCCGATGCGAACGATGCGGCGCAGTTTGCCGAGCTGGAGACGCTGGGGGAACTGACGCAGATTGCCTGGGCCAAGGGCTGCCAGGTGATGATCGAGGGCCCCGGCCACGTGCCGATGCACAAGATCAAGGCGAACATGGACAAGCAGCTTGCCGTCTGCGGTGAGGCGCCGTTCTACACGCTGGGACCACTCACCACCGATATCGCGCCCGGTTATGATCACATCACGTCGGGGATCGGTGCGGCGATGATCGGCTGGTTCGGCACCGCCATGCTTTGCTATGTCACGCCGAAGGAACATCTCGGCCTGCCCAACCGCGACGATGTGAAGATCGGGGTGATCACCTACAAGATCGCCGCCCATGCGGCGGACCTTGCCAAGGGCCATCCGGCGGCGCAGGTGCGGGACGATGCCCTGTCGCGGGCACGCTTCGAGTTCCGCTGGGAAGACCAGTTCAACCTGTCGCTCGATCCCGAAACGGCGCGGCTGTTCCACGACGAGACATTGCCGAAAGAGGCGCACAAGGTGGCGCATTTCTGCTCGATGTGCGGGCCGAAATTCTGTTCGATGCGGATTTCCCACGATATCCGCGCCGAAGCGCAGAAGGAGGGCATGTCGGCCATGGCGGAAAAATTCCGGCAGGGCGGCGATCTCTACATGCCGCTGAAATCAGCAGCTGTGCCCATACCGGTCGGGGGTGACGATTTCTGATGCGCATCCTTGTCAAAGGCGCTGGCGTGGCCGGGCTCACCGCCGCACATGAACTGATGGCGCGGGGCGCAGACGTGACCGTCTTCGACCCGCGCCGCGACACGTCGTCGACCGCCTCCTGGTATGCGGGCGGCATGCTTGCGCCCTATTGCGAGCGGGAAAGTGCCGATGAACAGGTGCTGGAACTCGGATTGAAGGCTGCCTCCTGGTGGGAGGCGGCCCTGCCAGGGCGCGTCGTGCGCAACGGGACACTGGTGCTGGCGCCAGCGCGTGATGCCGGGGAATTGGACCGCTTCGCCTCGCGTACCTCGGGTTTTGCCGGCGTGGACGCGCAGGAACTGGGCAGTCTCGAACCCGACCTTGCGGGGCGGTTCCGCCGGGGGCTGTTTTTCCGGGACGAAGCGCATCTCGATCCGCGCCGCGCCCTGACAGCCCTGGCGGCCAAGCTCGCCGCATCAGGCGTTCGCTTTGAGAACGAGCGGGACGAGGGCAAATTCGACCGCATTGTCGACTGCACCGGTTATTCCACGGCCAAGCCGGATCTGCGCGGGGTGCGCGGTGAAATGCTCATCCTGCAAACCCGCGACATCGCGCTGGCCCGGCCTGTCCGGCTGATCCATCCGCGTTTTCCCGTCTACATCGTCCCGCGCGCCGATCACCTCTTCATGGTCGGCGCGACGATGATCGAAAGCGATGCGACGGGGCCGGTCACCGCCCGGTCGATGATGGAACTGCTCAATGCCGCCTACAGCCTGCATCCGGCCTTCGGCGAGGCAGCGATCATTGAGACCGGTGTCGGCGTGCGCCCGGCCTATGCGGACAATTTTCCGCGCGTTGAGCGGGATGGCCGGGTGATCAGCATCAACGGATTGTATCGGCACGGATTTTTGCTGGCGCCTGCCATGGCGATGCAGGCGGCGGCGATGGCTTTTGACGCAGAGAAGGTAGCTTGATCATGAGACTGATCGTCAATGGAGAGCCGCACGAGGTTGCGGCCAAAACACTGGCCGATTTGCTCGGCGAACTTGAGTATGAGGGCGAATGGCTGGCGACCGCGCTCAACGGCGAGTTGGTGCGGGCGACCGCGCGCGCTGCCGTGGCGCTGAATGAAGGCGACCGGGTGGAAATCCTCACCCCCCGGCAGGGAGGCTGAGCCATGCTGACCCTTTATGGCACCGAACTGTCCTCGCGCCTCCTGCTTGGCACCGCGCAATATCCGTCACCGGCGATCCTGATGGATGCGGTGAAGGCATCGGAAACCAGGATCGTCACGGTCTCCCTGCGGCGCGAAATGGCGGGCGGCAAGTCCGGCGACAAGTTCTGGTCGCTGATCCAGTCGCTCGGCGTGCATGTGCTGCCGAATACGGCGGGCTGCCACACGGTCAAGGAAGCGGTGCTGACCGCCCAGATGGCGCGGGATATTTTTGCCACCGACTGGATCAAGCTCGAAGTCATCGGCAATCACGACACACTGCAGCCGGATGTGTTTGCGCTGGTGGAAGCAGCGCGGATCCTGACTGGGGACGGCTTCAAGGTGTTTCCCTATACGACGGACGATCTGGTCGTGGCGGAGCGCCTGCTCGAGGCGGGGTGCGAGGTGCTGATGCCGTGGTGCGCGCCCATCGGCTCGGCGCTTGGCCCGCTCAATCTGCATGCCCTGCGTGCCCTGCGCGGGCATTTCCCCGAGGTGCCGCTCATCGTCGATGCCGGTCTCGGCCGGCCGTCCCATGCCGCCACGGTGATGGAACTCGGTTTTGATGCCATCCTGCTCAACACCGCCGTTGCCAAGGCTGCCGACCCTGTCGCCATGGCGACCGCCTTCGCCAAGGCGGCGGATGCCGGGCACATGGCCTTTCACGCGGGCATGCTGGAGCCGCGCGATGTGGCGGTGCCATCAACGCCGGTCATCGGAAAAGCTGTCTTTACCTGATCAGGGCCGTTTGGTGGCGATGACGTGCAGCCATTGCGTCGGCTCACGGTCATAGCCGCTGCCCATCAGCGCAGCGATATCGATGCCGTGCCAGCGATCTTCGCCATAGGCCTGGCGCAGCCATTGCGGCGAGGGATAGTTGAAGTAGCGGCCGAAGCGGTCGCGGCCTTCGGCCGTACCGGCCTTGAAACTGGCAAAGAACCGTCCGCCGGGTTTGAGGGCGCGGTTGATATGGCTGATGATAGCGGGCAGGCCGGCGCGCGGCACGTGCAACAGGCAGGCGCTGGCCCAGACGCCGTCATAGGCATTGTCCGCTGCAATATGCTCGAACTGCAAGACATCGACGGCAATGCCCAGGCGCTTCTGCGCTTCGGCGGCGATTTCGGGCGAGCCATCCGTCGGCACCACGTCAAAGCCGCGGGCAAGCATATGCGCAGTGTCGTCACCGCCGCCGCAGCCAAGCTCAAGAATTCTGGCGCCGGGAGACAGCAGGGCGAGGTAGGCGTCGAGATGGTCAAACGCGCGCGCTTGCGACTGGTTGGCGTAACGCACCGCTTCATCGGCGTAAAAGGCCAGTGTTTCCGGATCGTTGGCGGTCATGGTGTTCCTTGATGTTGGTTCTTGGGCTGCATACTGCTTGGCGCGTGGTTCGACAAGCTCACCATGAGGGAGGGTGAGGATTGCCGGGAGCATATTCTGCAACGCTTGCAATTGGTCTTGCACCAAACAGCCTCCCTCATGGTGAGCTTGTCGAACCACGCACCACACGCGTCGGAGAACGAGCGGAAACCAGTAAGAATCCCGATTGAAAGATCTAGCTGTCGAGCACGGCTGCCAGCTTGCCGCCATCGCCATAGGCGAGGCAATCGGCAATTGTGGTCTTATCGAGCACGCCGCGCGTGACATTGGCGACTTCGCTGAAGACATGGCGGATTTCGCACTTGTCCTCGCTGTCGCAGTCTTCGCAGCGCCGGTAGGCAATCTTGCTGAGGCACGGCAGGGGCGCAATCGGCCCGTCGATCAGCCTGAGGACCTCACCGAAGGTGATGTCTTGCGCCTGCTTGAGCAGGAGATAGCCGCCCATTTTGCCGCGGCGGCTCATGACGATGCCTTGATGTTTCAGGTCGAGCAGGATCTGTTCCAGGAACTTCTTCGGAATGTTCTGTTCTTCCGCGATGTCCGAAATGAAAAGGGCCTTTTCGGCATCGGCTCTGGCGAGAACGACAAGCGCCCGGAGCGCATATTTGGCTTTCTGCGAAATCATGATTGTTGCCTGACCACCCTGTGAGATGCAGTCATAGTCCCTCGCGTGACATTTTCTAGTGTTAAAGTGTTAAAGAATAGAGTTTTTTCATGGCGGCCAAATGTCTTAAAAATGGCTGTTAAGGCTCTGAAAAATAATCATTCATTAAGAATTAAGCGCCCGAAAAGTTGCGAAAGCGTTAAAATCGATACACGATTAAACCGGTAGTGATTGTTGACAAATTTTTACAACCGGTCATCATCGGGTATCGGTTGTCTCCTGGAGGCAGCTGCACTCTGCAACCCAATTGTTCCCTGGAGGTCGCAATGTACAGTGAAGTATCAGGCATCTTTAATCGGGCGGAACGCCTGTGGCGCGAGGTATTCGCCTCGGAAACACTCGATACCGATACACGGGATGCGAAGAAGCGGGACAGCGACGAGGCCTCGGCCAAGCGTCATCGCAACTGGACCGAGGAGGATTTCCTCTGGTGCTGGCAGCATCGCGGCTTCTGGTAAGCCGCGCTTTTGTTCACGACGCTGCCTCGCGGCATCGCGGGGTGGAAGCGGATTGCGGAACCGGCCCGGATAGACCGGGCGAATATTTCATTTTAGTCATTTCTTGGTATAAAGTTTTAAGAAAAAAGGTATTGTTGGAATTCCAATTCTTCCGCTCCCGGAGATTTGGCGGCATTCTCAGAAAAAATATCCGTTCTCCTATGACATCGCTGGGTTGGATGGGGCTGGGTTCATTTCGACAGCACGATCCGTGCTGGCTGCTTGGGAGAATGCAATGAAAAAACTGTTCGTCTACGCCACGGTTGCTCTGGCGCTCGGCCTCGGACCGGTGAAAGCCGCAGAGCCGACCGGAATCCTCAACGTGTCCTACGATGTTTCGCGCGAGCTCTACGAACAGGTCAACAAGGCCTTTACGGCGGCCTACAAGAAAGCGGCTGGCAAGGACATCACCGTCAGCCAGTCGCATGCGGGATCGTCAAAACAGGCCCGCTCGATCCTGGAAGGGCTGGAAGCCGATGTCGTGACTTTCAATCAGGTCACCGACGTGCAGGTGCTGCACGACAAGGGCAATTTCATTCCCGCCGACTGGCAGTCGCGCCTGCCGAACAATTCCTCGCCCTATTATTCCCTGCCGGCCTTTCTGGTGCGCGCCGGCAATCCGAAGCACATCAAGAACTGGGATGATCTCGTCCGCGACGATGTGAAGGTGATTTTTCCCAATCCGAAAACCTCGGGCAATGCGCGCTACACCTATCTGGCCGCCTATGCCTATGCGCTTGAGGCCAACAACAAGGACCAGGCCAAGGCGCAGGATTTCGTCAAGAAACTCTTTGCCAACGTGCCGGTGTTCGACACGGGCGGGCGTGCCGCAACCACGACCTTTGCCGAACGCGGCATCGGCGATGTGCTGATCACGTTTGAAGCGGAAGTGCTGGGCACGCGCAAGCAGCTGGGCGAAGACAAGTATGAGGCGGTGATACCGCCGGTCAGCCTGCTGGCGGAGTTTCCCGTCACTGTTGTCGACAAGGTCGTCGACAAGCGCGGATCGCGGGCAATTGCCGAAAACTATCTCAAATTCCTCTATACGCCGGAAGGGCAGGACATTCTCGCCCAGAACTTCAACCGCGTGCATGACGAGACCATCAAGGCGAAATATGCCGCGCAGTTCCCCGAGACGCGTCTGGTGACCGTGGAGGACGTTTTCGGCGGCTGGGACAAGCTCTCCAAGGAGCATTTCGCTGAGGGCGGCATCCTCGACAAGGTGTTCACCAAGCGCTGATCAGTGGCTGATGAACCCGAAGGCGGCATGGCGTTGGCTGTGCCGCCGCATTCTTTTTAACCACTCGCTTGCTTTCACGCGAACAGGCTTTAGAACCCCAGCATGCCGTTGTTTTCAAAATCCAGCCAGCGTGGACTGTTGCCGGGGTTCAGCCTGACCCTCGGCGTGACGCTGCTGTACTTCGCCATCATCGTGGCGCTGCCCCTGCTGGCGATGCTGTACAAATCGGTCAATCTCGGCTGGTCGGATTTCTGGACCATCATTTCGTCCGAGCGCGCGGTTGCAACCTACCAGATAACCATCGGCGCCGCGTTGCTGGCTACGCTGTTCAATGCGCTGTTCGGCCTGCTGCTCGCCTGGGTGCTGGTGCGCTACGAATTTCCGGGGCGGCGGCTGCTGGATGCGGTGGTTGACCTGCCGTTCGCCCTGCCGACCGCCGTTGCCGGCCTTGCGCTCGTCACCGTCTTTTCCGCCAATGGCTGGTTCGGCCGCTATCTCGAACCGCTGGGGGTGAAGGTCGCCTATGCGCCGCTCGGCATCGCCATCGCCATGATGTTCACCAGCATTCCCTTTGTCATCCGCACGGTGCAACCGGTGCTGGAGGATGTGGCTGTTGATGTCGAGGAAGCGGCGCGGTCGCTCGGCGCGACCAACTGGCAGATTTTTGCGCGGGTGATCTGGCCCGCGATTTTCCCGGCATTTATTGCCGGATGCAGCCTGTCCTTTGCCCGCAGCCTCGGCGAATTCGGCGCCATCGTCTTCATCTCAGGCAATCTGCCGTTCGAGACCGAGGTGATGTCGCTGCTCGTGTTCATCCGCCTTGATGAATATGACTATCCCGCCGCGGCGGCCATCGCCACCGTGATGCTGGTGATGGCGTTCCTGATGCTCTTTGTCACCAATTCCATTCAAGCCTGGCAGCTCCGTTATGCAGACCGCAGCTGATCCCGCCGCCCCGGCCAAAATGCAGTCGTCCCGGCGGCATGGCCAGCGCCCGGCCCGCACGGCGCACTGGCTGCTGATCCTCGCCGCCATGGCCCTGTCGGCGCTGTTCATCGGCGTGCCGATCGCGGTGATTTTTACCTATGCGCTGCGTGAGGGCATCTCCGTCTATATCGCGCAGATAACCCAGCCCGCGACATTGCATGCGATCTGGCTGACCGTGCTGACGGCCATCGTCGTGGTGCCGATCAACATGGTCTTCGGCATCTGCGTCGCCTGGCTGGTCACGCGTTTCCGCTTTCCCGGCCGCCGGCTGCTGATCACCTTCATCGAGATTCCGTTCTCCGTCTCGCCGATTGTCGCGGGTGTGACCTATCTTTTCCTCTATGGCAGCCAGGGTCTGCTCGGTCCGCTGCTGGAGAGCTATGACATCAAGATCATGTTCACGGTCCCGGCGATCTTTCTGGTCAGCCTGTTTGTCACCAGCCCGTTCGTGGCACGCGAACTCATTCCGCTCATGCAGGCGCAGGGCAGCGAGGACGAGGAAGCGGCCATCACCCTCGGGGCAACAGGGCTGCAGACGTTCTTCTATGTCACGCTGCCGAATATCCGCTGGGCGCTGCTCTATGGCGCGGTGCTGTGCAATGCGCGTGTCATGGGCGAGTTCGGTGCCGTGTCGGTGGTATCAGGCGCCATTCGCGACCAGACCAACACGCTGCCGCTGCAGATCGAACTGCTGTTCAACGACTACAACGTCACCGGGGCCTTTGCCGCCTCGTCGACCCTGGCGTTGATCGCGGTGGTCACGCTCATCCTCAAATATGTTCTGGAACGCAAGCAGGCCGGCTAGACGCTTTACGCCGCCCGCCTGGTGCGAAGGGCATCGTCCGGCCGCCGCATGGACTGCGCCAGGATATAGCCTTCCGGCCATGCGCCGAAACCGCTGGCAACATTGATATGGCCGGCAAGGCGCATGTCGACAAATCCCGAGCCCCAGATATCCGCCAGTGCCTGTGCCTTGTTGAACGACATGTAGGGATCGTCGCGGCTGGCGGCGACGATGGAGGGAAAGCCGAAATCGTGACGCGGCAGCGGGGCAAAGCTGCGGAACTTCGGGTCCTGCACCGCCATGCGCTCGGCATCGGCGGGTGCCACCAGCACGGCGCCTGCCACATGGGCGGCGGAGGGACGGCTGGCCAGATGGGCGACGAGCACGCAGCCCAGGCTATGAGCAACGAGAATGGCGCCGGGTGTTTCCGAGATCGCCGCCTCGAGCACGTGCAGCCACTGCGACAGAACCGGGTTTTCCCAGTCATCCTGTTCGACAAGGCGGGCGGTATCGTCATCGGCCAGCCACTGCCGTTGCCAATGGCCTTTCTCAGAGCCGAGATATCCGGGAATGATCAATGTTGTCATCAGGCACCCATCCTTCCAGCTTGGGGAGGAAATGTTGAAATCACAGCCTGAAAATAGGTGCCGCCCCCCATTCTTTGAAGGAATGGGGGTCTAAAGTCGGGGTGTATTGGAAAAAAATTCCAATGCGAAAATCCGGAATCGTGAAATCGGCCCGGCGCTGACGGCTCAGGTCTCGCTGTCCTTCTTGTACAAGCGCAGGAGCAACTGCGAACGCTCGAAGAACAGGACGACGAGCAGCGACAGGGCAAAGGGGATCAGCAGATAGAACAGGCGGAAGATGATCAGCGCGGCCAGCACATCAGCTTGGTTCATGTCGGGAAGCCCGGTCAGGAAGACCAGTTCCAGTACGCCGAGGCCACCCGGTGCATGGGAAATAAGGGCGGCGGAAAACGAGATGAGGAAAATCCCGAGCACGATGAGAAAGCCGGGATTGCCCGCTTCGGGCAGGGTGAAATAGATAATGGCGGCGGCGCCGATCAGTTCCAGCGGCCCGACGATCAGCTGCTGGGCGACGACGGTCAGGCGCGGATATTCGAGCGTGAACTTGCGGATGCGCAGCGGGCGCAGCTGCAGCCAGCTGCCGAAGACGTAGAGCAGCACGAAGGCGAGGGCGCCGAAGCCGAGGAGATAGCTGAGGGAAAGCGGCAGCTCATTGTTGAAGCGCTGCAATATTTCCGGTTCGATCAGAAGCACGAATGCGCTCAGGGTGATCGTGCCGAGCATGAAGGTGAAGGAGCAGAAGGCAATGAGCAGGGCGATTTCCGCCGCGCTCATCCCTTGCGAGGAATAAGCGCGATAGCGCACCACCGCCCCCGAGATCACCGACGCGCCGATATTGTGCGAGAGTGCATAGGTGGTGAAGGAGCAAAGGGTGATGAACAGCCAGGAAATCTTGCGGCGCAGATGCAGAAGGGCAATCCGGTCATAGCCTGCAAGGGCGGCGTAGGCGAGCAGGGAGGCAAGGGCAGCCAGAATCCAGCGGTGGGTCGGAATCGCATAGAGACTGTGGATCACATCCTCAAGAGATATGCTCCGCAACTCCCGGTAGAGGAGCCACGCGGAGACAGCAACAGCGGCCAAGCCGATCACCGGCCATATATAATCCTTTAACTTCATACCCATTCCCGTCCAATCATTCTCACCTGGCTTGCGCCGCGAACCCCGTTTTTTCTTTGGTTATGCCGATAAGGGCTCCTCCGGCTTCGGTTTGTCGAGATCGAGAATATGCGCGACAATCCCCCGGGCAATTTCCCGCTCGCCCATGATCACCGCGTCGGCACCCAGATCCTGCAGATGCTGGACCTCGGCGTCCGAATGCGCGCGTGCCAGGATGCTGATGGCCGGGTTGGCGGCACGCGCCTTGACGACGATCTGCCCGGCTTCGAAGGCGTTCGGAATGGCGATGATCAGCTGCCGGGCTTCGGCAAGGTTGGCCGCGGCCAGCACATCGCCATTGGCGGCATTGCCGACAATGGTTTCCACATCGTCATCGCGCAGCTTTGCCACGGTCTTGTCGGCATCTTCGATCACCAGAAACGGCTTGCCGACTTCCTTCAGCGCATCGCCCACCAGACTGCCGACACGGCCGTAACCGATCAGCACCGCGTGGTTGGTGAGGGTGGTCGGCTGCAGCTCTTCCACGTCGGGTTCCTCGACGACCGTCGTCTCGGGGCTGGCTTCCGTTGCCGAGGCGGAGCGTTTTTCCAGCCACGGTTTCAGATATCCCACCCCGGCAAAGACGACCGGATTGAGCAGGATCGACAGGATGGCGCCGCCGAGAATGAGATCACGCCCTTCCTGCGGCAGCATGCCGAGCCCGACACCCAGCTCCGCCAGAATGAACGAGAACTCGCCGATCTGCGCCAGACTTGCCGAAATGATCAGGGCGGTCCCTGTGGGATAACCGAACGCCAGCACGATGAAGAAGGCTGCCAGTGATTTGCCCACCACGATGATCGCAAGCGTTGCCAGAAGCGGCAGCGGATCGTTGATGATGGTCATCGGGTCGAACAGCATGCCGACGGAGACGAAGAACAGCACGGCGAAAGCATCGCGCAGCGGCAGGGATTCCTCTGCCGCCCGGTGGCTGAGTTCGGATTCGCTCATGATCATGCCGGCGAAGAAGGCGCCGAGCGCCAGCGAGACGCCGAACAGTTTCGACGCGCCGAAAGCCACACCAAGCGCAATGGCCAGCACGGCGAGCCGGAACAGTTCGCGCGAGCCGGTATGGGCAATGGCATGCAGTGTCCACGGGATGACACGGCGGCCGACGATCAGCATCACGGCGACGAAGGCCGCAACCTTGCCGAGCGTCAGCCCGATGATGCCGCCGATGCCGAGATTGAAATAGGCGACGATGGGGTCGCTGGCGATATGGGCAGCGGCCTCGACCGCCGGGTTCTTGCCGTTGACGGCATCGGCAATGGCCGGCAGCAGTACCAGTGCCAGAACCATGGCCAGGTCTTCGACGATCAGCCAGCCGACGGCGATGCGCCCGCGCTCCGTCTCGATCAGGCGTCGCTCCTGCATGGCGCGCAAAAGCACGACGGTACTGGCAACGGACAAAGCGAGACCGAAGACGAAGCCCGCCTGCATGCTCCAGCCGAGAATCCAGGCAAGCCCGGCGCCGAGCAGGGTTGCCACGACGATCTGGACGATGGCACCGGGAATGGCGATGGCCCGGACCGACAACAGATCCTTCAGGGAGAAATGCAGCCCGACGCCGAACATCAGCAGAATGACGCCGATCTCGGCGAGTTCAGCCGCCAGTTCCTGATCGGCGACAAAACCGGGGGTGTGGGAGCCGGCAAGGACACCGGCAAGCAGGTAACCGACAAGGGGAGGAACGCGCAGACGGTTGGCAATCGCACCGAAGATGAAGGCCACCACAAGGCCCACAACGATTGTCGCAATCAGCGGCGTTTCATGAGGCATATGTCGGTGTCTCCCCCTGGGTCGTGATGAAAAATAATAGAGTCAATCTGTCTGCAGCCAATGACTGCCTCAGTATTGCGTACACATGATGTCTTGCAAACAACTTTTGTCGTTCTGCGGCGCATGAAATGCAATTTTTTTCATACGCCGCAGATATTTAGCTTGGAGAGCTCAGATCAGGCTCCGCTCAGCTCTTCACGGCCGGTGTCTCGCTCGATCCGATGCGGTGCTGGTGGTTCTTTTCCCACCATGTTCCCAAGAGCAGCAGGATCGGCGCTGCGATGAAGATCGACGAACTCGTGGCGATCACGACACCGAAAAGCATCGGCAGCGCGAAGTTTTCCACGGCCTTGCCACCCCAGATTGCCATGGGCAGCATGGCAAGGAAGATGGTGACGGAGGTGTAGATACAACGGGCCAGCGTCTGGTTGATACTCATGTCGATGATCTGGCGCAGCGGCATCTTCTTGTGAATGCGCAGGTTCTCGCGCATGCGGTCATAGACCACCACCTTGTCGTTGACGGAGTAGCCGATCATCGTCAGAAGCGCGGCGATGGCGGTGAGGTTGAAGTCCAGCCCCATCAGGGCGAAGAAGCCGACCGTCTTCGTCGTGTCGAGAATGAGCGTCGCAATCGCGCCGAGGGCGAAGTGCCACTCGAACCGCCACCAGATATAGAGCAGCATGGCGATACTGGCGAGGATGACCGCCAGGACACCCGAGCGCGCCAGTTCCTGGCTGACCTTCGGTCCGACGACTTCCGAGCTTTCGATCTTCACGCCGGCATCGAGCTGTTCGACCGCGGCCTTGACCTTGGTCACGGCCGCCGTCTGGGCTTCTTCGCCGCCATCCTGGCGCTGGACGCGAATCAGGACCTGATTGTCGCCGCCGGCCTGCTGCAGCACGACCTCTCCGAGGCCGAGTGCTTCCAGCGAACTGCGCATGGTGGCAAGGTCAGCGGGTTTCGACGTGGTGACGGCAACCTGGATACCGCCCTTGAAGTCGATGCCGTAGTTGAGGCCGGGATGAATGAACAGGATCACCGAGGCGATCGACAGGAAGATCGAGACGCCGATACCGAAGAAGCGGGCGTTCATGAAGGAGATTTTCGTGGTCTCCGGAACCAGCTTGACCACGTGCTCGATGTGGATGGTCTTCATCTTGCGGCGGCGGACGATGGCCGTCATCACGATGCGCACGACGGTCACGGCGGTGAACATGGAAATCAGCGTGCCGATGACCATGGTGACCGCGAAGCCGCGGATCGGGCCGGTGCCGAACAGGAACAGCAGCAGCGTGGAAATCAGGTGCGTGACGTTCGCATCGACGATGGTGGCGTAGGCGTGTTTGAAGCCGCGGTCGACGGCGGCCATGGCGCCGATGCCTTTGCGGGCTTCTTCGCGGATACGCTCGTTGATCAGAATGTTCGCATCCACCGCAAAGCCGATGCCAAGGATGATGGCGGCGATGCCGGGCAGGGTAAGGGTGGCGCCGATGAGGCTGAGCACGCCGAATGTCAGGATGACGTTGAGCGCCAGCGCCAGGTTGGCGATGAAGCCCCATGCGCCGTAGAGCACGAAAATGAAGCCGACCACGAGGGCGAAGCCGACAAGACCGGTCAGGATGCCCATCTTGATGACGTCGCCGCCGAGATCAGGACCAACCGTGCGTTCTTCGATGACCGTCAATGGCGCGGGCAGGGCACCGGCGCGCAGCAGGGCGGCGGTTGTCACCGTATCCTGCACCGTGAAATTGCCGGTGATCTGGCCGGAACCACCGGTGATCGGCACCTGGATGACCGGCGCGGTCAGCACCTTGCCGTCGAGAACGATGGCGAAGGGACGGCCGACATTCTGGCTGGTGATTTCGGCAAACTGACGCGCACCGACATTGTCGAAGCGGAACGAGATGATCGGCTGGTTGGTCTGCGGGTCGAAGGCGGCGCGGGCGTCGGTCAGGCGTTCGCCGCTGAGCGCAACGCGGTCCTCGACCGGATAGGTCTGGCCGGGATTCTTCGCATCCGGCAGGATGGAAATGCCGGGCGGCGGCGTATCGCCGAAATTGCGGTCGGCGACCATGTGGAACGTCATCTTGGCCGTGCTGCCGAGCAGCGCGCGCAGCTGGGACGGGTCCTGCAGGCCGGGAAGCTGGACGACGATACGGTCGGAACCGACGCGCTGGATCGAGGGTTCGGCAACGCCGACCTGATCGACGCGGCGGCGGACGATTTCAAGGCTCTGCTGCAAGGCGTTGTCGAGCCTGTCCTTCATGCCGGCATCCGTCAGGGTGAGACGGATCGTGTTGTCGGCGGAGGTGATGTCGATGTCGCTGACCGGGGCGGCGAAGCCGACCTGTGCGACCTGGGCCGTCAGTTCCTTCAGAACCGTCACGGCGCGGTCGCGCTGTGCCTGGTCGGCAATGGTGACGATGACGGAATCACCGGCGATGCGGACTGACTGCGCCTGAATGCGTTCGGTGCGCAGCTTGTTGCGCGCATCGTCCAGCATGGCGCGGACGCGGTCCTTCTTCAGGGCTGCGGCGTCCACTTCAAGAACGAGATAGGAACCGCCGCGAAGATCGAGACCAAGCGAAATCTGCTTCTTGGGCAGCCAGTTGGGCAAGGCATCGAGCTGTGCCTTGGTGAAAATATTGGGCAGTGCGAGGATGATGCCCGCAATAATGATGAAAATATAGGTTCCAAGAACCCATTTCGAAGTGCGCATATCAGTGTTCCGTCATGAATTGCGGCGAGGCTGCCGGGAAATGGTCGCGTTTGTTCCGGGCGGCTGCCGATGGTGTTGCGTTGGAACCGTTGCCGAGCAACGGATTGCCTCAGGCAAGCGCGGCGGGGGGAGCCCGGGCGCTGAAAACGCTGATGCGGTCAAGCGCCAGGCTTGAACCGGTTTCGGAGGGTGTGGCTGGCTGTGCGCCGGCCAGAATCAGGGAAATCCCGTCCGGCAGAATGCCGTCATGGGAATTCGTATCGGCACGCACGCCGCTCTTGATTTTCAGGTGCAGGGCTTCGAGCGCAGCGATACGCATGGAGTTCTGCACGGGGGCGGAGCGATTGTCGCTCTCATGGGCAAGGCGGGCATCGTCGCGGACCGGTGCGCTGGCGCGGTTGTTGCGCAGATCCGTTTCGGGAGCGGCGATATAGACGGCGCCAAGGGTCGCAATGAGCCAGAAGATAGAAATCAGCAGCGGAGCGGATCCACGCCTTTCTGATTTGCCATTTCTGTTCAAGCCCATATGCGTTTCCAGCAGTTCCCGTTCGCGGTCTGTCAGACCCCGTTGCGACTCTATTTATGAAGTCCGGCAAGCCGAGTCACTTAAAATCGTCGTGTGCCCGGCCTCATGGACAAAAAAACCGTCGTTTTTGTGAAGCGCAGGCCCTTTCATCGTGCTCTGCGCAGGAAACGGGTGGTTGATCGGCTATAACTGCGGTCTCCTGTGCAGGAATTTCTGCGTGAGTAAGGATGCTGCAATGCCAGACATGAGCCCGATCGATTGGACCGCCGCACAAACGGAGATGGAGGCTTTCGGCTGCTCCATTCTGCGCAATGTCCTGTCGCGCGCCGAATGCACGGCGCTGGCGGATAGCTATCCCGACGATACGATTTTCCGCAAGCGCATCGTCATGGCCCGGCACGGCTTCGGGCAGGGGGAGTACAAATATTTCTCCTATCCGCTCCCCGAAATTGTCCACGGGTTGCGTGAAGCGCTTTATCCGCCGCTGGCCCGCATCGCCAACCGCTGGAACGAGCAGATGGGCATCGATATCCGCTATCCCGATGCGCATCAGGCATTCATTGAGCGTTGTCATGCCGCCGGACAGGACCGGCCGACGCCGCTGCTGCTGGAATATGGCGCGGGCGACTACAACTGCCTGCATCAGGATATTTATGGTATTCACGTGTTCCCGCTGCAGGTGGCGTTTCTGCTGAAAGAGCCTGGCACGGATTTCACTGGCGGCGAATTTGTCCTGACCGAGCAGCGTCCGCGCATGCAGTCGCGGGCGGAGGTGGTGCCGCTGCGGCAGGGTGACGGCGTGGTCTTTCCGGTCAGCCAGCGCCCCGTCAAGGGATCGCGCGGCTATTACCGGGTCAACATGCGCCATGGTGTGAGCCGGGTGTGCAGCGGCCAGCGCCATACACTCGGGATTATCTTTCACGATTCCAAGTAGATGGCAGCATTGCATGATTTGGGGTGCGTGGTTCGACAAGCTCACCATGAGGGAACTGGGTGGGCTGAAACGCCATCCTGGACGTTGCCGAATGGTGTTCCCTGCAATCCCCAACCTCCCTCATAGTGAGCTTGTCGAACCACGCATTGATCTTGCAGCCATCACCTTGCATCGGGCCGCGAACACACGCATTGTGATGCTTTGCATGAGGCCCCGATGGATTACCTTATTTTCTGGGAATGGCTCAGCTTTGCCGCCCGCTGGTTGCATGTGATCACTGCAATCGCCTGGATCGGCTCATCCTTCTATTTCATCGCGCTTGATCTGGGGCTGCGCCGCCATCAGGGCCTGCCGCAGGGGGTGAACGGCGAGGAATGGCAGGTGCATGGCGGCGGCTTCTATCACATCCAGAAATACATGGTCGCGCCGCCGCACATGCCGGAACATCTGATCTGGTTCAAGTGGGAGTCCTACGCCACGTGGCTCTCGGGCTTCGCGCTTCTGTGCATCGTCTATTATGCCGGCGCTGACCTTTATCTCATCGACCGCAATGTTCTTGACGTCTCGACGCCGGTCGCCATCCTGATTTCGCTCGCGTCGATCGGGCTCGGCTGGCTGATCTACGATCTCCTGTGCAAGTCGCCGCTGGCAAACAATGACACGGCGCTGATGCTCATCCTCTATGCGGTCATCGTCGTCATGGCATGGGGCTATACGCATCTGTTCACCGGCCGCGCCGCCTTCCTGCATCTTGGCGCATTCACCGCCACGATCATGTCGGGCAATGTGTTCCTTCTGATCATTCCGAACCAGAAGAAGGTCGTTGCCGATCTGATCGCCGGCAAGACGCCCGATCCGAAGCTCGGGAAACAGGCCAAGCAGCGCTCGACCCACAACAATTACCTGACGCTGCCCGTCATTTTCCTGATGCTGTCCAACCATTATCCGCTGGCGAGTTCGACGGAGTTCAACTGGGTCATCGCCGCGCTGATTTTCATCATCGGCGTGCTCATCCGCCACTATTTCAACTCGAAACATGCCGGAACCGGCAATCCGCACTGGACGTGGCTGGCCTCGGTCGTGCTGTTCATCGTCATCATCTGGCTGTCGACCGTGCCGAAGGTCCTGCAGGGGCCGGAAAAAGTCTCGAGCGCCGCTGCGCCCTTTCTCGCCGCGCAGAACTTTCAGGAGGTGCGCGACACCGTCATGGGACGCTGTTCCATGTGTCATGCGGCGGAGCCGTCCTTTGAAGGGATCATGCACGCGCCCAAAGGAATTCGCCTCGATACGGACGAACTGATTGCGACTCATGCCAGCCAGGTCTATCTGTTCGCCGGTGCCAGCCACGCCATGCCACCGGGAAATCTGACGCAGATGACAGATGCCGAGCGGTCCCGGATCGTGGCGTGGTATCGTTCTGCGGTATCGGGAAAATCCACGCAATGACCGAACTTCTGTTACGCGGACGTCTGTTGACGTTTCACGACGAGCCGCTGGCGGGCGACGCCAGTCCGGACGCATTCACCTATATCGAGGATGGCGGACTGCTGATCCGCGACGGCAAGATCTGGGCCATTGACGACTATGCCCGCCTGCGCGCCGGCGAAGGCCGGAATGTCGAGGTCGTCGACCATCGCCCGCATTTGATCATGCCGGGCTTCATCGATACCCACATCCATTACCCGCAGATGCAGGTTGTCGCCTCCTATGCGGGCGAACTGATGGAATGGCTGAACAAATACACGTTTGTCGAGGAGCAGAAATTCTCCAATCAGGGCCATCCGCAGCGCATCGCCTCGGCTTTCTTCGATGAGCTGATCCGCCATGGCACCACCACGGCCGCCGCCTATTGCACCGTGCACAAGGCGTCGGTCGAGGCATTTTTCACCGAGGCGGACCGGCGCAACATGCGCATGATCGCGGGCAAGGTGATGATGGACCGCAATGCGCCGCCCGGTCTTCTCGACACGGCGCAGTCGGGTTATGACGACAGCAAGGAACTGATCGGCAAATGGCACGGAACCGGGCGCCAGCTCTATGCCATCACGCCGCGCTTTGCACCGACATCGACGCCGGAACAGCTGGAGATGAGCGGGGCGCTGGCCCGCGAATATCCTGATCTGCACGTGCAGACGCATCTGTGTGAAAACACCGCCGAGATTGCCTTCGTAGCGGAGCTGTTTCCGTGGAGCCGGGATTATACGCAGGTCTATGAGCATTACGGCCTGCTTGGTCCCAAGACATTGCTTGGCCATTGCATCCACCTGACCGATGCGGAAATTGCTGCCATCGCCAATAGCGGGTCCGTCGCAGTCTTCTGCCCGACCTCGAACCTGTTCATCGGCAGCGGCCTGTTCAATCTGGCGCGCCTCGAGGCGTCCCATCCGCCGGTGCGCCATGCGATTGCCACCGATATCGGCGGCGGCACCTCCTATTCCATGCTGCGCACGCTGGATGAGGGCTACAAGATCCTGAACATTCAGGGCCAGCGCTATCACCCCCTGCGCTCGTATTATCAGGCGACACTGGGCAATGCCCGCGCGCTGTCGCTGCAGGGCATCATCGGCTCGTTCACGCCGGGCGCGGAAGCGGACTGCATCGTGCTCAATGCCCGCTCCACCCCGGCCATGCGCTTGCGCATGGAAACGGTGGAAACGCTGGTTGAAGAGCTGTTCCTGATGCAGACCATGGGCGACGACCGCACCATTGCGGAAGTCTATATCGCGGGAAAACCGGCGAAGAGCCTGCTCGCATCATAACGAGCGACAAGCCGGAAATTGCTTATTCGACGCGGTAGCCGACCTCCGCCGCCGCATGCCCCAGCGTCTGCCAGAACGAACGGGCAAAGGTGCGGAACACGTAGAGGTCGAAGGTCTCCGCATCGATCCGCTGGATATTGGCGTGGATATCGTGGTGCAGCGTGGCGCGGCCGAAGCCGACGGGAAAGCCGTGTTCGGAAAAGTCGATGGCAAACAGCTTCGACAGCACCCATTCCGACCACGGGCCCTTGACGCGAATGGCGGTGCGACCATGGGTCAGATCGACGATCGTGCCGGTTTCCAGCGGTACGGCCCTGCGCAGGCGGTCTTCCAGATCAGCGGACGGGCTCACGACGAAATAACGTCCGGGCGCGAAACCGAAGGCGGATTTTTCGCCCGCACTGCGCCCGGCGCCGGGTTTGTCCGCGACATTCAATCCGGTTACATTGCCGATGGCGGTCAGGACGGCGGGGATGGTCCCGCGCCATGCGGTCACCTGCACGATGGAAACGTCGTTGCGCTCGGTCAGGACAAGGCCTATGCCGCCGGCGGAGTTGCCGTGGTCACCCGGAACAAAGACGTGGCCGAGGGGCGATTGTGGTTCAGCCATGCATCCGGCTCCCCTCTGGATCAAACATGTGGTGACTGACGATCTCGACGGCGCCGTGCTTGCCGCGCAGAAGGTCCGTCGCATAGGCACGGTTGCCGATCATCGATGTGCCGTGCTTGACCAGCGCCAGCGCGATGTATTTGCCGAGCGCCGGGGAATAGCAGGCCGCAGTGACGTGGCCGAAACTGTCGGCAGGTTCGCGCGGCGCCGCATCGCTGACGATATGGCTGCCGCCGTTGATCGACTGGTTGTCCAGCGAAATCAGGCCGACAAGCGACAGGCGGTTTTCATCGTTCAATCCCGCGCGGTCCTTCATGCCGGAGCCGATATAGGGCTTCTTCTTCGAGAGCATCCAGTCGAGATGCAGATCGTGCGCGGTGGTGCGGCCATCGATTTCGGCACCGGTGACGTGGCCCTTCTCGATGCGCAGCGTGCCCAGCGCTTCCAGCCCGTAAGGCATGATGTCAAAGGGTTTGCCCGCTTCGAGCAGCGCTTCCCAGACCTGCGTGCCATAGCCGGCGCCACAATAGACTTCATAGGCCAGCTCGCCCGAGAAGGAGAGGCGGCAGATCATGATCGGCACATCGCCGATAAAGCCATGCACGATGCCCATGAACGGCAGGGTTGCATTGTCGACACCGGTTCCCGTGACGCAGGCTTCCAGAACAGCCCGGGCCTTCGGGCCCGACACGGCCGTCCCGGCCCAGACATCGGTGACCGAGGTCAGGTGCACGCGCAGGTCCGGCCAGACGCAATCCAGATAAAACTCCAGATGCTGCATGACATTTCCGGCATTGGCCGTTGTGGTCGTCATCAGGAACTGTGTTTCGCTGAGCCGCCAGGTGGTGCCGTCATCATAGACAATGCCGTCCTCGCGCAGCATCAGGCCGTAGCGCGCCTTGCCGACCGGCAGGGTGGAAAACATGTTGGTGTAGACACGGTCGAGCAGTTCGCCCGCGTCCGGACCCTGAATGTCGATCTTGCCGAGGGTCGAAACATCGACAATCCCCACGCTCTGGCGCACCGCGCGCGCTTCACGCACATAGGCCTGTTCGACCGTCTCGCCATGGCTGCCATAAATCATCGGGCGGTGCCACAGGCCGGCTTCATAGGTCTTGGCGCTGTTGGCCAGATGCCAGTCATGCATCGGGGTCAGCCGGTGTGGCCGCAGGTCGCCATAGCGCTCACCGGCGATAGCACCGAAGGATACAGGCGTGAAGGGCGGGCGGAAGCGGGTGGTGCCCGCCTCCGGAATGGTAATGCCGCGCACATCGGCCATGATGGCAAGGCCGGGAATGTTTGATGTCTTGCCCTGGTCCGTCGCCATGCCGAGCGTGGTGTAGCGCTTCAGGTGCTCGACCGAATGGAAGCCCTCGCGGTAGGCGAGGCGGATATCGTCGGCGGTGACATCGTGCTGGAAGTCGACGAATGCCTTTTGCGATTTGGCCGCGGGCTCGATTTCAAACACGGGGGCGGGCGATGCATCGAACATCGGGGCGTCGACGGCAGGCAGCTTCGGTTTGGTCTTGGAGGAGGTGCCCTTGGTCGCGCCATCGGAGAACACGCTGACCGTATCCATGTATCCCGCTGCGGATCCTGCCGTCACCCAGTTCTGGTTGGCCTCCGGCGGCAGGAAGGCCTGCAAATCCTCGTCCCACTCCGGCTTGCCGCCCGCCTGGCTGGCGAGATGGATCGCGGGGGACCAGCCACCGGAGACGCCGAGGCAATCGGTCTTGATTTCCCGCGCCGTGCCGGAGACATGGCCGGTCTGCGCATTGAAATGCTGCACGGTGATGGAGCTGAGCGTCTTGCCCGCATGGGTGCCGGTGACGGCGTGGCCGAGGACCAGTTCCGCCCCCGCCGCCAAGGCAATCTCGATGCAGGCGCCGGACACATCCGCGCGCACATCGACGATGGCAACGATATTGACGCCCGCCTGTGCCATGGCGCGGGCTGCCTCATAGGCGCTGTCATTGTTGGTGAACAGCGTCACATTGGTTCCCGCAGCCACACCATATTCGACCGCATAGCGCCTGACCGCATCGGCCAGCATGACGCCGGGGCAGTCATTGCCGGGAAAGACGATCGGCCGCTCGAACGCACCCGTTGCCAGAATGGTCTTGCCGGTGCGGATGACCCAATGGCGCTGGCGCGGCTGCCCCTTGGTGCGGTTCGGCTTGAAATCGGAGACATGCTCGATGGCGGTCAGGACATTGCCGTCATAATAGCCCCAGACGGAGGTCCGGGTGAGAAAACGCACATTGGCGCGGCCCGCGAGCGCTGCCGCCTTTTCCCGCGCCCAGACTGCGGCGTTGCGCCCGTCGATCAGTTCCGCCGATGCAAGCAGTGCGCCGCCGGCAACCGGCCGTTCCTCCGCGATGATCACCTGCGCGCCGGTTTCCGCTGCGGCTTCCGCCGCCAATAGTCCGGCGGGGCCGGTGCCCACCACCAGCACGTCGCAGAAAGCGTTCATGCGCTCGTAATGGTCGGGATCGGCGGCAATGCCTGCCTTGCCGAGACCGGCGGCGCGGCGGATGAATTTTTCGAAGAACATCCAGACCTTGGTGCTGCGCAGCGGGCCGATGGCCGGGCCCATGAAGGTCTTGTAGTAGAAGCCCGCCGACAATATCGGCCCGGCCAGCTGGTTGATGGCCATGACATCGTGTTCGAGCGAGGGAAACCGGTTCTGGCTTTCGGTGACGAGGCCGTCATGGATTTCCAGTTCCGTCGCGCGGACATTGGGTTCGCGCACATCGCCGTTGAGAACGGTGACGAGCGCATTCGGCTCGTCGCTGCCCGCCGCAAAGACGCCGCGCGGCCGGTGATATTTGAACGAGCGGCCGAAAAGCGTCACGCCATTGGCAAGGAGGGCCGAGGCCAGCGTATCGCCGGGGTGGCCGCTATAGGCCTTGCCGTCGAAGGTGAACCGCACCGTCCTGGCGCGGTCGATCCGTCCACCCTTGGGGAGCCGTGACGCGGTCATGGGCGATCACCGCCTTTCCCGGCGGCAACGGCATCCCGGGCAAAGCCCACGGACGAAATGACATGGGTCGCCATATCGCGCGTGACGATCAGATGCTGGCGGCAGCCGCCGCTGTGCAGCCAGAACTCACGGTGCGCGCCTATGGGATTGGCCCGCTCATAGACATAGGCGTTCCATGCGGCCTGATCGGATGAGGCCGGGTCGGGGCGCTGGCGTGTCGCGTCGCCCTGATAGGTGAATTCGATGACGTCGCGCGGGCCGCAATAGGGGCATTTGATGATCATGGTCTTCTGGTCTCGAAAGCGAATCTGTTGCGGTTGGACGTTTGTTTCCCGATTGTGCCAGTCAACAGTGTGCGTCTGTACTGGTCAAGATGAGCACGAGGCGAAGGCGAGCAAAATTGTGACTTTGGCAAGTTTCCGGCCTGCCGCAGGTGTGACGATGCATGATTACCCCGACATTATGCTACTGTCGCATTGCTGGAATGGTCATCACGATAGCGGCGAGCACTGTCAACAAGCCGACCAGTCGCGAGAATGAAAGCAGAAAGTGCCTTGATTGTGCCGACATGAACGGGCAAATCGACGAAGCAAACTGTTCATAAATGGATCTGAACCCGTGATCTCATCTTTCCTTCGGCAGATTCTTCTGACGATTGCCGCCGTTCTGTTTCTGGCGGCCCCGGTGCAACTGGCTTTGGCGCAGACCCCGGCGCCAGAACCGGCCGCCACATCGCCCGCACCAGCCCCTGCACCGGAGCCTGCGCCCGCTGCAGCGGAGCCGGCGCCCGTGGCGCCAGCGCCAGCGCCTGCCGTCAAATCGAACATCGTCGCCGAACAGCGCCCGGCCATCGATGCGCTGAAGAAGCAGATCTCGACCTATGAACAGAAATTCAAGCAGAAGGCCGATGCCGACGCGGCGCTTGCCAATCTGCGCCTCGATCTGGAAGCGAGCGCCAAGAAACTGCTGGATATCGGCGTTTCGTTCCGGCCGCGCATCACCGAGATCAATGCCCGCCTGGAACAGCTGGGCGCACCGCCAGCCCAGGGGCAGCCGGCCGAAGCGAAGATCGTCACGGATGAACGCACCCGCCTGACGACGGAAAAGGCGGAGATCAACGCGGTTCTCGGCGAAACCGAAGACCAACTGCTCGAAGTCAACAAGATGATCGATGCGATCGGCGATGCCCGGCGCGAGCTTTTTGCCAATACGTTGTCGCAGCGCGTCGACATCAACTATTCCCTCGGCAGCGAAGTCATCGACGCCTATGGCCGGGAAATGGGCACGATGAACCAGCTCATTTCGTCCTGGTGGCGCTTCGTCATCACCTTCAAATGGCAGTCCCTGCTGGCCGCCGCCTTCTTTGCCGCGATAACCGCCCTGGTGCTTCTCATCGGCGGCCAGCGGTTGCTGGGGCATCTCTATCTGCGCGATCCGGCGGTTGAAGAACCCTCCTATCTGAGCCGTCTGGCTGTTGCCTTCTGGTCGACCCTGATGCGGTCGGTGACCGTCGGCGTATTCCTGGCCACGACCTACTTTTTCCTCGGCTATTTCAATGTGCTGCGGCCGGATATCGCGTCGCTGATCTACACGCTGTTTTCGGTGATCGGCATCGTCTATTTCGTGCATGCGCTGGCCCAGGCCGTCATTTGCCCGGGCGCGCCCAACTGGCGTCTGGTGCGCGTTGCACCGCGTCCGGGCCGCATTCTCATGGTTCTGGTCACGGCCACGGCGACGATCACGGGGCTCGATTATCTCGCCAATACGGTCAACCAGATTGCATCCTCACCCCTGTCGCTGACGGTGGCCAAGAGCCTGTTTGCAACGGTTCTGGTCGGGCTGCTGATCCTCGCCATGGCATTTCTCAAACCGCTCGAGAATGAGGAAACCGGCGAAGCCCGGCGCTGGCCAAGGCCGCTGCGGCTATTCCTTTATGCCATCGGCCTCATTCCGATCATCGCCGCGCTGCTGGGCTATATCGGTTTTGCCCGTTTCGTCTCGCAGCAGATCGTCATCAATGGCGCTGTGCTCGTGACGATGTATCTGGGCTTCCTCACGGCGCGCGCGGTGGCCGACGAGAATGCGCTGGGCGGCACGGTGCTCGGCAGCACGGTGCAGAAGCGCTTCGGCATCGATGACTCGACACTCGATCAGCTTGGCCTGATCGCCAGCATCATCATCAATATTTTCGTGCTTCTCCTCGGCATTCCGGTGATCCTGCTGCTCTGGGGCTTCCAGTGGAGCGAGATGACGGTCTGGTTCCTCACCATAGCCACCGGTTTCCAGATCGGTTCGGTGACGATCTCGCTGGTGGCCATTGCCGTCGGCATCCTGCTCTTCGCGCTGTTCTATTTCTTCACACGCTGGTTCCAGGGCTGGCTGGATGTGCGGGTGATGGCGCGCGGCAAGCTGGATTCGGGCGTGCGCAACTCGATCCGCACGGCGGTCGGCTATCTCGGCCTCGGCATGGCCGGGCTCATCGGCATCTCGGCGGCGGGCATCAATCTCTCCAGCCTCGCGCTGGTGGCCGGCGGTCTGTCGCTCGGTATCGGTTTCGGCATGCAGGCGATCGTCTCCAACTTCGTCTCCGGCCTGATCCTGCTCGCCGAGCGTCCCTTCAAGGTCGGCGACTGGATCGAAACCAGCGGCGTCGGCGGCATTGTCAAGAAGATCAGCGTGCGCGCGACCGAGGTGGAAACCTTCCAGCGCCAGTCGATCATCATTCCCAACTCGTCCTTCATCAACGGCAATGTCGGCAACTGGACCCACCGCAACAAGCTGGGGCGCGTCGAAATTCCGATTGGCGTTTCCTACAAGGTCGATCCGCGCCGCGTGCATGCCATCCTGATGGACATTGCCCGCAGCCATCCGCTTGTCCTGAAAAATCCGGAGCCTTTCGTGCAGTTCAAGGCGCTGGGCGATTCCAGAATGGATTTCGAGATGCGGGTGCATCTGGCTGACCTGTCGAATTCCGGCACAGTGCAGAATGAAATCCGCTTTGCGCTGGTCGACCGGTTTGCCGAGGAGGGGATCGAAATTCCGTTCCCGCAGCGCGACGTCAATATCCACCTCGATGACGCGGATGCGATCGTGCAGATGATCACCGAGCGGGTGAAGGCGGAGCTGAAAGCACCGGTGAAGAAGACGACCAAGTCCTGAGAAACGGTGTGCGGGGCTAGTGCCCCACTTTCGTCTAAATCACGGAAAAATAACGGGGCGTTCAGTTGCCGTTCAGTTTCACCCCGTTATAACTGGTGTCGAAAAGGGCCAGTTGAGCCCGAGGCAACAGGGGCGGTGGAAGCACCGGGGTGATATGAACAAGTTTGCAGTTGTCATTCTTACGAGCACTATTCTGGCCGGACCTGCATTTGCCGCCAGCCTGAAGAACAGCGATGCCAGCGCACAGACCATCGTCGTGACCGAAGGGTCGAGCAAAACCCAGCTGCAGGTCGCGGCCGGAGACACGGTTGAATTTTGCAGCGGCGGCTGTTTCGTCACCTTTCCCAATGGTGACCGCGAAGCCCTGACCGGTGCGGAAACCATCGAAATCAAGGGCGGCAAGGTTTCGATCAAGTAACCCGGCCACCGCCGATTGCCGAGCTAAAGGCCCGGACTGTGCAAAACAGTTCGGGCCTGTTCGTTTTCAGGGTGTCGCTCCCATGCGCGATGCGGCAGATCATTCCCTTGCCTTGATCGGAAATTCGCACAAACCGCAGCCAGTTTGCCGCGCGTCGCGGCATGTTTTGGCCATGTCGCAAACAGGCCTTAGCAATGGACAGTGCGAACGGCATAGTGCAGAAAATGGCGCGTGCCGCCTGACCACCGATTGATATCAGAGGATAGAATGAAATGAAGACCCAAGCGCGTGTAGTTGTGATCGGCGGTGGTGTGGTGGGTGTGTCGACACTCTATCATCTGGCCAAGAAGGGCTGGAGCGATGTCGTGCTCATCGAGCGCAAGGAACTGACCTCCGGCTCGACATGGCATGCGGCCGGACTGCTGCCGCTGTTCAACATGAGCTATTCCGTCGGCCAGATCCACAAATACTCCGTGAAATTCTATCAGGAGCTGCAAGAGGAAACCGGCATGAATGTCGGTTTCACCAATTGCAGCAACATCCGTCTCGCCCGCACCAAGGACCGCTGGGACGAATATATGTATTATGCCGGTGTTGCCGAGACGATCGGCGTGCCGGTCAAGCTTTTGACGCCGGAACAGGTCAAGGAAATCTGGCCGCTGGCGGAAATGGACGGCGTTCTCGGCGCCATCCAGCATCCGGAAGACGGCTATATCCAGCCGGCCGACCTGACGCAGGCGCTTGCCAAGGGCGCGCGCGATCGCGGTGCAACCATCTATCGCTACACCACGGTTCTCGGCATCGAGCAGCTGCCCTCGGGCGAGTGGCTCGTCAAGACCGACAAGGGTGATATCACTGCCGAACACGTCGTCTCGGCGACCGGCAATTTTGCCCGCAAGACCGGCAAGATGGTCGGACTTGACGTGCCGGTCATTCCGGTTGAACACCAGTACATCGTCACCGAGCCGCATCCGGCCATTCTCGAGCGCAAGGCCAAGGGCCTGCCGGAGATGGGCGTGCTGCGCGAGAGCGATTCGTCCTGGTACATGCGTGAGGAAAACGGCGGCCTTTTGCTCGGACCATATGAAAAGGGTGCGCCTGTCTGCTATGTCGACGGCCCGTCCGATGCCAGCGAGTACGAGCTGTTCCAGGAGGATCTCGACCGGCTCGAACCCTATATCGAAACCGCCATTGCCCGCGTTCCCGCTTTTGGCGAAGTCGGCATCAAGAAGGTCTACAACGGCGCCATCGCCTATACGCCGGATGGTTCGCCCATCATCGGTCCAGCCCCGCGTCTGAAGAATTTCTGGCTCAATGAAGGCCATTCCTTCGGCGTCACTGCCGCTGGCGGCGCCGGCTGGCAGCTGGCCGAATGGATTGTCGAGGGCGAGCCCTCCATCGACATGATGGGCGTCGATCCGCGCCGCTTCGGCCCCTATGCGACGGAAGGCTACCTCAAGGAAAAGAACGAGGAAGCCTATGCCGAGGTGTTCTCGGTGCACTACCCGGATGAAGAGCGCGGCGCGGCCCGTCCGCTCAAGCGTTCGCCCTCCTATGACCGCCAGAAGGCGCTCGGCGCCGTGTTCGGCACCGTCTATGGCTGGGAGCGCGCCAACTGGTTTGCACCGCAGGGCTATGGCCTCGAGGTTGCAAAACTCGACAAGCCGGATGTGCTGCTCAACCACAACCATCCGAAGCCGGACAAGGACGGCAAGGTGAAGGAACTCTGGTCCTTCCATCGTTCGAACTACTTTGAACATGTCGGCAACGAGATCAAGAACGTCACCAGCAATGTCGGCCTGCTCGACATGTCGGCCTTTGCCAAGATGGAAGTAACAGGCCCCGGTGCGCGCGAATGGCTCGATTCCATTCTGGCCAACCGCATTCCCAAGAAGCAGGGACGCATTGCGCTGTGCCACCTCCTGACCAAGCAGGGCGGGGTGCGCTCCGAATTCACGGTCTATGAATGGGCGCCCGGCAAGTTCTATCTGGTATCCGCCGGTGCTTACGAGAACCATGATCATGATTATCTGGTCAAACTCCTGCCGACGGACGGCTCGGTAACCCTCCGCCCGATCACGCAGATGTATGGCGTGCTGGTGCTTGCGGGGCCCAAGAGCCGTGAGGTTCTGCAGAAGATCACCCGTGCGGACCTGTCCAACGAAGCCTTCCCCTGGCTGTCGGGCAAGGAAATCAGCGTCGGCACGGCCACGGCCCATGCCCTGCGCGTCAACTTTGTCGGTGAGCTCGGCTGGGAACTGCATCACCCCATTGAACAGCAGAACACCATTTATGACCTGCTGCTCGAAGCCGGTGCGGAATTCGGCATCAAGCCGTTCGGCATCCGTGCGATGACGGCGATGGCGGTGGAAAAGTCCTATCGCCTGATCCCGCGCGAACTCTCGATCGAATACAATGCCTTCGAAAGCGGCCTTGACCGTTTCGTTCATCCCAACAAGGGTGATTTCATCGGCCGCGATGCCGTTGTGAAGGCCCGCGAGGATGGCCTGAAGTGGAATTTCGTCACGCTCGAAGTGCATGTCCCCGGTGTATCGGATGTCGATGCCCGCGGCAGCGAGCCGATCTACGCCAATGGCCAGCTCA
>JANVCC010009742.1:558171-606739 GCA_025345505.1 Todiramphus chloris collaris | reverse complement strand
CATGGTCAAGCCGGATTATTCGGCACTCGGCACGCAGCTCGAGATCAAGATTCTCGGCAAGACGCACAAGGCGACGGTCATTCCGGAAGCGCCGTTCGATACGGAGAACGAGCGCCTCAGGGCTTAAGCCGGTTCCGCTTGTATGGAGAAATGAAAATGGCGCCTGAACGGGCGCCATTTCTTTTGGGTTGTGCGTGGTTCGACAAGCTCACCATGAGGGAGGTGGTTTGGCGCAAGATCAATCACAAACCTTGCAGAATAGTGCTCACTGCAATCCTCCATTTTCCTCATGGTGAGCTTGTCGAACCACGCACCGCAGAGTTGCAGTCAATCCCGACTGGCTTAAGCGGCCATCAGCTGCTTGCGGTCGGCCCGTTCCTGCTGCGGTGAGCGGCCATAGAGCTCGCGATAGCATTTGGAGAAATGCGAGGCCGACACGAACCCGCAGGCGACCGCGACTTCCACGATGGGCATGGACGACTGGATCAGCAGGTGGCGGGCACGGTCGAGCCGGATCTCCAGATAGTAGCGCGCCGGGGACCGGCCCATTTCCTGGCGGAACAGGCGCTCGATCTGGCGGCGCGACAGGCCGACATGGTCGGCAATCTCGATCAGCGACAGTGGTTCGGAAAGCCGTGCCTCCATCAGTTCGATGATGGTCAGAACCTTGGAATTCTGCACGCCGAGGCGGGCGCGCAAGGGTAGGCGCTGGCGGTCATGCGGGCTGCGGACCCGGTCGGTCAGCGCCTGCTCGCAGACGCGGTTGACGATGTTGTCGCCGAAATCGTCGCCGATCAGCTTCAGCATCATGTCGAGGGCTGCGGTGCCTCCGGCGCAGGTATAGATGTTGCCGTCCACCTCGAACAGGTCGGCATAGACATCGGCCTTCGGAAACGATTCGGCAAAACCGGGCAGGTTTTCCCAGTGGATCGCGCAGCGCTTGCCCGAGAGCAGTCCGGCGGCGGCGAGGATATGCGCGCCGGTGCACAGGCCGCCGACGGCCACGCCGCGGTTGAACTCTTCGCGCAGCCAGGCATAGACCGACTTGTTCTGGAATTTTTCCACATGCACGCCGGAGCAGACGAACACCATGGACGGGCGGTCTTCGCCGGTCAGGAAGCGGCGCTCATCCTCAAGCGAGGAATTGGCGGCGCATTCGACGCCGTTGGATGCGGTGACGGGCTTGCCGTCCACCGACGCCAGGCGCCAGCGATAGGCCTCGTAGCCGAGCATGCGATTGGCAATGCGGAGCGGTTCGATGGCCGTCGCAAAGGCGATCATCGAAAAGTTCGGCACGAGGAAAAAAACAAAAGACCGCTTGTTGAGGCCCGTCTGGTTCATGATGTCTCTAGGTTCCCGTTTTTTACTACGAGGCCATGTCGCACCTGAAGTAGAGTCTTCAAATTACAGGCGTGGTCTCTTAAGCTTTTTTTCTGATAGAACCATAGAATTATTCTAAAGGGAAGGGTGCCTGCCTGTGTCGCAAAAGCGCAGGTAGAGCGCATGGGAAAGGGAGCAGACGTGGCCCGGTCTGCTCCCTTACACTTGTATTTTCATGATTTATTGGTGCGTACGGTTGATGTCATTGCCCGCCGCGATCTGACGTTCATACAGATCCGGCCAGCCGATATCGAAACGGATATTTTCCGGCAGGCTGTCCAGCGCGGCTTCCGTCGCCCGCAGACGCCGCTGCCGGACAATGGTGTTGCGCGAGGCTTCCGCGATCGATGCCACGGTTCCGGCCGTGCGGCTTACGGCGGCGAACAGACGTGCGCTCAGGCTGGCCCGATGTTCGATGTAATGGTCATTGCAGGCACTCATTTTGTTGCTCCTTTTGCTTCAGGCGGCCATTTTCTGCGGCCTGCCCGTTCTGTGATCTTGACTATCTGCCCAAGTTGATGTTCAATCAAACGAAATTAGAGAGCACTATAATTCAGAAAAATTGATCAAGGAGACGCCGCAATGTCCGCACCGATGCAGCACCCCATTCCCATCCTCGATCTCGACGTCTTGCGTACCTTTGCCATGATTGCCGAAACCGGCAGCTTTTCCAGCGCCGCCAATGCGGTGTTCCGCACGCCCTCGGCAGTGTCCATGCAGATCAAGAAACTGGAGGAGACGCTGGGGCATGTGCTGCTCGAGCGTGACGCGCGGTCGGTCAAGCTGACGCCGAGCGGCGAGCTTCTGCTGGGTTATGCCCGGCGCATGCTGGCGCTCAACCGCGAAACCGTTGCCAAGTTCATCACTCCGACGGTTTCCGGCGTGGTACGGCTGGGCGCACCCGATGATGTCGGCGAAAAGGTGCTGCCCTTCGTGCTCAAGCGCTTTGCCGAATCGCACCCGGATGTGACGGTGGATGTGGTCATCGACCAGAGCAACAGCCTGCGCAAGCGGCTCGACGAACAAAGGCTCGACGTGACGCTGGTCAATGTCAATGAAACGCTGGCAAAGCTCGACGAGATCGAAGTTCTGATGACCGAGGATATCATCTGGGCCGGAGCGAAATGCGGCACGGCGCATGAGCGCAATCCGCTGCCGCTGTCCATGTGGGAAGAGGGCTGCATCTGGCGCGCCAATGCCATCAGCGCGCTGGAAAGCGCCGGAAGGGACTATCGCGTCGCCTATATGAGCGCCCATACGATGGGGCAGCGCGCCGCCATCGTGGCTGATCTGGCCGTGGCACCGTTTTCAAAATTCCTGCTTGAGGACAACATGGTCGAACTCGGCGCAGAACACGGCCTGCCGCCGCTCGGCGAATCGAAACTCGGTATGCTGGTGGCCAAGAATGCGGGCGCGCATGTCAAAGCCGTCGCCCAGCATCTCCGGGTGTATTTTGAAGGCTATGAGCGGACGGGCAAGCTTTAAGGCTTGATTTGCATGAGTGTGGTGCGTGGTTCGACAGGCTCACCATGAGAGAATCCAGTGCTCTGCAAAATGCAACCTCCCTCATGGTGAGCCTGTCGAACCACGCACGTTGCTAATGCAACACCTCACCGCGCGAGGCAAAACGCCTTCAGCGCCTTGACCAGTTCAACACTGGTGCGTTTCTGCGTGGCGGTTTCGAATCCGAGCCGCTGCGCGGCGGCACTGATGGGTTTCGCCGGAACCGCGCAGGAGGAATGGATTTCCCGGAATGGGATGCGCTGCAGGAGTGTGTCCGCATTGCCGATGTTCACGCCGGAGCCGGGCATGATCCTGATCCGCCCGGCGGCGAAAGCGAAGGTCGTTTCCAGATCGCCGATCCCCTGCGCCGAGGTCGGCATCCGGCCGGATGTGAGAATACGCTCGAAACCCAGTCCGACAGCGGTTTCAACGGCTTCGCCGAGGTCGGGCACGAGATCGAAGGCCCGGTGCAGCGTCACGCCCAGCCCGTCGCAATTGCGCATGAGGCGTTCCAGCGTGGCATGGTCGAGGCTGCCATTGGCGTGGTTCGCGCCGAGAACGACGCCGGCAAGGCCCGCACTGCGGATCATGTCGATTTCCCGCAGCATGGCATCGATATCGGCTTCACCGAAAACGAAATCGCCGGGGCGCGGAGGCCCGGTGTCGGCGTCAATCCGCCAAGTTCCAGCGCCGAGCACAGTTCCACCCGGTCGGCGCCGCCTGTTATCGCAGCGGCAAGGCCGTTGGAATCATCGACGCAGACTTCCAGGAGAATGCCGCTCATTTTGTTTCGCCCATCAATCCGAGAACGCCGGCACCGATCAGGCCGGGTTCGATTTTCAATTCGCCGGGGATGACCAGCGGTTTGCCGGTCTTCCACAGGATGCGGTCACGCACTGCCCGGTCCAGCCGCTCGATCAGCGGAACGGCATTGGCGAGACCGCCGCCGACGGGCACAACCGATGCGCCGACGACATTGAGCGTCATGGCCAGCGGCCCGCTGACGATGTCGATGTAGCAGTCGATGGTGCGCTCGGCCGCCGCGTCGCCCTTGTTCCAGGCGGCGATGATTTCGGTGCTTGGCAGGTCGACGCCATGGATATGGGCGTGCAGCCGCTCCATGCCGCGCGCCGCACCCACCGCGTCGACACAGCCCACCTGGCCGCAGCCGCAGGCATAGCGCGGAATGGCGATGGGCGGATTGCCGGCCCAGGTCGCGGAAATCGGCCCATGGCCCCATTCCCCGGCAAAACCGCCGGCACCTTCATGAATCTTGCCGTTGATGACCAGCCCGCCGCCGACGCCGGTGCCGAGAATGATGCCGAACACCACGCGGTGGCCGCGTCCGGCGCCCACAACGGCTTCCGACAGGGCAAAGCAGTCGGCATCATTGGCGACAAGCACCGGACGGCCGAGTTTCTCGCTGAGGTCCTTTACCAGCGGACGGTTATGGATGCAGGGAATATTGGCGCAGGTGATCCTGCCGCTGTCGGCGTCGACAACCCCGGCGATGGAAATCGAGATCAGCGATGTCGGATCGGCGCCGCCATCCGCCGCTATTTTTTCGATGGCACCGGCAAAGGCGTCGAAATCATGCAGGGGCGTCGGCACTTTCGGCAGCGGCCGTATGTCTTCGGGCGCATAGGCCATTGCACCCTTGATGGCCGAGCCACCGATGTCAAAGCAGGCAATCATGGGAAAACAGGTCCGGAATCAATCATGGTGGATGTTGATAGCGGAATTTCCCCGCGCGGCAAACTCAAGTGAATGGATTTATTCTATTCCCGTGACCGGCGGGCGGCCCTGTCCTCGCGTGAGCGGCGGCGCGGCGTGGCATCGCCCGCCTGGCCATCATCACCGACATTCTTGCGCGGCGGCAGGGTGACGGCCAGCGACAGCTTGGGGAAGGGGTCGACCTTGTTGGGCATCGCCATGGCATAGACGAAGTGCTCCTGGAATTTTGGCTCCAGCGCCGTCTCGATCTTTTCGATGCGGGTGACGGTGTCTTCGATCTCGCGGCGGTAATCGCGGTTGAGCAGCGCCATGCGCGCGCCTGTGCCCGCCGCATTGCCGACGGCCTTCACCTTGTCGAGGTCGCAATCGGGGATGAGCCCGAGCACCATGGCGTATTTCGGGTCGATGAAGGAGCCGAAGGCTCCGGCAAAGCGGATCTGGTCGACATGGTCGATGGCCTGCTTGTCCATCAGCAGCTTGACGCCGGCATAGAGCGCAGCCTTGGCCAGCTGGATCGCCCGCACGTCATTCTGCGTGATGATGATGGTCGGCGACCCCTCGTGCAGCAGATAGGAGAAGGTGCGGCCCGTTGGGCGGATGCGCGGTGATTTGGCGGCAAGGCTGCCATCCACCACACCGTCTTCGGAAATGATGCCGGAAAGGTACATTTCCGCGACGACTTCGATGATGGCCGAGCCGCAAATGCCGGTGATGCCGCTGGCCTGCACCGCTTCGGCAAAGCCTGCCTCATCGGACCATTGTTCCGTGCCGATGACGCGGAAGCGCGGCTCCAGCGTCAGGGGATCGATGCGCACGCGTTCGATGGCACCGGGCGCGGCGCGCTGGCCGCCGGATATTTCGGCGCCTTCGAAGGCGGGGCCGGTCGGGGAGGAGGCGGCAACGGTGCGCTGGCGGTTGCCGAGCACGATTTCCGCATTGGTGCCGACATCGACGAGCAGCATCATCTCGTCCTGCCGGTGCGGGCCTTCCGCGAGCGTCGCCGCAGCGGCGTCGGCGCCGACATGGCCGGCGATGCAGGGCAGCATATAGACCCGCGAGCCGGGATTCATGGCAAGGCCGATTTCACTGGCTTTCAGATGCACCGCACCGGACACGGCAAGCGCAAAGGGCGCGCCGCCGAGTTCGGTGGGGTCGATGCCGAGGAAGAGGTGGTGCATGATCGGATTGCCGACAAAGACCGCATCGAGAATGTCTTCGCGGGCGACATTGCCCTCGGCGCAGACCCTGCCGATCAGTTCATTGATGGCTTCGCGCACCGCATTGGTCATGCCTTCGCGGCCGTCCGGGTTCATCATGACGTAGGAGACGCGGCTCATCAGGTCTTCGCCGAAGCGGATCTGCGGGTTGGACGTTCCGGCCGAGGCAATGGTGCGCACCGACAACAGGGACGACAGGTGCATGGCAATGGTGGTGGAGCCGATATCGCAGGCGATGCCATAGGCTTCGTTCTTCAGGCCCGGCCACAGGCCGATCATCACCGGCCGCGATGTTTCCTCGTCGTGGTGGATGGCGGCGGTCACCGACCATTCGCCCTTGCGCAGGATTTTCTGGATCTGCGGCAGGAGATAGGCGTCCACGTCGAGATTGCGGATGCCCCATTCCTTTTCCAGCGCTGCCTTCAGGCGGTCGAGATCGCCGAGCGGCTTGTGCATGTCGGGCTCTTCCACCTCGACATAGCACATGTGCACGGCGGGATTGCGCTCGATGATGCGCGTATCGGCATCCTTGCGCACGACCTGCGCATTGACCTGCACGTCCTGCGGCACGTCGACAACGAGATCGCCGAGAATGGTCGCCGAGCAGGAAAGACGGCGACCGTCCTTCAGGTCGCGCTTTTCGGCATAGCGCTTTTCCTTGGGGCCGAATTCGGAGATGTGGTCGTTGGAGGAGGTGATGCCATGCTTGGCGAAGCGGCCTTCCTGCACGTCGATCTGGCAGCGCCCGCAGATGCCGCGCCCGCCGCAGACACTTTCCACATAGACACCCAGGGTCCGCGCTGCTTCCAGCACAGTCGTGCCGACCGGAAAATGCCCGCGCTTGCCCGATGGCATGAACAGGACAAGTGCGTCCTTTGCCGATGCTTCACTGTCTTTCACGGGTGCGTCCACGATCAATGCTCCAAGTCCCGCATGCCATTCGCCTGCAATGCCATTATGCGTGGTTCGTGGTTCGACAAGCTCACCATGAGGGAGGTGGTTTGGTTGCAATGCCAATCGCGAACGGCGCGGAATAAGGCTCCCTGCAATCCACTCCCTCCCTCATGGTGAGCTTGTCGAACCACGAACCACGCACAATGGCTGATGCCGCCAATAGCGTGGCATTCCAAACCAATCAACCCGTCGCGCCGCGCCGCGCTTCACGGCCACCGCGCCGCCGTGCGCCGCCATTGGCGTCGGCTGGCACCGAAACAGCAGGCGCTGCCCCGGCCGCCGCCGGCTGGTGGTCACGATACTTCTTGATCCAGTAAGTGCAGTTGGCGTCGGTGCCGTTGAGGACGTTGGCGGCGTGCACCGCTTCCATTTCCTGCGGACGGCAGGGATTCATGATCGCCGATGTCATGCCGGCGCCGATCACCATGGGAATGAACCCGGCATTGATGCCGTGGCGATGCGGCAGGCCGAAGGAGATATTGGACAGGCCGCAGGTGGTGTTGACCTTCAGTTCCTCGCGCAGGCGGCGCAGCAGTGCGAAAACCTGACGGCCCGCATCGCCGAGTGCGCCGATCGGCATGACCAGCGGATCGACAACGATGTCATGCGCCGGAATGCCGAAATCGGCGGCGCGCTGCACGATCTTCTTGGCAACGGCGAAACGCACGTCCGGGTCCATGGAAATGCCGGTCTCGTCGTTCGAGATGGCGACGACGGGAACGTTGTATTTCTTGATCAGCGGCAGGATGGCTTCAAGCTTTTCCTCTTCGCCGGTGACGGAATTGACCAGCGGACGGCCCTTGGCAACCTTCAGTGCCGCTTCGATGGCAGCGGTCACCGAACTGTCGATGGACAGGGGAACGTCGACGAGGTTCTGCACGATTTCCAGGGTCTTGACGAGAAGGCCCGGTTCCGTCGCATTGGGATCGACGGCGGTAACACCCGCATTGACGTCGAGCATGGTCGCGCCGGCAGCAACCTGCTCCAGCGCGTCCTTGATGACCGTGTCGAAATTGCCTTCGATCATCTCGGCCGCGAGTTTCTTGCGGCCGGTCGGATTGATGCGCTCGCCGATCACGCAGAAGGGCTGGTCAAATCCGATGATGATTTCTCTGGTCGCCGAAGCAACGATCGTGCGGGTCATTCAGGAAATCCTTAGTTGGATGCTGCGGATGCGTATTGTGCCGATGCGACGGTCCAGGAGCCGCGATCGACCAGCCATTCGGAGGACTTCTTCAGGCCGCCGAACGGGAAAATGTGGATCTGCTTGATGGCCGAGGCCGGGCTGTTGATGACGTGCTGCTCAATCGGGCCGACCACGCCTTCCGGCGAATGGCTGGTGGCAAGCGCTGTCAGCGACAGGGCGTTCTTCTTCAGGAAGCTGATCGAGTTGCCGACGCCGCACATGGCAGCATATTTGATCAGCGTGGTGATCTTGGCCGGACCGGCAACGCCGAGATGCACCGGCAGATCAACGCCATGTTCGCGCAGGGATTCGGCATAGCGGATGAAACGCTCGGCGTCGAAACCGAATTGGGTGACCACGCGCAGGCGGGCGCCGGTGCGCTCGCCGAAATTCTTCTTCAGGCGCAGGGCTTCAAGGGCCACGGCCTCGGAAAACTCCGGGCTGCCTTCGGGATGGCCGGCAACGCCCATCTCGGTGATGCCGTATTTGTCGAAAAAGCCGGTTTCCAGCACTTCCATAGTGGAGGAGAACTCGCCGGCCTGCCGTTCGAGGCCGCCGCCGATGACCAGCACGTCGGTCACGCCTGCTTCTTCAGCGGCGCGGCGGATGCGGGTTTCCAGGGCTGCCCTTGTTCCAAGGCGGCGGGAGGCGAAATGCGGTACGGGCTTGTAGCCGAGATCATGAATGCGCTTGGCGGCAGCGGTGAGCGTGTCCACGCCATCGGTGCCCATGTCGGTGATGTAAACACGTGTCCCTTCCGGGAACAGACCCGGCAGGTCCTGTGAGTCAATCGCCTGGCGCGCGGCCACTTCGATGGATGCTGCGATCTTTGTCATTGGCTTTGCTTTCAATTCATGAATTGTCATGTCCGCCTGCCTTTACCAGCGCTACAAGGCGCTCCCGATGATATTCGCTGTCGATACGGGCGAGGGCTGCATCAGCCTCCGCGTCCAGATCGTCACTCACCGGCACCGGTGTTCCCCGGCGCCATTCTGCCAGATAGGCGTCCGAATCCCTGGCGCCTATGCGCATCGCACACATGTCGATGGCCTCAGTAAATCGAAGAGGAAGTTCACGTTTTGCGGCCTGGCGTCCCTTTTTGACGGTCACCTGAGCAGGAATGTCCCGCCAATAAACGACAATGAGATCGGCCATGCACTTTATCCTCCAACGAGGACCGTTTTGCCGGAAAATCAGGGGTTAAGCTTGCTATCTCACGACGTGCGCGCCCTCAAATGCGACGTGCACCATTGTTGCTTTTGCGACAGGGATTTTAGCGGGATATCTGTATTCAACCCCGGCCCCCATGAATGGCCGGGGTGACATTGCAATGACGCGTCGCCTTCAGCGCTTGAATTCCATGACGTTGAGCAGGGATTCGTAATAGGGTGCCGGGAATTCGATGCGGAAGGCGTTCTTGCCGGTGCGGTAGGCATAGCCGGCTTCGTCGGTTTTCGGACCTGCGCCGTATTTCACCGGTTTCTGATCCGCGACATAGCCGGTGCCGAGATAGGTCAGGCGCGTGTCGCTTTCGGTGTAGAACCGGCCCTTGGTGCGCTGCGAGCCCGTCACCTTTTCCAGCGCCCAGCCTGAGCCGTCGTCGGTGACCTTGCACTTGAACCAGCCATAGACGACGAGCGTCGGGGCCGTGCCGCCAAGCTTGATCGTCCGGCACTGCCAGTTTCCGGTCATGTCGAAATCCTGGCTGAACGGCAGGCCGGGCCGCTTCAAGAGGTCATCGACCAGGCGCACATCCGCCGCAGTCCCGCTCGCCCTGGCTTGCGTCAGGGCCTTGGCCTTTGTCTGCTCGTACTGTTCGAGACGCTTGCTGTCAGACGCGGTGATGATCCTGGTGATTGCGCCATCCGCATGGGCGGCGGTCAGCATGCTCAGGCCGATCATGACGGCAAAAAGGCTTCGAGACACCATGGAACTGTCCTTTGAATTCGATTCCGTTGGAGGCAACATGCCGATTTGGGGACTGAAAGGAAAGCGTCAAGGCGCGGCGGGTGCCGCCGCCCGTGTCAGGGCGGGGACCAGATCGCCATAGGCGGTAAAGCGCCGCTCATAGGCAAGGCCGAGAAATTCCGCCGCCCGTTCCGCATTGGCATTGAGTTTGGGGTCGTCGGTCTGGGCGAGGTAGATCATCTTGGTGTAATTGCCGAAATACATGTCGCGCAGTTCCGGATGCCGGTCGAGGCCAAGCGGCTTGACCATGAAGGCCTGGAAATGCCGGGCAAGGAAGTCGGTCATGAAAAACGACGTCATGTCGTCCTCCCATCGGGAGGCAAAGGCGTCGTTGCCGACATAGAACGAGAAGCAATGCGGCCCCTCGATTCGCTCCACGCCATGCTTCGTGCAGACCTGATCGAGCAGGCCGCCGGTGCCGCAATCAGCATAGCCGACGAAGATACGCTTGATGCCTTCAGCCTTGGCCCGTACAATGGCCCGGTCAACCGATGGGGCGATTTTCTGGGGGTAATGGTGATAAACGGCGGGCAGGCATTTCAGTTCGATATGATCGAGGCCGAATTGCTCCCGGATGGCCAGTATTTCGCGGGCAATCATGCCGCAGGCGATCACCCGGACCTTTTCCGGCGTATTATTCGAGTTCCGGCTTATATTCATGGAACTGATTTCGCTCCATCGCGTTATGCGAACGTTGATTAAATTCTATCAGAACGGGAGACCCTGTCCATGAAACTATCACGCGTTGTACCAATTGCCGCTGTTCTTGCTGTCGTCGCTCTTGCCGGCTGCGCCAACACCATCCGCGGCATGGGTGCAGATACAGCCAATACCGTGAATGCGACCCAGTCCGCTGGTCACAGGGTTGTAAAAGCTGCCAACTGATCCCCAGGTCTGAGAAGGCCGATTTCAGCAAACCCATATTATGTTTGAAAAACGGCCGCATTTGGATGCGGCCGTTTTGTTCCGGTTCAGGCGCCGGACATCTGGTTGTGCTTGCGCTTCATGTAGTCCTTGGCGGTTTCCACCGCCACGGCCGCATCGCGGCAATAGGCGTCGGCACCGACAGCCTTGCCGAATTCCTCGTTGAGCGGAGCACCGCCGACCAGTACGACGTAATCGTCGCGAATGCCCTTTTCCTTCATCGTGTCGATGACGACCTTCATGTAGGGCATCGTCGTTGTCAGCAGGGCGGACATGCCGAGAATGTCGGGCTTGTGCTCTTCGATGGCGGCCAGATAGTTCTCGACCGGGTTGTTGATGCCAAGGTCAATGACGTCGAAGCCCGCGCCTTCCATCATCATGCCGACGAGATTCTTGCCGATGTCGTGGATGTCGCCTTTGACGGTGCCGATGACGAGCTTGCCCTGTTTCGGCGCGCCGGTGGCAGCAAGGAGAGGGCGCAGGATGAACATGCCGGCTTTCATCGCGTTGGCCGACAGCAGGACTTCCGGCACGAAGAGGATGCCGTCGCGGAAATCCTCGCCGACGATGCGCATGCCTTCGACGAGCGCTTCGGTCAAAACCCTGTAGGGGACCCAGCCGCGCTCGAGCAGGATATTGGTGCCTTCCTCGATTTCTTCCTTCAATCCGTCGTACAGATCGTCGTGCATTTGTTCGACGAGTTCGTCGTCCGAAAGCTCCGAAAGAATGATTTCATCGTCGGCCATGGGTGTTCTTCCTCTCAAGCGTTATGCACAGCTTTGTACCGGTACTGGCATTCCCTTAACATATCGGGCAAGTTGCTGAAAACGCATTGCTTAAATGCGACCTCGTAAATGACGAAAACGACTGTCTGTTTGTCTTCCATGCGCCATTGTTTGACGCACACGGGAACGCCCCGATATGTGTCGCGGGTAGGATTTGGATGTTGAGGTCATGACCGAAGAACCAATCCGCGCATCAAGCGCCTGGAGAGAGAAAATGAATCAGGAAACGCCAGCCGACGCACCCGTGGACACTGCAGAAAGCGGCGGACGCCGCGGGCGCGGTGCCGGTGCAGGCGCTGCTGCACGCCGTGCCGCCCGTTCCGGCGGCGGCCCGGGCAAGTCGCTCACCTTTATCACGCGCAAGATTCGCGAATATGAAGTGCTGGATGAGGAAGGGCTGGCGCTGATCGAAGCCAATGCCGATACCGTGCTTGAAGAAGTCGGCATCGAGTTCCGCGACGATGCGGAAGCCCTGCAGCTCTGGCGCGAAGCCGGTGCCGATGTCAAAGGCGAGCGGGTGCATTTCCCCAAGGGGCTTCCCCGGTCGCTTTTGAAAACCGCGCCTTCGGTCTACACGCAGTATGCGCGCAATCCCGAACGGTCCGTACAGATCGGCGGCAAGGCCACGGTGTTCGCACCGGTCTACGGCCCGCCCTTCGTGCGCGATCTCGACGGCAACCGCCGCTATGCGACCATCGAGGACTTCAACAATTTCGTGAAGCTCGCCTATATGGCGCCGTCGATCCACCATTCCGGCGGAACCGTTTGCGAGCCGGTGGATGTGCCCGTCAACAAGCGCCATCTCGACATGATCTATGCGCACATCAAATATTCCGACAAGCCGTTCATGGGCTCGGTCACCGCGCCCGAGCGCGCGGAAGACACGATTGCCATGTGCAAGCTTGTGTTCGGCGAGGACTATCTCGACCAGAACACGGTCCTGACCAGCCTGATCAATGCGAACTCGCCGATGGTCTTCGACGAGACGATGGTCGGTGCGCTGAAGGTCTATGCCCGCAACAACCAGGCCTGCATCGTCACGCCGTTCATTCTCGCCGGAGCGATGAGCCCGGTGACCGTCGCCGGCACGCTGACGCAGGTTCTGGCGGAAGTGCTGGCCGGTGCGTCCTTCACCCAGCTGATCCGTCCGGGCGCTCCGGTGATTTTCGGCACCTTCGCCTCGTCGATTTCGATGCAGTCCGGCGCGCCGACATTCGGCACGCCGGAACCCTCGCTCGTCTCCTACGGCGCGGCACAGCTGGCACGGCGTCTCGGACTGCCGTTCCGCACCGGCGGTTCGCTTTGCGCCTCGAAGGTTTCCGATGCGCAGGCGGCCTATGAAAGCGCCAATACACTGAACTCGACACTGCTGGCCGGGACGAATTTCGTACTGCATTCGGCCGGCTGGCTCGAGGGCGGTCTCGTGTCCTCCTATGAAAAGTTCATGATGGACATCGACCAGCTCGGCATGGCGCAGAAATTTGCCGAAGGCGTCGACCTCTCGGAGAATGGCCAGGCCATGGACGCGATCCGCCAGGTGGGCCCGGGCAGCCATTATCTCGGCTGCGACCACACGCAGGCGAATTTCCAGACTGCGTTCTACCGCTCGAACATTGCCGACAACAATTCCTACGAGCAATGGCTGGCCGAAGGCGAAAAACGTGCCGACCAGCGCGGCAACGAGCTGGCGCGGCGTTGGCTCGAAAGCTACGAGGCGCCTTATCTCGATCCGGCCATCGACGAATCGCTGAAGGAATTCATCGCCAAGAAGAAGGCGTCGATGCCCGACGCATTCACCTGAAAGAAGCCCGAGGACGGCCGGGCTAAAGTGGCCAATCTGATCCATCAGGAAGTCTGGGCCTCTGCTGTCAAAGGTCCGGGCCCCGGATGAGCTTTGCCGATCCGTTCCTTGACCAGATCACCGCCGCGCTGGAACCGCATGGTCTCGTTCCGCGCGGCGGTTTCGTGTTTGGACCGGGTGAGGCCGCGCCCGGCCTGCACCATGGTGCTGCAACCCGCAGCGTGGTGCTCATCGGCCATTTCGGTTCATCGATCTGGCCGCATTTCACACAATGGCGGCAGTCGCACAGCCATCAGCCCGATCCGCTGGATGCATGGTCCAAGGCGGTGCTGACGCGTGTCGCAGTCGAACTGGACGGGCAGGCGGTGTTTCCGTCGGACAGGCCCTATCTGCCCTTCCAGCAATGGGCGAAGCGGGCGGAAGGCCTGTCTGCCTCGCCGCTGGGGCTGCTGATTCATCCCGAATATGGGCTCTGGCAGGCGTTTCGCGGGGCGCTGCTGTTTGACAGGGCAATCGGTTTTCCCGCTGTCCCGTTGAATAATCATCCCTGCGATAGCTGCATCGAAAAGCCCTGCCTGCACGCCTGTCCGGTCGATGCTTTCGACGGCGCGCGCTTCGCTGTGGACCGCTGCCGCAGTCACCTGGCAGTGCCGGAAGGCGCGCTTTGCATGGATGGCGGGTGTCTTGCCCGGCTGGCCTGTCCCGTGGGCCGTGAACACGCCTATACGGCGGACCAGCAGCGCTTTCACATGGCGGCGTTTGCCGCCGCCTGACGTCAGCCAAAAAATATTTTGATTGATTGCATTTTTTCACCCAAGGATTGACGCCGTCGCATCGTCAAAGCTGCGATGAACGGGGTGACAGGCATTTTGGATATTTCCGGTTTGACGGATGACACGGCGGATAGTTCAACCCTTGTGGCGCAGGCGCGGGCAGGGAACCGCAGCGCATTCGGGCTCCTGATCGAGCAGAACTATGACTTCATCCACCGCATCGCCTGGCGCTGGTCGGGCAACCGCAACGATGCGGAGGATATCGCGCAGGATGTCTGCATCAAGCTCGGTAGTGCCATCCGGCAATGGCGCGGCGAGGGGCACTTGCGCACCTGGCTCTACCGGATGACGCTGAATGCCGCGCGTGATCACCTGCGCCGCCATGCGCGTGAAAAGCGCAAGGCCGAGGCCTATCACCGCGAATTGCTGAGTGACACTCCACCTCCCGATGCCGGGGATGATGACGTGACCGCCCTGTGGGCGGCGGTCAAGACATTGCCTGACAAGACCGCGGATGCCGTCCTGCTGGTCTATGGGGAGGGCTTGAATCATGCGCACGCAGCCGAAGTGCTGGATTGCGCCGAAGCCACGGTTTCGTGGCACATCCACGATGCCAAGAAACGGCTGAAGCGCATCCTGCGCGCGCCGGAGGGCTTTTGACATGACCGACGATCAGAAACTCAGCGAACTCGGCAAACTGACACCGCCGCGCCCATCCGATGCAGCCAGACGCGCCGCCATGCATGCGGCGATGCGGGCGTTCGACAATGCCGATGCGAAAAAAACCGCAGTGCAGACCCAAGGAAGCGGAATCATCCGGCGTCTCAGTTCCATCGCAACCCAATTGTGGAGTGAAACGATGGAAAAGAAATTGCTGCTGACGACATCGGCCCTCGGCGGCCTGCTGATCCTGCCGGTCGCGGGTTACATCTCCTGGACCATGATGCACGATCCGCGCATGCTGGCGGGGGATCCGCAGGCTCCCGTCACGATAGAGGCGCAGCCGCCGCAGGTCGACGAGCCGAAACCCGTGCAGCCGCAACCCCTGCCAATGGTCGAACCGGCTGCGCCGTCTCAGCCAGCCGTCAAGCAGGCGCCGCTTGCCAGGCAGATCGAGGCACTCAGCAGTTCGAAAACCGTCGGGCAGGCAGGTACGGCTGCCGAAAAGCCGGTAGCGATGGCGCCCATGCCTGCACCCGCCGTGGAAATGGCGCAGGACAGCATTGCCCCGCAGCAACCCTCTGGCGACCGGGTTCAGCGGTTCGACACCAATCCGGTCAAGCGCGTGGCCGATGATCCAGTGTCGACATTTTCGATCGATGTGGACACGGCATCCTATGCCATGGTGCGCCGTTCGCTGAAGGACGGCGCCTTGCCCGATCCCGACAGCGTGCGCGTCGAGGAGATGATCAATTATTTCCCCTATGACTGGAAAGGGCCGCAGAGCCGCGAAACACCGTTCAACACGACGATTACCGTGACGCCCACGCCGTGGAACCAGAACACCAAGCTGATGCATATCGGCATCAAGGGCTATGATGTCGTCCCGGCGGAAAAGCCGCGCGCCAACCTGGTGTTCCTGATCGATGTCTCGGGATCGATGGACGAGCCGGACAAGCTGCCGCTGCTGAAATCCGCCTTCCACATGCTGGTGGGCAAGCTCGATCCCAAGGACAAGGTGTCCATCGTCACCTATGCGGGCAATGCCGGGACCGTGCTGGAGCCGACGGAGGTAAAGGACAAGGCAAAAATCTTCGATGCATTGAACCGGCTGGAGGCGGGCGGATCGACGGCGGGCGAAGCGGGTATCAAGGAGGCCTATCGCCTCGCCAAGGCCAATTTCGTCAAGGACGGCGTCAACCGCGTGATGCTGGCCACCGATGGCGATTTCAATGTCGGCCAGTCCAGCGACGATGAGCTGAAGACACTGATCGAGGACGAGCGCAAATCCGGCGTGTTCCTGTCGGTCTTCGGGTTCGGCGTGGGCAATTACAACGATCAGATGATGCAGGTCCTGGCGCAGAACGGCAACGGCACCGCCGCCTATATCGATACGCTGGCGGAAGCGGAGAAGACGCTGGTACAGGAAGCAACCTCGACGCTGTTTCCGATTGCCAAGGATGTGAAAATCCAGGTCGAGTTCAATCCGGCGACCGTCGCGGAATACCGGCTGATCGGCTACGAAACCCGCGCCCTCAAGCGCGAGGATTTCAACAATGACCGCATCGATGCCGGTGAAATCGGCTCGGGTCATACGGTGACGGCCATTTACGAGATCACGCCGAAGAACAGTCCGGCGGTGCTGACCGATGATCTGCGCTACGCCAAGCCCAATGCAGCAACTGCCGATGCGAAAGCGGGATCGGACGAATATGCCTTCTTCAAGATCCGCTACAAGCTGCCGAACGGGGAAGTGAGCAAGCTGATCACGACGCCCGTGACCAAGGCCAATGAGGTTTCGGCAGCCGCATCGGACGATGTGTGGTTCTCGACGGCCGTTGCCGCCTTCGGTCAGAAGCTGCGCGGGACGGATAGTTTGGCGAGCTACAGCTATGCCGATATCGCCAGGCTCGGTGCGGGATCGCGCGGCGACGATGCCTTCGGCTATCGCAGCGAATTCCTGTCGCTGGTGCGGTTGGCCGATGCGCTGGAAGCTAAGAAATAGGTTTGTTGCATTGCCGAAAAGCAAATGGCCGGGATTTCCCGGCCATTTTTGTCTCGAAGGATTGCAGAATCATTGTGCGTGGTTCGACAAGCTCACCATGAGGGAAGTGGTTTGATTGCAGCCCACAAGCTCCCTCATGGTGAGCTTGTCGAACCACGCACCACCACACGGCCTCAAATGGCGCGATTTCAGCCCCGGCGGCCGCGGCGCTCGCGCTTGGGCAGGTCATCGGCATGGGCGGAAAGCTTGTTGCGCATCGGCCCGATGGTTTCGATGATGGTCTCCACCGTCGGCCTGATGCCGCTGACATGGCTGTCGAGCGCCTTGCGCATGGCAGCCAGATGCACGAACGAGGTGCCGCAGCAGCCGCCGATGATTTTTGCGCCGCCGTCAATTGCCATATGGGCATAATCGGCCATGAGCTCCGGCGTGCCGGAATAGAAAATCTCCGCGCCGCGGAATTCCGGAATGCCGCAATTGCCCTTGATGACGATGGTGGCCTGCGGATCGGCCTCCGACATGTCGAGCAGTGAAGCGAGAATATCCGAGGCGCCGACACCGCAATTGGCGCCCACGGCGACAGGGCGCGCGGCAAGCCCATCGACGACGGCGTGAATATCCTTCGGCGGCAGGCCCATCATGGTCTTCCCCGCCGTATCGAACGAGCCGGTGTAGACGTAGGGCAGGCCGACCTTGACGGCCGCTTCGGCAGCGGCACGGATTTCACCGGGCGCCGACATGGTTTCGATCCAGGCGACATCGACGCCGCCGGCCTTCAAGCCTTCCAGCTGTTCGGTGAAGGCGGCAACGGCGTCCTCTTCGGTCAGTGCGCCGAGTGGCACCAGCAGCTCGCCCGTCGGTCCGACCGATCCGGCGACAATCACCTTGCGCCCGGCCTTGTCGGCGATGGTACGCGCGAGTTCGGCGGCCTTCTTGTTCAGCTCGAAAACCCGGTCCTGCGCGTGATGCAGTTTCAGGCGATGCCGCGTGCCGCCGAAGGAATTGGTGAGGATGATGTCAGCCCCGGCATCGACAAAGCCTTGATGCAAGGCAAGAATCTTTTCCGGCTGGGCTTCATTCCACAGTTCGGGGGCTTCTCCAGCCTCAAGACCCGATGCGAACAGGTTCGTGCCCGTCGCGCCATCAGCCAGAAGGACACCTTTTTCAGCAAGAAGTTCGGCAAGCGGATTGGCTGTGGTCATGGCGCGTTCCTATGGTGCTATTTAGATAACGATATAAGGAAGTCTTTATATGTGGTCAATCTTCATTTGCGACAAGTGCTGCCGCATCATTCGGCCTTAAGCGTGGAGACATAGGCGGCGACCTCGTGCGCGTTGATCTTTGCCACACGGATCAGCCCGTCGAAATGCCGCTGCATGGTCAGGACAGCTTCCGTGGTGTTGAGGACAAGATACATCTCGCCGACGAAGATCGCGGCGCGGTAGGGGCCGAAGACCGTGTAGGGCACGGAGAAGCGCTCGCGCCCGTCGAACAGATAGAGCCGGAAGGACGGGTAAAGCTCGTCGATCAGGACGCTCATCTGCTGCAGCTGTTCTTCCCGGATATCGCGGGACAGGTCGCCCCATATGCCGCCGCCCTTGGCGAAATCGCGCAGGGTCTGGTAAGGCATGCACACTTCCATGTCCGTGCCGGGCTGGCGGTTGTAGTCCAGCCGGAACGCGGTTTCGGCGATCTGGGTGACGGGGTCGCGGTGCACCAGCGATGTCTCGTAGGCGATCACCGCCTGGGTGCGCAGAAGATCGGGAATGCGGGCCGGGACGTAGCGGATCTTGCTGCCCGAGGCTTCCGCATGCCAGCGCACCAGCAGCGTGCGCTCAAAGCCGTCGACACCCTCCTCGATCTCCATGCTGGCGCGCAGTTCGCCGATGATGCCCTCGTCCTGGCTGAGGCCCAGCAGCCAGTCCAGCGACACGGCATAACGTTCGGCAATGTTGAGCAGCGTTTCGACGCGCGGCAGGCGGGTGGACTGGCCGGACAGGAGCTGGGAGAGGGCGGAGCGGTCGATGCCGACCGCCGCTGCGAAGGATGACTGGTTGTCGCCGCTGCGGTTGAGCAGACTCCTGATCCGCTCCTGAAACAGGCGTGACAGATCGCGTTTGTCCATTTTCCCGCTCCTTTGTTTACTGAGTACAACAAATGCAAGATTTGGTGCGCAAAATCAACGGTTTCTCACAATAATATCATTGCTGACAGTTTTGGACAGTGAGACCATGAAAGTCATGGAATCAGAAGCACATACAGCAGAACCAACTGACAAAACCGGCCGGGAACGCAAACACCCCGGCATCGAATGGCCAACCATTGGCTTGATGCTCGTCTGCTACGGACTGTGGTTCGCAGCCGGAGCATACCTCTATCCCGCCATGCCGTTCGCGGCTCTGGCGCTGATGGCGGTGGCGGTGGCGTTTCACTCCTCGCTGCAGCACGAAGCCCTGCACGGACATCCCACACGCAGCGGCTGGCTGAACGAGCTTCTCGTCTCCCTGCCGCTCGGCCTGTTCTATCCCTATCGCCGCTACAAGCATTTGCACCTGAAGCACCATGCGGATGAACGGCTGACCGATCCCTATGACGATCCGGAGAGCTATTACCGGGCGCTGGGCGACTGGGATAAACTGCCGGATGCTCTGAAAACCCTGCTGCGCTGGAACAATACGCTCATTGGCCGGGTTGTCATCGGGCCGGTCCTCATGGTGATCGGCTTTCTTATCAGCGAGGCCAGGCTGATTTCGGGCGGCGACCGCAAGGTCCGCAATGCATGGTTGTCGCACGCTGCGGGGCTGGTCGTTCTGGTTGCGCTGTTGCTGGCGTTCGGCATTCCGCTCTGGCTCTATGCCGTGACATCGGCCTATGCGGGGTTGTCGATCATCGCCATCCGCACCTATTGCGAGCATCAATGGTCCGAGCGTCCGGATGGCCGCACGATCATTGTCGAGAAATCGCCGCTGGCGCTGCTGTTCCTCAACAACAACCTGCATTTCGTCCATCACAAGCGGCCGACCGTTCCGTGGTACAAGCTGCCGAAGCTCTACAGCGAGCAGCGTGAAGAGTGGAAAGCCATGAATGGCGGCTATGTCTTCCGCAACTATTTCGAGATCCTGCGCGCCTATGCTTTCCGCAGCAAGGAAGAGGTCGTGCATCCGGTGCTGCGGCGCGAACCGGCAACGGCCCGGGCTTTCCATCCGCGCCGCCACGGCATTTCCCTGCAGGGCGGCACCAGCGTGCCTATTCCCGCCGAGCCTCCGACAGAGTAACATTCCCGCATGACCCCTATTGCAGCCTTGCCGATGTATGATTGGCCGGAACGCCGCGCCGAAGTGGATGCGCAGTGGCTTGTCCTGCGCGACAGGCTGCGGGCCAAAGGTTTTGACGCACCGGATTACCTGACGCGGCGCAATGGCGACCTGCCGCCCGTTCCCGGCGGTATCCGCGATGCCTCGGGCGCGGTGATTGCGCCCGATCCCGCGACGCTGCCGCCCCACGAACTTGATCTGCCGACCCTGTGGCGCCATCCGGCGCTCCTGCTCGCCCAGACGTGCTGGGGACCGATGGAGCTCGGCCTTGCCGCCCATGTGCATGTGGCGGGGCAGGACGACTATTCCGGCGTGGCGGGCGGCGACGAGGCGTTCTATTCCAGCGCGCTTGTCATGCGCCGGGGCGAGGGGCTGGCGGTTCCGGCACCGCGCGGCGGCGAGCCGGTCCTGCCGGTGGATCGCCTGCGCGGCAAGCGTCTTGCCTTCAACAGCCCTGATTCCATGTCGGGCTATCTCGCCATCGAGCGCGACCTGGCGCTGCGGGGCGAGGGGTTCGACCTGTTTGCGCGGCTTGTCGAGACCGGCGGCCACCGCCTGTCCATCGAAGCGGTGGCGTCAGGCCGTGCCGATGTCGCAGCGATCGATTGCAAATCGTGGGCGCTCGCCCAGCGTCACCATGAGGCCGCCAGTGCGCTCATCGTCGTGGGCTGGACGGGCAGACGCAAGGGCCTGCCCTTTGTCTCGGCGTTCGAGGGTGTGGCTGTTTAGATCCACGAACCACGCACCACAGATTCTGCAACGACCCAATCACCCGCGCATTTTGGCGCCGGATGGATCGAACGGCGGTTCGATGTTGATGCGGGCGGCGCGGCGAAGACCCAAAATCTCGACCTCGAACAGCCCGGCATTCTCGTTGTCGGCAAGCTCGGCGGGCACATAGCCCTGCGCCATGGAATGGCCGACATGATGGGCATAGCCACCCGATGTGACCCATCCGACCACACGCCATTCACCTTGCACCGCACCCTTGTCGCCCTCGAAGGACACGACCGCGCCCGCATCGTTGAAGCGCGGCGCGCCGATGCCATGCCCGGCCTCGACGACGCCGTAATCCTTGCTGACCCTGGCCCAGATCGGCTCGTCGCCCATGACATCGGCAGCGCCATTGCCGTGCGGAACGTCGATGATCAGCGAGACCCGCCGCAGCTTCTTGCTGGTGCCGGCGTCAAATTCGGCCTTTTCCTGCGCCGCGGCCTCGCGGCCGATGAAGTCGTTCTTGCCAAGCTTGATGAAACGATCCATCGAGCCTTCATAAACGCCGTAGATCGGGCGCAGTTCGCGGAACCAGGTCGGGAAATTCTTCTCAAGCCGCATGGAGAGCAGCGCACGCATGCCGAAATCGACGATGCCGAATTCTTCGCCTGCAGCCTTGATGGCGGCGTAGACCAGCCGCTGATAGGCCGGCTCCATCCAGATTTCGTAGCCGAGATCGCCGGTATAGGAAATGCGGTTGACCTTGCAGGGCGCACCGCCGACGGCCATTTCGCGGAAATCCATGAACCGGAAGGCAGCGTTCGACACGTCCTCATCGACGAGTTTGGCGAGAAGGTCGCGCGCTTTCGGTCCGGCGATGGACAGGCCGACCAGCGTCTGGTCGAAGCGGTGGATATGCACCGACCCGTCTTTCGGCTGGTGCCGCTGGAACCAGCGCATGTGATAGCGCTGAGCGGCGGACGAGCCCCAGATCAGAAAACGGTCTTCAGCAGCCTTGGCGATGGTGAAATCGCCGATCAGCTTGCCCCTCTCGTTCAGCATGGGGGTGAGGACCAGACGCCCGGCTTTCGGCATCGTGTTGGTCATCAGGCGCGACAGGAAGGCTTCCGCACCGCTGCCGGTGACTTCGTATTTGGCGAAGTTGGCGATTTCGGTGACGCCGACCCGCTCGCGCGTGGCGCGGACCTCATTGCCGATGTGCTCGAAATCGTTGGAGCGGTGATAGGAAACGATATCTTTGGCTTCGGTGCCCTTGGGTGCGAACCAGAGCGGGGTTTCCAGACCCCAGGAATCGCCCATGACGGCATTCTGCGCCAGCATGGTGTCATAGAGCGGCGTGGTCTGCTGCGGCCGGGCGGCGGGCAGTTCCTCGTTGGGGAAGCGGATGGAGAAACGGCGCGAGTAGTTTTCGCGCACCTTGGCGTTGGTATAGCGCAGCGTGGCCCATTCGCCGAAGCGGGCGACATCCATGCCCCAGACATCGAAGCCGGGTTCGCCGTGCACCATCCAGTTGGAAAGCGCGAGGCCGACGCCGCCACCCTGGCTGAACCCGGCCATGACGGCGCAGGCGGTCCAGTAATTGGTCAGGCCGGGAACGGGGCCGACGAGCGGGTTGCCATCCGGCGCAAAGGTGAAGGGGCCGTTGATGATCTGCTTGATGCCGGCTTTCTCGATGCCGGGAAAATGCTTGAAGCCGACTTCGAGGGAGGGGGCAATGCGGTCGATATCCGGGGCCAGCAGTTCATGGCCGAAATCCCACGGGGTGTTGACCGGCGACCACGGCTTGGCCGCCTTTTCATAGGTGCCGAGCAGGATGCCGTTGCGTTCCTGCCGCGTATAGATCTCGCCCTTGAAATCCATGACGCCGATCAGTTCGCGTCCGGTCGACTGGTTGAACTCCATCACCTCAGGCACGTCTTCCGTGAGGAGATACATGTGCTCCATCGCCAGAACCGGCAGTTCGAGGCCGACCATGCGGCCGACTTCGCGTGCCCACAGGCCGCCGCAATTGACCACATGTTCGGCCTTCACGGTTCCCTGTTCGGTGACGACATTCCAGGTGCCGTCGACATCCTGCGTCAGTTCGACGACGCGGTTGCGCAGGGAGATTTCAGCACCCAGCTTGCGGGCGGCCTTGGCATAGGCGTGGGTGGTGCCGGATGGATCGAGGTGGCCTTCGACCGGGTCCCACATGGCGCCGACGAAATTGGTTTCGTCCATCAGCGGGAACATGGCCTTGGCTTCGGAAGGGGTGATCAGCTCCGTATCCATGCCGAGATAGCGGCCGCGCGCATGGGCAAGGCGCAGGAAGTCCATGCGTTCGGGACTGTCGGCCATCATCACGCCGCCGGTCAGGTGCAGGCCGCAGGACTGGCCGGAGAGTTCTTCGATTTCCTTGTAGAGGCTGACCGTATAGGCCTGCAGCTTGGCGACGTTGGGATCGCCGTTCAGCGTGTGGAAACCGCCTGCCGCGTGCCAGGACGATCCCGACGTCAGCTCCGAGCGTTCGATCAGCAGGACATCGGTCCAGCCGGCACGGGCGAGATGGTAAAGGACCGAACATCCGACTACGCCGCCGCCAATGACTACTGCTTTAACGTGCGATTTCATTCACTTATGCCTCTTGTATGGAAATGTGATTCAACGTGTTGAGAATTTGAGTCCGGTGCAGCGGTCAGAAGTCGGTCGGCGCGCCGCCCTCGGCCTTGCGCCGGGCGACGAAGGCATTGATCTCTTCCTCGATGGCCGGGTCGATGGCGGGCTTCTCATAGGTGGCGAGCCGCTCCTTCCAGACCCGGTTGGCGCGCTCGATGGCCGTGGGCGAACCCGCCTCCTGCCACGTCTCGTAATTGCGCCAGTCGGAAATGATCGGGGCGTAGAACGCCGTCTTGTAGCGTGACTGGGTGTGGGCGGTGCCGAAGAAATGGCCACCGGGGCCGACATCGCGCATGGCTTCGATGCCCAGCGCGTCGTCCGACAGATCGAGCGGGGTCAGGAACTCGGCCACCATCTGCAGCAGGTCGAAATCGAGGATCATCTTTTCATAGGAGCAGCAGAGGCCGCCTTCCAGCCAGCCGGCGGAATGCAGCATGAAATTGCCGCCGCCCTGAATAGCGCCCCACAGCGAGAAGACGGATTCATAGGCCGCCTGTGCATCGACCGTATTGGCGGCGCAGACATTGGAGGTGCGGTAGGGGATCTTGTAGCGGCGGGCAAGCTGGCCGCCGACCATCTGCGCCTTCATGTATTCCGGCGTGCCGAAGGCGGGCGCCCCGGATTTCATGTCGACATTGGAGGTGAAGCCGCCATAGCCGACCGGCGCTCCCTTCCTGACCATCTGGGTGAAGGAGATGCCGGCGAGCGCTTCGGCATTCTGCTGCACCAGCGCCCCGGCGATGGTCACCGGCGCCATGGCGCCCGCCAGCGTGAATGGCGTGACGATGACGATCTGGCCGTTGCCCGACATATGGATAATGCCTTCCATCATCGGCACGTCGAGCTTCAGCGGCGAATTGGTGTTGATGATGGTGTAGCAGGAGGCCTCGTTCTGCAGCTGCTCCTGGCTGATGCCGCGGGCAAGGCGGGCGATCTCGATGCCGTCGAGGTTGCGTTCCTTGCCGAGCGAATAGATGTGGAAGGCCTTGTCGGACAGTGTGGCGAGATCGCGGATGCATTCGAGGTGGCGCACCGAGGGATGGATGTCGATCGGCTCGACGGGATAACCGCCCGTGGTGTTGATAATGTTGTGCATCTGCGCCAGTTTGACGAAGTTGCGGAAATCCGCCTGGTTGCCGGAGCGCCGGCCATTGTCCGTGTCGGAGCAATTGGGCGCCGAACCCATCTGCGCGAAAATCAGGTTGTTGCCGCCGAAGCGCACATTGTGCGCGGGATTGCGGGCATGCAGGGTGAATTCCGACGGCGCATAGCCGACATATTCAAGAATCATGTCCCTGTCGAAATGCACGCGCTGCGAGCCGGGGCGCACATCGGCGCCGGCCGCCTTCATGATCTCGCGCGCACCATCATGCAGCACGTCGACACCGATCTCCTGCAGCACGCGCAGCGAGGCATTGTGGATCGATTCCAGTTCGTCGTCGGAGATGATCTTGGTTGGCGTGAACGGGATTTTCAGCTGCCGGAACGGCGGCTGGTCGAAAGCACCGCTTTCAACGCTGCGGGGGCGGGAGCGTCCGCCACGCCGGCCATGATCGCGTGCCGTTGCGGGGATTTCGATGTCTGCTGCCGGTTCACTCATAGCTCATGCCCTTCACTTGCGATGGTGCCACTATCGCCAGAGACGGGGCAATCGTGCGCGGCCTGAGCGACGCCGAGCGCAAGGGAAGCGACATGGGTGGCGGACGGGTGAAATGGGCGGGTTGCGTGGTTTACAGTGCGTGGTGCGTGGTTCGACAGGCTCACCATGAGGGAAGTGGTTTGGTTGCAATGCTAATCGCAAAAGTTGCGAGAATAGTGCTCCTTGCAATCCTCGACTTCCCTCATGGTGAGCCTGTCGAACCACGCATGATTGTTCTGCAACGCTCTTCTCCGTTGCCACGCCCGCTGTCGCGTCTGGCTGCTGAAAGGTGGGAAAGACGGGCGGTCCCTGGAACGCGGGTCTTGGGTATTCTGGTATGCAATGCTTGCGATCCTGGGACCACCCGCCCCGACGTTTTTGAGGATTTCGTCCAATGCGCAACCATTGAGCCAAACCTCCCCGACCGCACAGGTTTTCCTCCCTGTGAAGCCGAAGCGCCGATCCTTTCCCGACTTGCGAAAGTTTCCGGAAGCATTCCCGCCGGAAAGGACACGAGAAGGATAAGCGCGGATGGGAGAACGTGGATAAGTTCTATCCAAATGACATTTCACCCCCCCTCTGGGCTGCCGCCCATCTCCCCACAAGGGGGGAGATCACATTGGCATCAACGCCATTGCCATTATTTTCAATGTTGAAGATTGGCTGAAACAGCAATGACAGCTGATCTCCCCCCTTGTGGGGGAGATGGGCGGCAGCCCAGAGGGGGGTGGGAACGCCTACTCCGCCGCTTGATGGGTCAGATGGCTGATGGGGGTGACCATCGCCTGGATCAGGTTGTTCATGCTGATGACGCCTAGTGGTTTGCCGGCCTCATCAACAACCGTTGCGTGCTGCTGGTTGGCATCCGTCATGGTCTTGGCCGCTTCCTCGAGGATTGTTCCGGTCATAACCGTCACGCCGCCTGCATTGGCCGAACCGTCGCCCTTGGTCGAGATGGTGTCGACCATGATCACCCGGCCTCGGTTCACTTCCTTGACGAAGCTCGAGATATATTCGTCCGCCGGCTTCAGGACGATATCCTGTCCCGTTCCCTGCTGGACCACCTCGCCATCGCGCAGGATGGCGATCCGGTCGCCGAGCCGCAGCGCTTCGTCGAGATCGTGGGTGATGAACACGACGGTCTTCTTGATTTCCTTCTGCAGGTCGAGCAGGACGGACTGCATGTCCATACGGATCAGCGGATCGAGGGCGGAAAAGGCTTCGTCCATGAGCAGGATCGGCGCGTCATTGGTCAGTGCACGGGCAAGACCGACACGCTGCTGCATGCCGCCCGAAAGCTGATTGGGATAATTCTCCTCAAAGCCTTTCAGGCCGACGCGCTCGATCCAGCGGCGGGCCTGTTCTTCCTGCTTTGCCCGGCTCAGGCCCTGGATTTCCAGGCCATAGACCGTGTTGTCGAGCACCGTGCGGTGGGGAAGCAGCGCAAACTTCTGGAAAACCATCGCTGTCTTGTGGCGGCGAAACTCGCGCAGGTCGTTCTGGTTCATCTTGCAGACATCGGCGTTGCCGATGATGACCTCGCCGACCGTCGGATCGATCAGCCGGTTGATATGGCGGATCAGCGTCGATTTGCCCGAACCCGAGAGGCCCATGACCACCTGGATGCAGCCGGCGGGCATATCGATATTGATATCGCGCAGGCCGAGCACGTGGTTGTATTTTTCGTTGAGCTCGGTCTTGGTCATGCCTTTCTTGACGGCATCGACGTAAGCTCCCGGTTTCTGGCCGAAAATCTTGTAGAGATTCTTGATCTGGATACCGGCGCCCTGAACGGAACGATCAGCCATGAACCACCTCCTGGTGCTTTTGAAGGCGCATGCCATAAGCCTGGCTGACGCGGTCAAAAATGATGGCAATGCCGACAATGGCAAGACCGTTGAAAAGTCCGAGCGAGAAGAACTGGCCGTTGACCGAACGCAGAACCGGCTGGCCGAGGCCCTGGACGCCGATCATCGAGGCAATGACCACCATGGCGAGCGCCATCATGATCGTCTGGTTGATGCCGGCCATGATGGTGGGCAGGGCGAGGGGGATCTGCACGTTCCTCAGGCGTTGCCAGCTCGATGAGCCGAAAGCATCGGCCGCCTCGAGCACATCCTTGTCGACGAGCCGGATGCCGAGATTGGTCAGGCGGATCATCGGCGGAATGGCGTAGATCACCACGGCGATGAGGCCGGGCACCTTGCCGATGCCGAGCAGCATGACCACGGGAATGAGGTAGACGAAGCTCGGCATGGTCTGCATGACGTCAAGGATGGGGTTGACGATGCGCTGGAAGCCGTCGGAACGCGCCATGATGATGCCGATGGGAATGCCGACAACGACGGAGACGACGGTGCCGACAAAGATCATCGCGATGGTCTTCATCGCATCGCTCCACATGTCGAAATAGCCGATCAGGAGCAGGGTGAGGACCGTTCCGGCAACGATCTTCCAGTTGCGGCTGGCGAGCCAGGCAATGCCGGCGATGAGCAGGACCATGATCGGCCAGGGCGTCGTCGTCATGAATTTTTCGGCCTGGATCAGGAAGTATTGCAGCGGCTGGAAAAATGACTCGATCACATCGCCGTAACTGCGGGTGAAGGCCTTGAAGCCCTCATCCATGGTTTTTTTCAAATTGCGGAGTGTCTCGTCATTCATTTTCGGGAATGAGTAGAACCAATCCATATGGTGCGTCCCCTTCTTTGTGGGTCATCAAATGACCATCGCGACCGGACGCGGCAACGTTCGGCCCATTCGGGATGGTGCGATGCGGCGAAGAAGATCTCCGCCGCATCCAGCGGTTACTTGACCGCGGCCTTGATCTTTTCAGCGGCTTCCGGAGAAACCCACTTCGACCACGTGGCTTCGTTATTCTTCAGGTAATACTTGGCACCGTCTTCGCCGGTTGCCTGATTGTCGACCATCCAGGCGAGGAGCTTGTTGGCTTCCTCGTTGGAAATCTGGCGCTTCTTCAGGTATTCGAAGGCCGGACCCGCAGCGTCAGCAAATTTCTTGGTGACGATCGTGTAGATGTCGGCCTTCGGCCAGCCGTTCGGCTTCGGATCGGGGCAATCGGCAACGACGTTGCAGCGCTTCCATTCCTTTTCTTCCCACGGCACGCCATTGTCGAGCTTGACCATGGGGTATTTGCCGAGAATGGCCGTCGGACCCCAGTAATAACCGAGCCAGGCTTCCTTGCGCTCATAGGCCTTGGCAATCGAGCCATCGAGACCTGCGGCCGATCCCGTATCGACGAGGGTGAAGCCGTGTTTCTCGGCTTCATAGGCCTTGAAGAAATTGCCGGTGGTGATCTGGCACGCCCAGCCCGACGGGCAGTTGAACACGGCGCCCTTCTTGGGGTCTTCCGGCGCAGGGAAGAGTTCGGGGTGCTTCATGGCATCGGCGATCGTCTTGATATCCGGATGCGCATCGGCAAAGTATTTGGGTACCCACCAGCTTTCCGTGCCGCCTTCGGTGATGGCAGGCGCGGCATAGACCAGCTTGCCTTCCTTGACCGCCTTGTCCAGCGGCTCCTTGACGGCGTTGAGCCAGCCTTCCGGCGCGATATCGGGCTGTCCCTTTTCGATCATCGACGTGAAGGTTGGAACCGTATCGCCTGCGACCAGTTCGGCATCGCAGCCATAGCCTACACTGAGTATAAGCTTGTCGAGATTAGCCAGCGCTTCCGCTGACTGCCAGTTCATGTTGGCGATGGTGACGGACCCGCACCCCGCCGCCGAAGCAGCTCCGGCAAAGCCGAAAAGCCCTGCGGCCAGTAAAGTTGAAGCAAGCAGCTTCTTCATCAGTTTTGTCTCCCACTCGTTTTGACAGTTCACCCGGTACGAATCTTAACTTGGTACTGCCTTACCCAGTCGTTCGCTTATGTGCCATTTGGCATCCTTATCGCATCAGAATGCAATGGTTTCATTGAATTAATGAGGTATATCGCGACAGCACCTGTCGATATAACGACGCCGGAAAACCTATTGTGAAGCCGAATGTCACAATGTTCATGGGGGTAGTGTAACAAGCCGGATGATGAAAGATCAATGCTTTAGGCGATTTTTCTTCATTAATTCATTCACTGCGGTGCGGTTTTTCCCGGTTTTACTGGCTCTAAGCGCCGGATTTTCCCGTGAAGGAATTCCAATGGACTTTCTCCGGTTTTCCGCCGCAATCTGGGTTTCAACCGCCCGCCATCCGGCGTTTCCGGATGGCTGTTTGCCAGGCTCCAACGCACGGGAAAGCACGATGACCGACCCAACCACGTTGTCAGGCAGCTTCGTCCGATGGAAAGGCATCGACCTCGCTACCTTCCTAGTGGATTGTCTCGCCATCCGAGAAACAGAACTGCGTTCCATTTATGGTACGATGCTCTAAAACCGCCGGTCGATGCGGCGTTCAAACCAAAAGGGTCCAAAGCATGAAATCTCCGACGAAGCGCCGTACACCCGTTCACGACATGCAGATGGCATCGATGGTCATCGCCATGCGCCTGCCGATGATGATGCTGGAGGGGATGACGGAGACGTCATCCAAGCCGGAATCCACCCGGGCCGTGTCCGAAAAAATGGCGGCGGTGACGGACGGTGTCGTCGCGGCGCAGATTTCCGTCATGAATTCCGCAGCGACATTCTGGCTGGATGTGTGGAGCGGCAAGTCGCCCGCCGCCATTGCCCAGGCTACCGTCGATAAAGCGACGCAGGCGGCGCTCCGACCCGGCCGCAAAACACTGCGGGCCAATTACAAGCGTTTGAGCAGCGCAGGCTGAATTAAGGCAGGTTTTCGGCTTTTCTATCCGCGCCATCGTTGATTTTGCTGGTGTTTCCGTGAGAACACCAGCAATTGCGGTAACAGGGATGCGGTTTCAGCATGGCTGCCATGCAAATTTGCACGGGTCGTTGCTGTAAATGCGACATGCCATGGCGAAAAAACGTGATCAAACTTTAGGCAAAAAGCGCATTTGAGCGGCAACAAATGTTTTTACCCTCAGGTGCCCAAATGCTTTACATCTTCAATCGCAACAATCGCGTCCACATTGCCTGGAATGCCACGGAAAAGCGCAATGCACCATCCGGCAATGCCAGGAGCGGCATCGCGTCGGCGGTTTCCTTCATCTGGACCCGTTCGGCCGGCTGATCGTCCACGCATCGGACTATTCCGGAAACCGCTGTCCTGTCAGGGCGGCGGTTTTTCTTTGTGCTGTTGTCTGATGAAGACCCAAGTCAAAAACCGCCCTGTCCGTAAGGAACAGTGCGGTTTTTTGCCAAGTGACGCATGGCTTTCTGCCGTACAATACGCTGGCAGAAATTACAGCCCCGGTACGCAGTACCTGATCCGGAGCATGGAGCAGGGTCTTGTCCGCTCCATGCAAAGTTTTAACCGGACATCGTTACCGCGAGGTTAGCGAGAGCTTAAGCAAATCTAAATTTTGAAAATTTCCCGGCTTTTCCCGGCGCGGTCAGCCTTCGCGCGTGGCCTCGCGCAGATAATTGATGATGCCGGAGAAGTCCGAACCTTCGTTCCCGGCGGCGCCGAAGGCCGCATAGATTTCTTCCGCGTGCTGGCCGAGCGGTGTCGCGGCACCGACACTTTTGGCGGCTTCCTGTGACAGCTTCAGATCCTTCAGCATCAGGGCGGCGGCAAAGCCCGGCTTGTAGCTGTTATTGGCCGGGGATGTCGGCACGGGGCCGGGGACCGGGCAATAGGTGGTCAGCGACCAGCACTGGCCTGACGAGGTTGAGGCGACGTCGAACAGCGCCTGATGCGACAGGCCGAGTTTTTCTGCCAGGGTGAAGGCTTCGCTGACCCCGATCATGGAAATGCCAAGGATCATGTTGTTGCAGATCTTGGCGGCCTGACCGGCACCGGGCTCGCCGCAATGGACGATGCGGCCTGCCATGGGTTTCAGGATCGGCTCGGCAACAGTGAATGCATCAGCCGCACCGCCCACCATGAAGGTCAGGGTGCCCGCTGCCGCACCGCCGATGCCGCCGGAGACCGGGGCGTCGACCGAGAGCAGGCCATGGGCTTTGGCGGTCTCATGCGCCTTGCGGGCGGAATCGACATCGATGGTCGAGGAATCGATGAGCAGCGCGCCCGGTTTGGCCTTTCCGGCGATCTCCGCATAGACGGACAGGACGTGCTTGCCCGCGGGCAGCATGGTGATGACGACATCGGCGTCGGCAACGGCAGCAAGCGCGCTTGCCGCGATGCTCACACCATTGGCTTTGGCGGTTGCGAGATTGTCCGGCAGGAGATCAAAACCCAGCACCTTATGGCCTGCCTTGACCAGATTGGCGGCCATGGGGTTGCCCATATGGCCAAGACCGATAAAAGCGACTGTCGTCATCGCAGCATTCTCCCTGATAGTGTTCTTGTGTGTCGGATGCGGTGTGGTTCAGCGGCCCATCATCGAGCGGGAAATGATTACCCGCATGATTTCATTGGTGCCTTCCAGAATCTGGTGGACGCGCAGGTCCCGCACCAGCTTCTCCACGCCGTAATCGTGCAGGTAGCCGTAGCCGCCATGAATCTGCAACGCATCATTGGCAACATTGAAGCCGGTATCGGTGACGAAGCGCTTGGCCATGGCCGACCATTTCGATGCATCATGCGCCTTGCGGTCGAGTTTTGACGCGGCTGTATAAAGCAGGACGCGTGCCGCCGAGAGTTCGGTTTCCATGTCTGCCAGCTTGAACTGCAGCGCCTGGAACTGGTTGATCGCCTTACCGAACGCCTTGCGCTCGGACGCATAGCCGACCGCCTTGTCGAGTGCGGACTGGGCACCGCCGAGCGAGCAGGCGGCAATGTTGAGGCGTCCGCCATCGAGCCCGCCCATGGCGATCTTGAAGCCATCACCTTCCGCCCCGAGGCGGTTTTCCACGGGAACGCGGCAATTGTCGAAAATCACCTGCCGGGTTGATTGGGCATTCCAGCCCATCTTGTGTTCATTGGCACCGAAGGACAGGCCAGGCGCATCCTTCGGGATGATCAGGGTCGAAATGCCCTTGGGGCCATCCTCACCGGTGCGCACCATGGTGACGTAAAGGTCGGTATCGCCGGCACCTGAAATAAACTGCTTGGCGCCGTTGAGGACATAGTGGTCGCCGTCCCGCACCGCGCGGGTCTTGAGGGCGGCGGCATCCGAGCCGGAATTGGGCTCGGTCAGGCAATAGCTCGCCAGCCATTCCATCGAGGTCAGCTGCGGCACGAAGCGCTGGCGCTGCTCGTCATTGCCGTAGAGATCGATCATCCATGTCGCCATGTTGTGAATCGAGATGAAGGCGGAGAAGGCCGGGCAGGCGGCAGACAGGGCTTCGAAGATCAGCACCGCATCAAGGCGTTTCAGTCCCGAACCGCCGAATTCTTCCTTGGTGTAGATGCCGCCCATGCCGAGCGGGCCGGTCTCGCGAATCACATCGGCGGGAAAATGCTTGTCCCGGTCCCAGGCCAGCGCGTTCGGTGCCACGCGGTCCGCCGCGAAGGCGCGCGCCATGTCCTGAATCGCCAGCTGATCCTCGTTGAGTTCGAACTGGCCGGACGCCGTATCAACGACCGCATCCATGATAACCTCCCTGTATTCCTCTTGATTTCCACTCTATCGCAAGCGCGGGGCCGCGCAACGATTCAGATAGGTTTTGCCGGGGGCTAGGAAGAGAAAGACATATCCGCTACTCAAAGCCCATGACGCACGCAATCATGTTGCAGGGAACAGGGTCAGATGTTGGTAAATCCGTCCTGGTGGCCGGACTTTGCCGGCTTGCGCGCAACCGCGGATTGAAGGTCCGGCCGTTCAAACCGCAGAACATGTCGAACAATGCGGCGGTGAGCGACGATGGCGGCGAGATCGGGCGGGCGCAGTGGCTGCAGGCCGTCGCCTGCGGCGTGCCATCCTCGGTACATATGAACCCGGTGCTCTTGAAACCGCAGTCGGAGACCGGCAGCCAGATCATCGTGCAGGGCAAAGTCTGGGGCCAGGCCAAAGGCCGTGATTACCAGACATTCAAGGCGCAGCTGCTCGATGCGGTCATGGCGTCGTGGGACATCGTCCGTGAAGGTGCCGATCTGGTCATCGTCGAGGGGGCGGGGTCTCCCGCTGAAATCAACCTGCGGGCGGGCGATATCGCCAATATGGGCTTTGCCATCCGCGCCAACGTGCCTGTCGTTCTGGTCGGCGATATCGATCGCGGCGGGGTGATCGCCTCGCTCGTCGGCACCCATGCGATCCTGCAGCGGGAAGACCGGGAGATGATCGCCGGCTATATCATCAACAAGTTTCGCGGCGACGTCTCGCTGTTCGATGACGGACTGAAAGCCATAACGCAGTTCACCGGCTGGCCGTCATTCGGCGTGGTGCCGTGGCTGAAGGATGCGGCGCGGCTGCCAGCCGAGGATTCCGTCGTGCTGGAGCGTCTGGTGAAGGGCGAGGGCCGGGCGCTGAAGATCGCCGTGCCGGTGCTCGACCGCATCGCCAATTTCGACGATCTCGACCCGCTGATGGCCGAACCGCAGGTGGATGTGGTGATGGTGCGCAGCGGCGAGCGGCTGCCTGCCGATGCGGGACTGGTCATCATTCCGGGGTCCAAATCCACCATCGGCGACCTCCTGCGCTTCCGCGAGAATGGCTGGGACAGGGATCTCGACCTGCACCGGCGGCGCGGCGGCCATATCATCGGCATCTGCGGCGGTTTCCAGATGCTGGGCAGAACCGTGCGCGATCCCGACGGCATCGAGGGCAGCGTGACGGAGACGGCAGGGCTCGGGCATCTCGATATCGATACGGTGATGGAGCCGGAAAAGACCGTGCGCAATGTGGCGGCGCAATCGCTGCCGTTTAACCTGCCGCTCGATGGCTACGAGATTCATCTGGGCCGGACGACCGGCCCGGACTGTTCGCGCCCGGCCGTGCGCATCAACGGCGTCGACGACGGTGCCATATCGGCGGACGGCAAGGTTTTCGGCACCTATCTGCACGGGCTTTTCGGGGCGGACCGGTTTCGCGCCGCGCTGCTGGGCACGATGGGCATTGCCGCTGAAGCATTCGACTACAAGGCCGGGGTGGACGCCGCGCTGGATAGTATCGCCGCCGAGCTTGAAACAGTGCTGGATGTGGATGCGCTGCTTGCATGTGCCGCGTTGCGTGGTTCGACAAGCTCACCATGAGGGGGATGGGTGGGCTGCAATGCTAATCGCGGAGATTGCAGAACAGGCTCCCTGCAATCCTCAACCTCCCTCATGGTGAGCTTGTCGAACCACCCACTACTCCCTGGGCAAACCGTGCGGATTCCATTGACATTTCCCGTGGGGGGTGAATAACGTCCCAGCCATGATTGGTTCCCATATTGGCCAAAGGCCAAGGGATCAAAAGGGAATGCGACGGTCGTACCCTCAAGGGCGACCTCACCGCAGCCGACCCCGCGACTGTAGAGCGGCGAGGATCAATGCAAAGCCTGACGCATATGCAGACGGCAGCCACTGGGAAACCGGGAAGGCGGCATTCATCCTGTGACCCGCGAGCCAGGAGACCTGCCAGTCATAGAGCGTTTCCCAGGAAGCGCTCGGGGGTAATCCTGCCCAAGAACCGAAGGGTCGTGTCCCTTCAGGCCCAGCACGGAGGTTGTTATGGCTGCGCGCATTGTGTACGCGCTCGTTTCCCCTCCCGCATTCCGCTTGATCGTACCTGACGGATCATCGCGATTGCAGTGACGGCGATGCCCCAGCTGAATCACGGCGTGACCTTCATTCTCGGCGGTGCCCGCTCGGGCAAGTCCAGCTTTGCCGAAGGCCTGATCATGGCTTCCGGCCTTGAGCCCGTTTATCTCGCAACCGGCAGGTCCTGGGACGAGGAAATGTCTGTCCGCATCGACCTGCACAAGGCGCAGCGCGGTTCATCCTGGCACACCATCGAAGAGCCGCTCGATCTGGTGGATACCCTGCAGGGGGTTGCAGCCGAGGGAAAAGCGATCCTCGTCGATTGCCTGACGCTCTGGCTGACCAATCTGATGATGGCCGAGCGCGATATCACCGCCGAGACACGGCAGCTCGTGCAGGCGCTGCCGAAACTTCAAGGCTCGATCGTTCTGGTTTCGAACGAAGTGGGTCTCGGCATTGTACCGGAGAACCGCATGGCGCGCGATTTTCGCGACCATGCCGGACGTCTCCATCAGGCCGTGGCGCAGGCCGCGGCGACAGTCTATTTCGTGGCAGCCGGGCTGCCGCTCACCATGAAGGGATAGGAATATGCAGGGTCAGAAGATTCCAGCAACGGTCATCACCGGTTTTCTCGGTTCGGGCAAAACCACGATGATCCGCAATCTGCTCGAAAATGCCAATGGCAAGCGCATTGCGCTCATCATCAACGAGTTTGGCGATCTCGGTGTCGACGGCGGCCTGCTGAAGGGCTGCGGCATCGAAGCCTGCCGGGACGAGGATGTGATCGAATTGAACAATGGCTGCATCTGCTGCACCGTTGCCGATGATTTCATCCCGACCATGACCAAGCTGCTCGACCGTCCGGACCGTCCGGACCATATCGTCATCGAGACCTCGGGCCTCGCGCTGCCGCAGCCTCTGGTTGCAGCCTTCAACTGGCCGGAGATCAAGACGCAGGTGACGGTTGACGGTGTCGTTACCGTGATCGACGCTTCCGCCGTGTCCGAAGGCCGCTTTGCCGATGACCACGACAAGGTGGATGCCCAGCGCATCCAGGACGAATCGCTCGACCATGACAGCCCGCTTGAAGAACTGTTCGAGGACCAGATCCGTGCCGCCGACCTGATCGTCCTGAACAAGAGCGACCTGATCAGCGACAAGCAGCTCGACGGCGTGCGCGGCGATGTGCAGAGCCGTTCGTCGCGTTCGCTCAACATGGTGTCGGCCAGCTTCGGCAAGCTCAGCAATGAACTGCTGCTCGGTCTCGGCGTCGGCACCGAAGAGGACATTGCCAACCGCAAGTCGCACCATGAAATGGACCATGAAGCGGGCGAAGAGCACGACCATGACGAGTTCGAAAGCTTTGTTGTCGGGCTTGGTCCGGTGGCCGAACCCAAAAACTTTGTCGAGAAGCTGAAGGCCGTGATTGCCGATCACGATATCCTGCGCCTGAAAGGCTTTGCCGATGTTCCCGGCAAGCCGATGCGGCTGGTGGTGCAGGCCGTCGGCACGCGCATCGAACATTACTTCGACCGTGCGTGGAACCCCGGTGAAGAGCGGCAGACCCGTCTCGTCGTCATCGGACTGCACGACATCGACAATGACGCCATCACATCGGCGCTAACCGCCGCTGCTGCTGCCTGACGATAGGATACTGAATGCATCTCCTGCTTGCCCAGAAAGGCACCATCGCTGAAGGCACCGAGGCCATCGACCTCGGCCAGACGCCGGGAGATGTGTTGTTTCTGTCCGCCGCCGATACGGAACTGGCGAGCCTTGCCGCCGCACGGCGGCAGGGCGATGGTGCGGTTTCGCTGCGCCTCGCCAATATGATGAGCCTGTCACACCCGATGTCGGTCGATGCCTATGTTGAGCGGACGGCGCGCCATGCCAGGCTGATCGTTGTGCGGGTGATCGGCGGCGAGAGCTACTGGCCCTATGGCCTCGAAGCGCTGCATGCCTGCGCGGTCAACCACAAGGTGCAGCTCGCGGTGTTGCCGGGAGACGACAAGCCCGATCCGGGGCTCGACCGGTTTTCAACCGTCGCCCGGCCTGACCGCGATGCGCTCTGGCATTATCTGCTGGAGGGCGGGGCGCAGAATGCCCAGCGTTTCCTCGATTATTGCGCGGCGCTGATTTCTTCCGGCGAGAAGCCGCAGGAGGCCGCGCCCCTGCTCAAGGCGGGGTTGTGGTGGCCCGGCAACTCAGCACCTTCGCTGGAACAGATGCGCCATGACTGGATCGAAGGGGCGCCTGTCGTTGCCATCTGCTTCTACCGGGCGCTGGTGCAGAGCGGCCAGACCCAGCCCGTTGCCGCTTTGCTTGATGCGTTGCGGGCCAAGGGGCTCAATCCGCTGCCGGTGTTTGTCTCCAGCCTGAAGGATCCGGTTTCCATCGCCACGCTGGAGAGCATCTTTGCCGAAGCACCGCCCGCCGTGGTGCTGAATGCCACGGGGTTTGCCGTTTCTGCACCCGGTTCCGCGCGCAAGCCGACCGTGCTTGAACATGATGGCGCGATGGTGCTGCAGGTCATCTTCTCCGGCTCCAGCGCCGAGCAGTGGCGCCTGTCCGATCAGGGGCTTTCCGCGCGGGACCTGGCGATGAATGTTGCCCTGCCCGAGGTCGATGGCCGGGTGCTGTCGCGTGCGGTCTCATTCAAGTCGGCGCAGCATTTCGACGAGGCGGTGCAGGCCAATATCGTCATGCATGAACCGCAGGCCGACCGTGTCGCCTTCGTCGCCGATCTCGCGGCGAACTGGGCACGCCTGCGGACAAGCAAGCCGAATGAGCGCCGCGTTGCGCTCGTCATGGCCAACTATCCCAACCGGGACGGACGGCTTGGCAATGGCGTCGGGCTCGACACACCTGCCGGTACATGGCAGGTGCTGAAATCCATGCGCGATGCCGGATACGATATCGCCGATATGCCCGCCGATGGCGAAGCGCTGATCAACCATCTGATGGCGGGGCCGACCAATGCGGCCAGCGATGGGCGCGCCATCCGCGAGACGATTTCGCTCAATCAATACAACAGCTTCTTTCAATCGCTTCCCCAGGTGATTCAGGAGAAGGTGACGGCGCGCTGGGGTGCGCCGGATGCCGATCCGTTCTTCCTCGATGCGGCGCGCGGCTTTGCGCTGCCGCTCAGCCGGTTCGGTGCGGTGCTGGTCGGCATTCAGCCGGCACGGGGCTACAATATCGATCCGAAGGACACCTATCATTCGCCCGATCTGGTGCCGCCGCATGGCTATCTCGCCTTCTATGCCTATCTGCGCGGTGTCTACGATGCGCATGCCATCGTGCATGTGGGCAAACACGGCAATCTCGAATGGCTGCCGGGCAAGGCGCTGGCGCTGTCGGAAACCTGTTTCCCCGAGGCCGTGCTGGGGCCGGTGCCGCATATCTATCCGTTCATCGTCAACGATCCTGGCGAGGGCACACAGGCAAAACGCCGCTCCGCCGCCGTCATCATCGATCACCTGACACCGCCTTTGACCCGGGCCGAAAGTTACGGGCCGCTGAAGGACCTCGAAGTGCTGGTCGACGAATATTACGAAGCCTCCGGCGTCGATCCGCGCCGCCTCGTGCGGCTGAAGGTGCAGATACTTGATCTCGTCCGCGATATCGGTCTCGACAGCGATGCGGGCATTCACGATCACGATCCCGACGATCTCGCCCTGCAAAAACTCGATGCCTATCTCTGCGACCTCAAGGAAATGCAGATCCGCGACGGGTTGCATATTTTCGGCCTGTCGCCGGAAGGGCGCCTGCTCACCGATCTGGTGGTCGCGCTGGCGCGCGTGCCGCGCGGTTCGGGCGTCGGGGCTGATCAAAGCCTGCAGCGCGCCATCGCCGCTGATCTCGGCTTTGCCGGTTTCGATCCGCTGGATTGCGACATGGCAGCGCCCTGGAATGCGGAACGGCCCATAATTCTGAACGCTGTCACCAGCGATCCGTGGCGCATTGCCGGTGATACGGTGGAACGCATCGAGTTGCTGGCGGCAAAGCTGGTGGCGGGTGAAATCACTTGCCCTGCTGAATGGCAGGCATCGCAAACGGTTCTGGACGGTATCCGCACGACCCTGCATCCGGCTGTGATGGCCTGCGGTGATGCGGAAATGACCGGGCTCATGACCGCGCTGAACGGGCGTTTTGTGGCGCCGGGGCCGTCAGGCGCACCGACGCGCGGACGTCCGGACGTTCTGCCGACCGGACGCAATTTCTTCTCCGTCGACAGCCGCGCCGTACCGACACCCGCCGCATGGGAACTCGGGCAGAAATCGGCTGAACTCTTGATCCGCCGCTACACGCAGGATCATGGGGAATGGCCGACCTCGCTGGGACTGACCGCCTGGGGCACATCGAACATGCGCACCGGCGGCGACGATATTGCGCAGGCGCTGGCCCTGATCGGGGTCAAACCGGTCTGGGACATGGCTTCGCGGCGTGTCACGGGATACGAGATCATTCCGCCTGCCGTGCTTGGCCGTCCGCGCGTCGACGTGACCTTGCGCATCTCCGGCTTTTTCCGCGATGCGTTCCCCGACCAGATCGCACTGTTCGACACGGCGGTGCGGGCGGTCGGCGCGTTGCCCGAAGACGCGGAAGACAATCCCATTGCCCTGCGCATGCGCAGCGAACAGGCGCGGCTTGTGGCGGAGGGTGCCGACGAGAAGACGGCAAAGCAGCGGGCGGGCTTTCGTGTGTTCGGGTCCAAGCCCGGTGCCTATGGTGCCGGTCTGCAGACATTGATCGATGAAAAGACCTGGGACAAGCGCGACGACCTTGCCGAGGCGTGGCTGGTCTGGGGCGGCTATGCCTATGGCGCGGGTGAAGAGGGCAAGGCGGAGCGCGGTCTTCTCGAAGAGCGCCTGCGCACCGTTGAGGCCGTGGTGCAGAATCAGGACAACCGCGAGCACGATCTGCTCGATTCCGATGACTATTATCAGTTCGAAGGCGGGATGTCGGCGGCGGTCGAGCAATTGTCGGGCGAGCGTCCAGCCATCTACCACAATGATCATTCGCGTCCTGAAAAGCCTGTCATCCGTACGCTCGAAGAGGAAATCGGGCGAACCGTGCGCGGCCGCGTGACCAATCCGAAGTGGATCGCCGGGGTTATGCGCCATGGCTATAAGGGTGCCTTCGAGATGGCGGCAACGGTCGACTATCTCTTCGCCTTCGCCGCCACGACGGGCGCCGTGCGCACGCACCATTTCGAAGCGGTCTATCAGGCGTTCCTGATGGACGAGGATGTGCGGACATTCCTGAAAGACAAGAACCCGCATGCGCTGCGGGATATCGCCGAAAAGCTGGAGGAGGCCGTGCAGCGCGGCTTCTGGACCCCGCGGTCGAACTCGGCGCGCTATGAACTCGGCATGCTTGCCGCCTGAGACAATGATTCGGAAGGAGACGCCAAATGGCTGAAAAATCACAGAAACTGTTGAACCTGACCGAAGAGGAAGTCAACGCGCGCCACGCCGACAAGATGCGCAAGAAGAAGGCCGTGCGCGACAAGATCCTTGCCACCAAGACCGATGAAAAGGGACTGGTCATCGTCAATACCGGCAAGGGCAAAGGCAAGTCGACCGCCGGTTTCGGCGTCGTCTTCCGGGCGCTCGGCCACGGCATGAAGATCGGCGTGATCCAGTTCGTCAAGGGATCGTGGGATACCGGCGAGCGCTGGGTTCTGGAGAAGTTCCCCGAACAGGTTACCATCTCGGCCATGGGTGAGGGCTTTACCTGGGAAACGCAGGACCGCGCCCGCGATATCGCTATGGCCCGGGATGCCTGGGAACAGGCGAAGACAATGATCCTCGATGAGGAAACCGATCTTGTCCTATGCGATGAGCTGAACATCGCGCTGCGCTACGACTATCTGCCGGTGGAGGAAATCATCGATGTGCTCAAGCAGAAGCCGCATATGAAGCATGTGATCATCACCGGGCGCAATGCCAAGGACGAACTGATCGAGTTTGCCGATCTCGTCACCGAGATGGAAATGATCAAGCATCCCTTCCGTTCCGGTATCAAGGCGCAGAAGGGCATCGAATTTTAGAGGCGATGTTCACGCCACGCTGCTAAAACAGCGTGGCGAGCCACAGGCGGATCGGATTGCTCGGGTCCAGAAGCAGCTTTGTCGCCAGCGCCAGGCAGACGATCACCAGCAGCGGCTTGATGATTTTTGCGCCGTTCTTCATCGCCAGCCCCGCACCAACCCGCGCGCCGATGAACTGGGCGACACCCATGCACAGGCCGACCTTCCAGTTGATCACGCCGAGAAAGGCGAAAGTGGTGAAGCCGCCGAGATTGGAGGCAAGGTTGAGCAGTTTCGTGTGAGCCGTAGCCTTCAGCAGGCCGTAACCGGCCAGCGAGACAAAACTGAGCATGAAGAACGAACCGGCGCCCGGTCCGAACACGCCGTCGTAAAATCCGATTAAGGGAACGATGGCCAGGCCGAACAGGAACGGCGTCATGCGGTGGGCGCGGTCGATATCGCCCATGTTGGGCTTCAGGGCAAAATACAGCGCGATGGTGATCAATAGGACCGGCAGGAACGCGCGCAGGAGATCGCCGGGCAGAAAGCCGGCGAGGAGGGCACCCGCCACCGCACCGAGGAACGACATGAACGCCGATGGAAGCTGCTTCTTCAGGTTCACATGGCCCTTCTGGGCATAGGCTATGGTTGCCGAGGTGGAACCGAACAGCGATTGCAGCTTGTTGGTCCCCAGCGATTCCACCGGCGAGAGGCCGGCCAGAAGCAGGGCCGGAACGGTGATCAGGCCGCCGCCTCCGGCAATGGAATCGATGAAACCGGCGGCAAAGCCGGCAAGGATCAGAAGTACGGGAACATTGTCGAAGAAGGCGGGCATGGCGGGAGACTCTTTGAGAATGCGCCGGACCATAGAGGGAATTTCGGCTTTGGCGAGAACATTTCAATGCTGAGGCGATCCGCTTGTGCGAATCGCATTCTAGTGTGTTGTTTGCGCACTTGAATTCAGCCGCCGGGGCTGCGATCTATCGCGTGAAGACAGTTTGGGGGTACAATGAGCGAGAGCATCTTTGATCGCATCACCGCATTTCTTGGCGCAAAGAGTGCCGTGCAGAAGGTTGCCGATGATCCGGTCCTGACGGCGGAGCTCCTGCTTCTGATGCATGTGGCGCTGGCTGACGGCAAGACCGAAAAGTCGGAATATGCGGCGATCCTGCGCATTGCCTCCAATGATTTTGGCATTGCTCCCGACGAATTCGGCGAAGTAGCCGCCTATCTGAAGGATTTCGGCTACGAAACCTCCAGTGAACAGGCGGCGCTGGCTTTTGCCGACGTGCCGTTCGAGCGCAAGGTCATGCTGCTGCGGCACCTGCTGACGATCGCCAATGCCGATGACGATCTCGATCCGAAGGAAGCCAATCTCATCCGCCGCACGGCTGATCTTTTGGGCGTGACGCCGGAAGAGCTTCACAAGCAGCATTGATGGTTGAAGAGCCGAAGAGCGCAGCCCGTTACACGCTGGGCCTTGGATGCGAGCGGGGATGCGATCCGGCGGAACTGCGCAGCCTTGCCGAGTCGGTGCTGCATGCGGGCGGGGTAAAGCCCGGCGATCTCACAGGTATCCATTCCCTCGATGCGCGCGCGGCTGAACCGGCGATGGTTGCGCTTGCTGCGCTTTGGCAATTGCCTTTCCTGTGCTTCGATGCGGCAACCCTGGAACGGGAAACGCCCCGCCTTGCCAATCCGTCCCGGCGTGTCTTCGAACTGACAGGCAGCCACGGCGTCGCGGAAGCGGCAGCGCTTGCCGCTGCGGGACCGGACGGCGCGCTGGTGATCGGTAAGACAAAATCCGCCCATGCAACGGCTGCATTGGCAAGAAAGAGATAGACAATGACGGTTCATTTTATAGGCGCCGGCCCCGGCGCCCCCGATCTCATCACCGTGCGCGGCCTGAAACTGATCCAGTCCTGCCCGGTCTGCCTCTACGCGGGATCGCTGGTGCCGCCGGAAATGGTGGCCGAGGTGCCGGAGGGCGCGCGCGTTGTCGATACCTCGTCACTGACGCTGGACGAGATCATCGCCGAATTCGAGCGGGCGCATGCGGAAGGCAAGGATGTGGCGCGGGTGCATTCCGGCGATCCCTCCATCTATGGCGCGGTGGCCGAGCAGATGCGGCGGCTCGATGCGCTCGGCATCGACTATGACGTGACGCCGGGGGTTCCGGCCTTTGCCGCCGCCGCCGCTGCGTTGAAAAAGGAACTGACGGTTCCCGAAGTGTGCCAGACCATCATCCTCACCCGCACCTCGATGAAGTCCTCGGCCATGCCGGAGGGCGAGGATCTCGTGACATTGGGCAAATCCGGCGCGACGCTTGTCATTCACCTTTCCATCCGCAACCTCCCCCGGATCGAGACCGATCTTGTGCCGCTCTACGGCGCCGATTGCCCCGTCATCGTGGCCTACCGCGTCGGCTGGCCGGATGAACAGTTCATTCACGGCACGCTGGCGGATATTGCCGGAAAAGTGCGGGAGTCGGGCCTGACGCGCTCGGCCATGATCTTTGTCGGCAAGGGCCTGTCGGCGGATGCGTTCCGCGATTCCGCGCTTTACCACGAGGACCACAGCCACACCTTGCGGTCACGCTCGGAGTGACAGGCATTGAGGGGAGATAAAGTTTCACCCCCCTCTGTCCTGCCGGACATCTCCCCCACAAGGGGGGAGATCAGCTGTCATTACCGTTCGAATAGTTTCAGGACATTGCAAAATGGGCAAAAGCGTTGATGCCGATGTGATCTCCCCCCTTGTGGGGGAGATGGGCGGCAGCCCAGAGGGGGGTGTTAAATCCCACAAACAACACCTCTCCCGCTAGCCCAGCGTTTCCTCAATAAACCGCAGGACGCCTGATGTGTCGGGCAGGGTGTGACCGGTGGGGCGGTGCGGCCGCTCGATCATGATGACGGGCAATCCAAGCTCCCGCGCCGCGGCGATCTTGGCATAGGATGCGGCGCCGCCGGAGTTGCGGCAGACGATATGGGTGAGGCGCTTGCGGGTGAGAAACGCGGCTTCCTCATCCTTCTTGCCCGGCTTGGACAGTTCCAGCTCGAAATCATGCAGGTCGAGCGGCGTTTCCGGCGGATCGATCATGCGCACGACAAAGTACACGTCGCTTCGTCTGGAGAAGGGGGCGATGTGCTGGCGGCCGAGCGCCAGCAATATCCGGGCCTTTGCGGGAATGGCGCAAACCGCTTCGTCAAGGCTTGTGACGCTGGTCCAGGCATCGCCGGGCTTGCGCTGCCAGTCCGGCCGCTCCAGCCGGACGAAGGGTACGCCCGTGGCATCCGCCGCCGCGCGCGCATTGTCCGATATCTGCGTGGCGAAGGGGTGGGTCGCATCGACGAGCAGGGCTATGCCTTCCCTGCGGATATAGGCGGCAAGGCCGTCCGCGCCGCCAAAACCGCCGGTGCGCACGTCGCCGTCGATCCTGCCGGGATTGCTGGTGCGGCCTGCCAGCGATGAGATTGTCCGATAGCCAAGGGCGACAAGCGCGGCGGCAAGCTTGACCGCTTCCGCCGTGCCGCCGAGGATAAGCACAGGACGATCAGAGGCGGGCAAGGATTGTCCCCTTGCGGTCGGTCACGATTATTTCCACCGCGACAGGCGCACCCCTGAGGGTGGCGAGCGCCACGGCCTTGGCTTTTTCGGCGATGGACTTCGGCAGGTCGATGCCAAACCCTTGAGTCATTTCAAGCACTTCCTGCGCGGTGTTGGCATTCAGAATCCGCTCCCTCATATCCTTGTCGAAACCAAGCTTTTCCGCTTCGTCGGCCAGAAATGCCATGCTGACCTGGCTGCGGGCGGAGTGCAGGTCGAGCGCGCCCTGTGCCAGCTTGGTCAGCTTGGCGAAGCCGCCCGCGATGGTCAGCCGGTCGATGGGGTGGACCCGCAGATATTTGAGGAGCCCCCCGGCGAAATCGCCCATGTCGAGCAGCGCTATATCGGGCAGATCGTAGATCGCCTGCGCCGCATCCTCGGAGGTCGAACCGGTTGCCGCCAGCACATGGGTAAGCCCTGCGGCGCGGGATACGTCGATGCCGCGATGGATCGAGTGTATCCATGCCGCGCAGGAGAAGGGGTGGACGATACCTGTCGTGCCGAGAATGGAGATGCCGCCGATGATGCCGAGGCGCGGGTTCCAGGTTTTCTTCGCCAGTTCCTCGCCTTCCGGTACGGAGATGGTCACGACAAGATCGGCGGGCAGGTCGTACTGGGCGCAGATTTCCTCGCAGATGGCGGTCATCATGGCGCGCGGCACGGGGTTGATGGCCGCTTCACCCGGCGGAATCGGCAGGCCCGGCAGGGTGACGGTGCCAACGCCTTCGCCTGCGACAAACCGGATACCGCTGCCGGGCGCGGCGGGATGGACCGTGGAGATGATGGTGGCGCCATGGGTAACGTCAGGGTCATCGCCGGCATCCTTGACGATCCCGGCGATGGCATAGCCGTCGCCGATTGATTCGAGCGCCAGCGGAAAATGCGGGACCTCGCCCTTTGGCAGGATGATGGCGACCGGATCGGGAAATTCACCCGTTATCAGGGCAATCAGCGCGGCCTTGGTTGCGGCGGTCGCACAGGCGCCCGTGGTCCAGCCCCGGCGCAGGGGAGCAGGGTTGGCATCGTCTGGTTTTCGCAATCCGGCATCGGGTTCGTCGCTCATGCGCGTCTTATAGACCAGCTTGGGATAGAGTTGCATGATTTTTCCGATAAGTTCATGCTTGCGATGCGGAAAATTATGCTATGCGCGATGCAACAGATACGGGGAGCGCGATGAGCGCAGTGACGTCAAAATTGCCGAAGTTCGAAACGGGTCATGTCTGGCTGGTCGGGGCCGGGCCGGGTGATCCCGGGCTCTTGACGCTGCATGCGGTCAATGCGCTCGAACAGGCCGATGCCATTGTCTATGACGCGCTGGTCAACGAGGAATGCCTTTCCTTCGCCCGTGCGGACGCGGAACTCGAATATGCCGGAAAGCGCGGCGGCAAGCCTTCGCCGCAGCAGCGCGATATCTCATTGCGTCTGGTGGAACTGGCCAAGGCCGGCAAGCGGGTGCTGCGCCTGAAGGGCGGTGATCCCTTCGTCTTCGGCCGGGGCGGGGAGGAAGCGCTGACGCTGGTCGAGCATGGCATTCCCTTCCGCATCGTGCCGGGAATCACCGCCGGTATCGGCGGGCTCGCCTATGCGGGCATTCCGGTGACCCACCGCGAGACCAACCAGAGCGTGACCTTTCTGACCGGCCACGACGCAACCGGCCTCATTCCCGATACGATGGACTGGGCGAGCATCGCCAAGGGTTCCTCCGTCATCGTCATGTACATGGCGATGAAGCATATCGGCGTGATCGCCGCCAAGCTGATGGCGGCGGGCCGCGCGAAGGACGAACCCATGGCCTTTGTCTGCAATGCCACGACGGGCGCGCAGACAGTGCTGGAAACAACCCTTGCGCAGGCCGAGAACGCTGTGGAACAGGCGGGACTGCGCCCGCCCGCCATCGTTGTCATCGGCGAGGTGGTGCGCCTGCGCAATGCGCTCGACTGGCTGGGGGCACTGGACGGGCGTGTGCTGCAGGTCGATCCGCTGGGAACACGCCGCGAAAAGGATGCGGGATGAAGGGCTTTGTCATCGCCGCCCCGGCTTCGGGAAGCGGCAAGACCACGGTAACGCTGGGTTTGCTGCGCGCGCTGCGCGACAGCGGCGTGAAAATCGCGCCGGCCAAGGCGGGCCCCGACTATATCGATCCGGCCTATCACAGCGTGGCCAGCGGTGTACCCTGCATCAATCTTGATCCCTGGGCCATGCGGCCCGACCTGATCAGCGCCCTGGCATCGCGTCATGCGGAAGGCGGCAAGACGCTGGTGGTCGAGGGCATGATGGGGCTTTTCGACGGTGCGCTGGACGGCAAGGGATCGGCGGCCGATCTCGCCGTGCGCCTGTCGCTGCCGGTCATTCTGGTGCTCGACTGCGCAAAGCAGTCGCATTCGATTGCCGCCGTGGTCAGCGGCTTCCGGGATTTCCGCCGCACGCTGATGATCGCGGGTCTCGTGCTCAACCGCGTCGGCAGCGCCCGGCACGAGGCCATGCTGCGCGCCGCGCTGCAGCCGGTCGGCATTCCGGTTCTCGGCGTCATTGCGCGCGACCCGAGGCTGCATCTGCCGGAGCGTCACCTCGGGCTGGTGCAGGCGGGGGAGCATTGCGCGCTCGATGCGTTCATGGCCCATGCGGGCGAGGTCATGGGGAGGCAGATCGATCTTGCCGCGCTGCAGCAGATCGCCGGGCGTCTGGGGCCCGTCGCCTCCATGGCCAATATTGCGCGCGTGCCGCCGCTCGGCCAGCACATTGCAGTGGCGCGCGACAATGCCTTTGCCTTTTCCTACCTGCATCTGCTCGATGGCTGGCGCCGCCGCGGTGCGCAGATCAGTTTCTTTTCGCCGCTGAACGACGAAGCCCCGGCAGCGGACAGCGATGCGGTCTATCTGCCCGGCGGCTATCCCGAACTTTATGCGGAACAGCTGGCTGCGGCTGCCAATTTTACCGCCGGTATCCGCCAGGCGGCGCAGCGCGGCATCCCGATCTACGGGGAATGCGGCGGCTACATGGTGCTGGGTGAAAGCATCGAGGATGCCGCCGGAAAAGCCCATGGCATGCTCGGCCTGCTGCCGCTGCAGACCAGCTTTGCCGAGCGCCGGATGCATCTGGGCTACCGCCGGATCGAGCCGCTGGCGGCTTCGCCGTTTCCCTTTCCCTTCACCGCGCATGAATTCCACTATGCCAGCATTGTGCGCGAAGGGGATGCCGCGCGGCTGTTTCGCGTCCGCGATGCGCTGGGCGAAGATCTCGGCGAGGCGGGCCTGCGGGTCGGCTCGGTATCGGGTTCCTACATGCACATGATCGATATGGCCGGATGATGCAGATTGAGCATGGCGGCGCGCTTGATCGCGCCATAAGCCGGTTTGGCGGGCGGCGTGAAGACTGGATTGACCTGTCCACCGGCATCAACCCGGAGGCCTTTCCGCTGCCATCCATTCATCCGGACGTGTGGAACCGTCTGCCCGATGAAAACCTGCTGGCAGCGGCGCTTGAGGCAGCCCGTGTTTACTACGGCGCTTCGGCGGGCGCAGGCATTGCCGCGGCGCCGGGCACGCAGGCGCTGATCCAGATCATGCCGGATCTGACGGATCGCGGCGAGGTGGCGATCGTTGGTCCGACCTATCAGGAGCACCAGTCCTCGTTCGAGCGCGCAGGCTGGAAAGTAACGCCGTGCAGCGATGTCTCCGGGATTCCGCACTCCGCCAAAGTGGTGGTGATCGTCAATCCCAACAATCCGGACGGCCGCATTGTTGCGAAGGACACGCTGATTGCGCTGGCCAGAACATTGCAGGTACGGGGCGGTTTCCTGATCGTCGACGAAGCCTTTGCCGATCCGCATCCCGAAACCAGCATTGCCGCGCAGTGCGGGCGCGATGGCCTGATCGTACTCAAATCCTTCGGCAAGTTCTTCGGCCTTGCCGGCCTGCGGCTCGGTTTTGCCCTTACCAGCCCGCCGCTTGCGGCGAAGCTGACGGAGCGCATGGGGCCGTGGGCTGTGTCCGGTCCGGCGCTGGCGATTGCCCGGCACGCCTTTGCCGACACATCAGC
>JANVCC010009742.1:530996-558071 GCA_025345505.1 Todiramphus chloris collaris | reverse complement strand
GAGACATTTCGGCAGCGTGCCATTATAGCAATGGACGCTGTGCGAAGCTGAGATTTTGAATCAACGGGATCGAATCATCCATGGAAATCAACCTTTTGATTCTGTTTCTTGCCCTCCTGGCGGACCGTTATGTCGGCGATCCCGACTGGTTGTGGCAGCGGGTGCCGCATCCCGTCGTGCTGTTCGGCAAGGCCATCGCCTTCATCGACAAGCGTTTCAACAGGGCCGGGCATACCGAGGAGGAAAAGCGCCGCAACGGTTTTCTCGCCATGCTCGTCCTCCTGCTTGCCGCCGCTGGTATCGGCGTGCTGATCCATTGGGCGCTGACGATGATTCCGCCGTTCGGCGGGCTGATCGAAGCCCTGATCGTCGCGGTATTCCTGGCGCAGAAAAGCCTGGGCGAGCACGTCGCACGGGTTGCCGATGCGCTGCGCAATGACGGGCTGGTGGGTGCGCGCCGTGCCGTGTCGATGATTGTCGGGCGTGATCCGCAAGTGCTCGACGAGGCGGCCATCACGCGCGCTGCGATTGAAAGCCTTGCCGAAAACACGTCAGACGGGATCATTGCCCCGGCGTTCTGGTTTGCGCTGCTCGGCCTGCCGGGGCTTCTCGCCTACAAGATGCTGAACACGGCGGATTCGATGATCGGTCATCTCAATGACCGCCATCGCGACTTTGGCCGGTTCGCCGCCAAGCTGGATGATGTCGCCAACTGGATCCCGGCGCGCCTGACCGGATTGCTGATCGCTGCGGCCGCGTGGATCGTGCATGGCGGAAAAGCCGCAGCCCGTTCGTTCGACGTGATGATGCGCGATGCGCGGCTGCATCGCTCGCCCAATGCGGGTTGGCCCGAGGCGGCCATGGCCGGGGCCATCGATGTCGCGCTTGCCGGACCGCGCATCTATGGCGGCGTGGTTGCCAACGAGCCGATGCTCAACGGATCAGGCCATCGCGATGCCGGTGCCGCGCACATCGATGCGGCGCTGCGCGTCTACAGCGTTGCAACCGCGCTTTTCATGGGCGTGCTGCTGGTGTTGTTCTTTCTTGGGCTGTTTTAGCCCTGCTCGGTGATCCTGCGGGCGAGGGCCTTGTGCAGGTCGGGTGAGGCGCGGACCAGTGCTCGGCCGGCCTCCGACAGCGGCTGGCGCAGGATTTCCTCGGTCTTGCCGCGCTCGACGATCTTTCCCTCGGACATGACCATGACCGTATCCGTGATGGCCCGCGCCACGGCAAGATCGTGGGTGATGAACAGGTAGGCGATGCCCAGCCGGTCGTTGAGGTCGGCGAAGAGATCGAGAATCTGCGCGCGGATCGACACATCGAGGGCGGACACCGGCTCGTCGGCGACAATAAGTTTCGGCTCGGTGATGATGGCGCGGGCAATGGCGAGCCGCTGGCGCTGGCCGCCGGAAAACTCATGCGGATATTTGTCCTTGTCGGCGCGCGGGATGCCGACCCGCTCCAGTGCGCGGTGCACCCGGTCGCGCCGCTCGCCGTCGGACAGTTCGCGGTCGAGCAGATAAAGCGGCTCCGCGATCAGACGCTCGGCCTTGTGGCGCGGATTGAAGGAACCGTAGGGGTCCTGAAACACCACCTGCATGTTGCGCCGCACCGGGCGCAGATCGTCCGGCGCCAGCTTGTCGATGCGCCGCCCGGCGAAATGAATCTGGCCGTCAGTCGGCCGGTCAAGCGCCAGAACCATGCGGGCGAGGGTGGACTTGCCGCAGCCGGACCGCCCGACAAGGGCCGTGGACTGCCCCGGCTTGATATCGAAAGTGACGTCGTCCACCGCCCGGAAATCCGGATCGCGGCCGAACAATCCCTTGCGGCGGCCCGGATAGGTGCGCGTGAGGTTGCGGATCGCCAGTAATGGGCCATCCGGGGTTGCCTGGGTCGGGTGATGCGCGGTGCGCTCCGGTACATGCATGGAGGCCTGTGCCAGCTGGCGCGTATAGGGATGCGTCTGCTCGCTCAGGATCTGCGTGGTTTCGCCGGTGTCCATGACCTCGCCATGCCGCAGCACGGTAATCGAATGGGCCATGCCCGCGACCACGGCGAGGTCGTGGCTGATCAGCAGGAGGCCCATCCGTTCCTCGTCGACGAGGCTTTGCAGTAGGTCGAGAATTTGCGCCTGCAGGACGACATCGAGCGCGGTGGTGGGTTCGTCGGCAATCAGCAGGCGGGGTTTGAGCGCACAGGCAATGGCGATCACCACGCGCTGGCGCTGGCCGCCGGACAGTTCATGCGGATAGCGGCTGAGGGGAAATGTTGTCGAGGGCAGGCCGACCCGGTCGAGTATGGCGCGCGTCTGCTCCTCGGCGATGGCGCGGGTTGCGCCGCTATGCAGCCTGATGCCTTCGGCCACCTGTTCGCCGATTGTCTTGACCGGGTTGAGGGCGGTCATCGGCTCCTGAAACACCATGCCGATCTCGTTGCCGCGCAGGCGGCACATCTCCGCTTCGCTGGCTGTGAGCAGATCCCTGCCGCCGAAGTTGATTTGCCCGCCGGTGCGCGCGCCGCCCGGCAGCAGCTTCATGATGCTCAGCGCCGTCATGGATTTGCCCGAACCGGATTCGCCGACAAGCGCGCGGATTTCACCTGTCCTCACCGAAAGGTCGATGCCTTTCAGCGCCTCGAACGCGCCGATGCGCAGGGTCAGTTTGCTGATTTCAAGCAGGTTCATGACCGCTCCCGCCGCATTTTCGGGTCGAGAACATCGCGCAGGCCATCGCCGAGAAGATTGAGTCCGAGCACGGTGATGACGATGGCAAGGCCGGGATAAAGCGCCATGTGCGGCGCCAGGCTGATCATGGTCTGCGCCTCGAACAGCATCCGCCCCCAGCTGGGCATCGGCGGCTGCGAGCCGAGGCCGACATAGGACAGGCCCGCTTCGGCCAGAATGCCGAGGGAGAACTGGATGGTGCCCTGCACCACAAGAATGTTCATCATGTTGGGCAGGATGTGCTCGATGGTGATGAGCAGGCTGCTCTTGCCCGCTGCGCGGGCGGCCAGAATATATTCGCGAGGCCACAGCGACAGCGCCGCGCCGCGGGCGACGCGGGCGAAGACCGGAATGTTGAAAATGCCGATGGCGATGATGGCGTTGATCGCGCCGGGGCCGAACACGGCGGTGATCATGACGGCGGAGAGCAGGGCCGGGAAGGCGAAGACGAGATCGTTGAAGCGCATCAGGGCTTCATCGATCATGCCGCCCCTTGCTGCCGCCCACAGGCCGAGCGGTACACCGATGCCGGCGCCGATCACAACAGACACGAAGGCCACGGCGATGGAGTTGCGGCTGCCGACCATGATCATCGACAGGATATCGCGGCCGAAATGGTCCGTGCCGAGCCAATGGGCCGAGGACGACGGTTTCAGCTTGCCGAGAATGTCGAAGGAGCCGACGGCATAGGGTGTCCAGACGAAGGACAGCGCCGCCATCAATGCCAGCAGGACCGTGATCGTCAGGCCGATGACGAAGGACCGGTTGGAAAAGGCCTTCGAGATATTGGCCTGCCATTCCGTGGGCGCGCTCATGAGCGGCCCCGCAAGCGCGGATCGACCAGCGCATAGGAGAGATCGACCAGAAGATTGACGAGGATGACCGTGGCGACCAGCAGCATGACGACGCCCTGGACCACGATGAGATCGCGCTGGGTGATCGCCTGGAACACCAGACGGCCGAGGCCAGGCAGGTAGAAGACATTCTCGATGATGATCGTACCCGCCAGCAGAAAGGCGAACTGCAGGCCGAGAATGGTCAGGACCGGAATCAGGGCGTTGCGCAGGGCGTGCCGGTACAGCACCTTGCGGCGGGTGAGGCCCTTGGCGCGGGCCGTGCGGATATAGTCCTCGCCAAGCACGTCGAGCAGAGCCGAGCGGGTGACGCGGGCAAGGATGGCGGCCTGCGGCAGGCCAAGCGCGATGGAGGGCAGAATCAGCGATTTGAACCCGGCCCAGACACCGGCATTCCAGCCGGGAAAGCCACCCGCCGGAACGAGGCGCAGGCTGACGGCGAAGACATAGACCAGCAGCAGCGCGAACCAGAAATTGGGAATGGCAACGCCGACCTGCGCAATCGCCATCGTGCCGCTGTCAGCCATCGTGCCGCGCCGCGACGCGGAAAACAGGCCGACGGGAATGGCGATGATTGTCGACAGAAACAGCGAAATCAGGGCCAGCGGCAGAGAAACGGCAATGCGTTCGGTGATGAGGTTCAGGACGGGAACCGAATAGGTATAGGATTTGCCGAAATCTCCGACGAGGAGCCCGCCGATCCAGCTGGCATAGCGGACGAGCAGGGGCTGATCGAGCCCCATCTGCTGCTGCAGGGCCCGCACGGCTTCCTCGGTGGCGTTCATGCCGAGCATCAGCCGCGCCGGATCCCCGGGCACGACCTCCAGCACGATGAACACGACGACGGAAGCGGCCAAAAGCGTGAGGATGCCGATCAGGATCCGCTTCGACACGTAATTCAGCATGGAAGACGGGGATACTCACCCCCCTCTGTCCTGTCGGACATCTCCCCCACAAGGGGGGAGATCACATCGACATGAACGCTTTCGCACAACAGGAGCCGTTTCAGATTTTGCAAAGACGGCAATGTAGGCTGATCTCCCCCCTTGTGGGGGAGATGGGCGGCAGCCCAGAGGGGGGTGAAAGAACCCAGATACATCAACCTATCATTCCGCCCATTTCACTGCCGTCAGGTCATTGGCCGGTATGGGTCCGTTTTCCCACAGTCCTTCGACCTTGGCATCCCAGATGCCGGTTTTCGGCAGCTGGAAGAGAAAGGCGACCGGGGCGTCGGCAGCCAGAATTTTTTGCGCCTGCTGGTAGAGTTCGGTGCGCTTGGCCTTATCGGAGGTCGCCTCGATCTGCTTGATCACCTCACGGAAGGCCGGGCTGGTGTAGTTGAAATAGTAATTGTCGCGGGCGAAGATGTTGAGGTCGTTCGGCTCGGTGTGCGACACGATGGTCATGTCGTAATCCCTGCCTTTGAACACCTGTTCGAGCCACTGCGCCCATTCCACCGGAATGATTTCCGCTTCGATGCCGATTTCACGCAATTCCGCGGCAATGATCTCGCCGCCGCGGCGGGCATAGACGGGAGGCGGCAGTTTCAGCGTGGTCTTGAAGCCGTTGGGATGGCCGGTCTCCGCCAGCAGTTTCTTCGACAGTGCCGGATCGTAGGCGGACTCTCCAGTCAGGTCGATATAGGCGGGGTGGTGCGGCGGGAAAAACGAGCCGATGGGCGTTCCCAGGCCGAACATGGCGCCGTCGATCAGGGTCTTGCGATCGATGGCGTGGCCGATCGCCTGCCTGACCTTGAGATTGTCGAAGGGCGGCTTCTGATTGTTCATGCCAAGGACGGTCTCGCCCTCCGTGGTGCCGATGACCACCTTGAAGCGCGGATCGGCCTGAAACTGCGGCACGGCCTCATAACTCGGGAACACAGGGAACGCCTGCACGTCGCCGGCAAGCAGTGCTGCCGTCGCGGCGGCCGGATCGGGGATGATGCGGAACGTCGCCTTATCAAGGGCAACCGGCGTGCCCCAGTAGGCTGGGTTTTTCGAAATGACGATCTGCGAGCCCTTCGCCCAGGTGTCGAATTTGAAAGGCCCGGTGCCGACGGGCTTTTCCTTGTTGGTGTCGGCGCTTTCCGGCGCGACGATGACTGCGGCGGCCCAACCCATATTGTAGAGGAAATCGCCATTGGGCTGTTTGAGCGTGACCTTGACGGTCAGAGGATCGACGACCTCCACCGTATCGATGGCCGCGAACAGCGGCTTTTGCGGGTTGACGGATTTTTCGTCGCGCGCCCGGTCGAGCGAGAATTTGACATCCTGCGCGTCGAAGGCCGTGCCATCGTGGAATTTCACGTCCTTGTGCAGCTTGAAGGTATAGATCTTGCCGTCGTCCGACACGGTCCAGCTCTCGGCAAGGGCTGGCAGAACCTCGCCCTTGGCATTGATGCGTGTCAGCCCCTCGAACACATTGGCGTAGACCACTTCGCCGATCGCCGTGGCTGCACCGGCAGTCGGATCGAGGTGCGGCGGTTCCAAGACGACGCCCAGCACGAGGTCGGTTTTGGCAGCAAGGGATGCGGTGGCGGAAAGCAGGACAAGCGCGCTGGCCGCAAGGGCCGACTTCCAGAATTTGTTCATTCAACGTCTCCCAAGGACTTTGCCGTAAACCCCGTGCAGATCAGCACATTTTTGTTTTGAGAACCATGCCTAGATTGAGCCGGACAGCAGAACTTTCAGGCCGAGCGCCATGACCTTTGCCGACTCGACCATGTCCTCGATGCCCACATATTCGTCGGGCCGGTGGGCGAGGTCGAGAATACCCGGCCCGTAGGCGATGCAGTCATGCAGCAGGCCGATGCGGGCGATGTGCTTCTGGTCATAGGTGCCGGGCGAAATGACATATTCCGGCTCCTTGCCGAACACGTCGCGTATGCCCTGTGCAACGGCGGTGACCACAGGTGCATCACGCTCGGTCATCAGCGGCTGCACCTCCATGATGTCGCGGATGTTGTAGTGGAATTTCGGCCGTTCCCATTGCAGCCGGTCGAGGATCGACGTCACCTCGCGCTTGACCTCGGTGATGTCTTCTTCAAGCAGGAAACGCCGGTCGATGGTCAGGCGGCAGGAATCCGGCACGTTGGGCGAGGGCAGGCCGGAATAGTCATCGGTCTGGCCGCCATGAATGGAATTGATGTTCATGGTGGAGCGCTTGGCGCCTTCCGGCACCACGGGCATGCGGGTCTGCTTCTTGTCGAGCGCCGGAAACAGTTCCTTTTCGAAGGCGTCGAGCACCGCGCCCATGTGGCGCACGGCGCAATCGCCGAGAAACGGCATGGAGCCATGGGCAATCTCGCCCTTGGTCTCGATCTCGGCCCACCAGACGCCGCGATGGCCGAGGCAGATGCGGTCCTTGTTCAGCGGTTCGGGAATGATGACGTGGTCGACGCGCGGTTTTGAGAAAAAGCCCTTGCTGGCGAGATAGGCGACGCCGCCGAAACCGCCGGATTCCTCGTCCACCGTGCCCGAAATCTCGATGGAACCGGCAAAGTCGGGATAGACTTCAAGAAAGGCTTCGGCGGCGATGATCGAAGCGGCAAGCCCGCCCTTCATGTCGCAGGCGCCGCGCCCGTAGACTTTCCCGTCTTTTACCACGCCCTCGAACGGGTCGACCGTCCAGCCTTCGCCCGCGTCGACCACGTCGATATGCGAATTGAAATGTACGGTCTGGCCATGCGTCCGGCCATCGAAACGCGCGACGATATTGGTGCGCGGATAGCGGTCCGTGTCGCCGGGCGTGCCTTCACCGCGAATCAGCTGGGTCTCGAAACCGCTCTTCTTCAACCGTTGCGCGATAAATTCGGCGCAGGGCGTATAGGCTTCACCCGGCGGATTGACCGTGGGAAAGCGTATGAGATCACGGGTCAGCGCGACAAGATCGTCACGGCGTTTTTCAATGGCATGGGAGAGTTTTTCATCCATTGGTATATCAAATCAGGCCATGTCCTGATTTGGCAAGAGGCAACTTCTTGGCAGTAGCATCGCGGCGATTTCTCTGTGCAATGTCGCTTGTGTGTTTGGTGGATTGGAATTGTTCTTATAAAACAGGGATTCTGTGACAAGCGAGGCAATCACCCCATGCAAACCGAACCGTACATTGCCCTGTCGGCGCCGGTGGGGGATACGATCGCCAAGACAACCTGCTACATGTGCGCCTGCCGCTGCGGCATCAACGTGCATCTGAAGGACGGCAAGGTCCGCTACATCGAAGGCAACCGCGATCACCCGATCAACAAGGGGGTGCTGTGCGCCAAGGGTTCGGCCGGAATCATGCAGCATTATTCGCCGGCGCGGCTGCGGGCGCCGCTGCTGCGCACCGGCCCGCGCGGCTCGGGCGAATTCAAGGAAATCAGCTGGGAGGAGGCGCTGTCGCTTGCCGTCGACTGGCTGCAGCCGGTGCGTGAGACCGCGCCGCAGAAGTTGGCCTTCTTCACCGGCCGCGACCAGTCGCAGGCCCTGACCAGTTTCTGGGCGCAGAATTTCGGCACGCCCAACTACGCCGCCCATGGCGGCTTCTGTTCCGTCAACATGGCGGCGGCGGGCATCTACACGATCGGCGGCGCATTCTGGGAATTCGGGGCGCCGGACTGGGACAAGACGAAACTGTTCGTGCTGTTCGGGGTCGCCGAGGATCATGATTCCAACCCGATCAAGATGGGTATTTCCAAGCTGAAGCAGAACGGCGCGCGGTTCGTTTCGGTCAATCCGGTGCGCACGGGCTATTCCGCGGTGGCCGACAACTGGATCGGCATCCGCCCCGGTACGGACGGGCTGCTGATCCTCGCCATCATTCACGAACTGTTCCGCAACGGCCAGATCGATCTCGATTATCTCCAGCGCTACACCAATGCGCCGTGGCTGGTGATTGACGACGAGGGCAAGGAGGATCACGGCCTGTTCCTGCGTGACGATCTCGGCAAGGCGCTGGTGCGTGACCGCAAAACGGGTGCGCTGGTGCGTTTTGACGAGCCGGGCCATGTTGCCGATCTCAACGCCGATTTCACCACGGATGACGGCCGCAAAGTGCGCAGTGTCCTACGGTTGATGGCGGAAAAGTACCTTGATCCGCAATACGCGCCCGATGCCGTCGCTGCTGAAACCGGCATATCGGCAGCGACCATCAAAGGGCTGGCTGCGGAAATCGCGCGGGTGGCGTTCGAGGAGGAGATCATCCTCAACCAGCCATGGACCGACATGAAGGGCGAGCAGCACGATGTGATGATCGGCCGCCCGGTGACTTTTCATGCCATGCGCGGTATCTCGGCCCATTCCAACGGTTTTCAATCGGCGCGGGCATTGCACGTGCTGCAGACCATCATCGGCTCCATCGATTGCCCCGGCGGCTATCGCTACAAGCCACCCTATCCGAAACCGGCCACAGCGCACCCGCGCCCGCACGGCCGGGCGGAGCACGTGACGCCGGGCAAGCCGCTGGCCGGGCCGCATCTCGGCTATCCGCTTGGGCCGGAAGACCTGCTGGTCGATGCGGATGGCAAGCCGCAGCGCATCGACAAGGCGTTTTCGTGGGAAGCGCCGCTGTCGGCGCACGGCATGATGCATATGGTGATCGCCAATGCCCATGTGGGCGATCCCTATCCGGTGGAGGTGCTGTTCCTCTACATGGCGAACATGGCGTGGAATTCGTCGATGAACACGCGCGGCACCATCAAAATGCTGGAAGCGCGCGACGAAGCGACCGGCGAATACAAGATTCCAAAAATCATCTATTCCGATGCCTATTCCTCGGAGATGGTCGCCTATGCCGATCTGGTGCTGCCCGATACGACCTATCTTGAGCGGCATGATTGCATCTCGCTGCTCGACCGGCCCATTTCCGAGCCGGAAGCCGCCTGTGATGCCATCCGCTGGCCTGTGCTGGAGCCGGACCGCAATGTGCGCGGCTTCCAGTCGGTGTTGATCGATCTCGGTGCACGGCTGAAATTGCCGGGTTTCGTCGATGAACAGGGCGGTGCGCTCTACAAGGATTATGCCGATTACATCGTCAATCACCAGCGCAAGCCGGGCATCGGTCCGCTGTCCGGCTGGCGCGATGCGGATGGGGCGGGCGAGGGGCGCGGAACGCCGAACCCGGACCAGCTGAAAAACTACATCGGCAATGGCGCCTTCTGGATGAAGCACATCCCGGAAGAGGCGCTGTATTTCAAGCACCACAATGCCGCCTACCAGCAGTTCGCCATCGATACCGGCTTTTTCGATACGCCGCAGCCGGTGACGATCCAGCTCTATGTGGAGACGCTGCAAAAATTCCGCCTGTCGGCGCTGGGCACCCGCCAGCCGGTTGCGCCGGAACAATACCGGCAGCGGCTGCTCGAATGTTTCGATCCGCTGCCCCTGTGGTACCGGCCGTTCGAGGAACAGGGCGTCGATACCGAGGCTTTCCCCTACCATGCGATCACGCAGCGCCCCATGGCGATGTATCATTCCTGGGGATCGCAGAATGCGTGGCTGCGGCAGATCCACACCAAGAACCCGCTCTATGTGCTCGGCGGCATTTGCGACGCGCTGGGGCTGAAGGATGGTGACTGGGTCTGGGTGACGTCGCATCACGGCCGCATCAAATGCGAGATCGCGCGCACCGAGGCGGTGAACGGCAGGACCATGTGGACCTGGAATGCCATCGGCAAGCGCAGCGGCGCCTGGGCGCTCGACAAGCATGCCCCGGAGGCGACCAAGGGTTTTCTGCTCAACCATCTCATCCATGAACTGCTGCCGCCGAAAGCCGATGGCATGCGCTGGTCGAATTCCGATCCGATCACCGGGCAGGCGGCCTGGTACGACTTGCGCGTGCAGATCGAGAAAGCGGAGGCGGGTGAGGCGGTGAGCGAGCCGCATTTCCCGACGCTGCACCGGCCCGGCAGCCAGCCGGAACCGGTGGATCAATTACGCTACGGACAGGAGTGGACGGCATGACCAGCCTGCCGCAAACCCGCAGTGCCAAGAAGCTCGGCCTCGTCATTGATCTCGATGTATGCGTCGGCTGCCATGCCTGCGTCATCAGCTGCAAGGAGTGGAACACCGGCGCCTATGGCAACGCGCTGTCGGACCAGCATCCCTACGGCGACGATGTTTCCGGCACCTTTCTTAACCGCATTCACAGTTTTGAGGTGGTGCCGGACGGCGGGCAGGTGATCGGCGAGGCGGGCGATGCGCGGGTAGTGCATTTTCCGAAATCCTGCCTGCACTGCGAAGACGCGCCTTGTGTGACCGTCTGTCCGACCGGTGCATCGTACAAGCGTGCCGAAGATGGCATTGTGCTTGTCGACGAGGACAAGTGCATCGGTTGTGGTCTGTGTGCCTGGTCCTGCGCCTATGGGGCACGCGAAATGGACCTGGCGGCCGGGGTGATGAAGAAATGCACGCTGTGCGTCGACCGGATCTACAATGAAACCCTGCAGCAGGAGGACCGGGTGCCGTCCTGCGTGCGCACATGCCCGGCCAATGCCCGCCATTACGGCGATCTCGGTGATCCCACGTCCGACGTGTCGGTGATGGTGGCGGAACGGGGCGGTTTTGACCTGATGCCGGAGCAGGCGACGCGGCCGACCAACAAATATCTGCCGCCACGCGCCCGCACATCGCTGGCCAGCGCCGCGCCGATGATTCCTTTGGCTGAGAACACCGAAGGTGCGCGCGGCTTCTTTGCCTGGCTCGACAAAACGCTGGACCGGATTTGAACATGCATTTGTTTTTTGACACCCCGAGGATGCACTGAATGCATCCGGCCTATTCGATCATCATCTTCACCACGCTGTCGGGTCTTGGCTATGGCCTTGCCGTCATGCTGGGGCTGGGATTTCTCGATCCGTCGGCATTGCCGACCAAAATCGCTTATGTGACAGCCCTCGCGCTGATCAGCATCGGGCTCCTGGCATCGCTCCTGCATCTCGGCAACCCGCAGCGGGCATGGCGGGCACTGAGCCAATGGCGGTCGAGCTGGCTATCGCGCGAAGGCGTGATGGCGATTGCCACCTTCGTTCCGCTGACGTCGAACGCTGCTCTCTGTCTCTTCATGAACCGGCAGGATGGCATTCTTGGCCTGATCACCGTGCTCGGCGCGCTGGTTACGGTCTATTGCACCTCGATGATCTATGCATCGCTGAAAACCGTGGATTCCTGGCATACCCGGCTGACACCGCTCTGCTTCCTGCTGTTTTCCCTGGCGGGCGGGGCGCTGCTGGCATCCGGTTTCGCCAGACAGAACGGATTGCCGCTGCACCTCCTGGCATTGCTGCTTCTGCTATTGGCACTTGTGGCAAAGATGGTCTGGCGCAAGCGGGCAAGGACGCTGGTCCCGCTGTCGACGCCGGAAAGCGCCACCGGGTTGGGCGGTATCGGCACAGTGCGGCTGCTCGAACGCCCGCACGCGCTGGACAACTATCTCACCCGGGAAATGGGATTTCGCGTTGCGCGCAAACACGCTGAAAAACTCTGGGCCATCGCCTTTGTCAGCGGCATTCTGCTGCCGGTTCTGGCGCTACTGACGGCGATGGCTGTCGGCGGTGTTCTTGGCCTCTGCCTGATGATCATTGCCGTTCTCACGCACCTCGTCGGCCTGTTCGTCGAGCGCTGGCTGTTCTTCGCCGAGGCGAAACATGCGGTGATGAATTATTATTGACGGCGCGAGCGGCATCAGCCGCTCACTTAGGCATTCCAGCGCTTGTGGAACCACATCCATTGGCCGGGATATTCCCGTACCCAGGTTTCGACCTTGTCATTGACCAGCTGAACCGTGCGGGCGATGTCGACCGCGCCGGTTTCGTCGCGCGGCAGTTCCATTTTTTCTTCCAGCTCCAGCCGGAAGCGGCCGCCGGGCAGGCGGACGCAGCGCGCGGGATAGACATCGCAATCATACTGCCGTGCCAGCTTGGCCAGAAGCGGATTGGTCTTGCAGGGGCGGTTGAAGAAGGTCGAGGCAACGCCGCGGTGGAATTTCTGGTCGACCAGCATGCCGACATTGCCGTTGGTGTTGAGAACGCTGGCCAGAGACCATGCAGCACCCGCCTTGGACGGCACGAGGTGGCCCATATTGGTGCGGCGCGCGCTGAGGATTTTCTTCGCGACATAGGGATTGTTCGGCGGGCGGAACAGCGCGGTGACGTTGAGATCGAACGTCGCGGCGCAGATCGGCAGCAGCTCGAAATTGCCGGAATGGGCCGTGAAGAAGATATGCGGGCGGTCGCTCTCGTCGCGGATGCGCTCAAAGATTTCCCGGCCCTGCACTTCGATCAGGCCCGGCGTGTCGCTGTGCGGGTCATAATCGAAGATTGCATCGAGAAAGACATATTCCGCGGTGAGGCGGGCCATGCTGCTCCACATGTCGCGGGCGATCAGCTGCAGTTCTTCTTCGGATTTTTCCGGATAGGCCATGCGCAGATTAGTCATGGCGACGCGATGACGCCCCATGAGCGGGCCTATGCGGCGTGCCGAAGCATCGATGAAATTCGTTGCCGCCTTCGCCGGCAGCAGCCGCAGGAGGAACAGCACGCCGAAAATCGCATGCGCCGACAGCCAGTAGTTGAATGTCTTCAGCTTCTGGCCCCAGCGGAACAGGGCAAGTTTGAATTTCAGATTCATGCGCGGCTCAGTTGACGCGCAGGATGATCTTGCCGAAGACGTCCCGGCCTTCCATCCGCTTCAATGCCGTATCGATGTCGTCGAAACCGACTTCCGTGTCGATGACCGGATGGACCAGACCGCGCGCCATCTTCTGCATGGCATCGGCCATGTTCTCCATGCGGCAGCCAAAGGAGCCGAGCAGCTTCAGCTGCTGCTGGAACAGCATCATCAGGTTCATGCTGGTGGAAACGCCCGAGGTCGAGCCGCAGGTCACCAGCCTTCCGCCGCGCCGCAGCGACAGCATGGACCCGGCCCAGGTATCGGCACCGACATGTTCGAAGACGACGTCAACGCCCTTCTTCTTGGTCAGCTTGCGCACGACGCCTTCAAAGCGGTCTTCGCGGTAGTTGATGACGTGGTCGGCGCCGAGCGCCTTGGCTCTTTCGATCTTTTCGTCGGAGCCGACGGTGGTGATGACCGTGCAGCCGATTTTTTTGGCCAGCTGGATCGCCGCCGAACCGATGCCGGAACCGCCCGCATGCACGAGAATGGTCTCGCCGGGTTCGAGTTTGGCATTGTCGAACAGCATGTGCTCGACCGTGCCGAACGTGACGGGGGCAACAGCTGCGCCGATCTCGTCAACGCCGGGAGGGGCGGGAACCAGCAGGCGGGCTTTGAGATTTACTTTTTCCTGGGCAAAGCCATCGAGATGGAAGCCGTGTACGCCGGAGACATGCTCGCAGAGATTGTCGCGGCCTTCGCGGCAGGGGCGGCACAGTCCGCAGGTCTGCGCCCCGTAGATCGACACGAGCTGCCCGGGCAGGAGATTGGCAACGCCGGGGCCGATGGCATCGACCACGCCGGATGCTTCCGCGCCGATGGTCAGCGGCATCTTGCGCTTGGCAAAAGCCATGCCGCGCCAGCCCCAGACGTCGATGTGGTTGAGAGCGACAGCCCTGATATTGACCGTTACTTCACCGGGGCCGGGCGGGGGCGGGGGTGCAATGTCGACAATCTCGAGCTTGCGGTCTTCGATCAGCTGTAATGCGCGCATATTATCCGTTTTCCTTTTCGGAGAGGGATTAGTGCGGTTCTGCCGTCATGACAAGACACGTATTTTGCCCGCCGAAACCAAAAGAGCTGGAAAGCACGGCGGAGACGCTGGCTTCACGCTTCACATTGGGCACCACATCGAGCACGATGGCGGGATCGGGATTGTCATAGTTGATCGTCGGCGGGATGGTTCCCGTCCCGATGGTCAGCATCGAGAACACGGCTTCAATCGCACCGGCAGCCGTCAGCGTGTGGCCGATCATCGACTTGTTGGACGAGAGCGGCAGTGTGGAAATGCGCTCACCGAAGACGGTCGAGAGCGCGAGATATTCCATCTTGTCGTTCTCGGGTGTCGAGGTGCCATGCGCGTTGATGTAGTTGATCGCGTCTTCCTTGATGCCCGCATCGTCAAGCGCTGCACGCACCGCGCCGATGGCCGGCGAGCCGTCGGGCTTCGACCGGGTACGATGGAAATCGTCGGCCTTTTCGCCGCAGCCGCGCATGATGCCGAGAATCTTGGCGCCGCGCGCGACGGCTGATTCCAGCGATTCCATGACAAGCGCGCCGGAACCTTCGGCCATGACAAAACCGTCGCGATCTTTTGAGAAGGGCTTTGCCGCCTTGTGGGCCGGATTGTTCTGGGTGGATAGCGCCGACAGCAGGGAGAAGCGGACCAGCGCTTCTGCGGAAACCGAACCGTCCGTGCCGATGGACAGGACGCGGTCGCTTTCGCCGCGCCGGATGGCCTCGACGCCGAGCTGAATGGCGGTGGCGCCCGATGCACAGGCGGTCGACAGCGTGATCGGCAGGCCGCGCGTGCCGAACGTGTCGGCAAGGCGCTCGGCGATATAGCCGAATTCGGTGGTGTGGAACATGGCTTCCTGCGTTCCGCGGCGGCAGGCGGCGAGAAGCAGGTCATAGCCCGGCTCGCCCTCGCTCTTCACCAATGCGTCGAGCGCGAAGCGGTTGCGCCATTCGAGTTCCACCGGCGGCGCGGCGAGAAACAGCGGTCCGCCGAAATTCTCCGTGTCGAAACCGGCCTGCGCGATGGCTTCCTCGGCGGCAAGCGAGGCCAGTTTTTCCGACAACGCCGACGCGCCTTCGTCGCTCTCCTTGAGGAAATCCACGGTGCCGGCGATCTGCGTGCGCAGATTGTCGAGGGCAAAGCGGGTGATCGTGTGAATGCCCGATGTGCCCGAAGTCAGTGCGGCCCAGTTATCCTGCTTGCCCTGTCCGAGCGAGGAGACAACGCCAAGACCGGTGACGGCAACGAGCGGGCGGCCAAGATGGTCAGTGTATTTGGACATGTGCCAATCTCTCAAACTTTGACGAGGCGAGCGACGCCTTCGCCCCGGGTTGCGCCGATCGAGGTCGCCAGTGCCGTATCGAGACCGCCGGAAGCGGCCTTTTCATGCTTTGCATCGATGGGCGGGAACGCTGCCCCATGAAACAGGCTGAGGGCTGCGAGGCCGACGGCAAGCGGGAACTGCGCTTCGCGCAGATGGCCGATCCTGCCGGCAACGCCGCGCACAGCGGCGGAGGCAAACACATCGAGCGCGGCCTTTTCCGTTGCGGTGATGCCGTGCGCACCGGTTGCGCCGGATACGATCAGCCCGGCAGGCCTGTCGGCGCTGGCGGCACCGACCAGCTTGGCAATGGTTTCCTTCAGGTCTTCGCGCTTGCGGCGGATCTGCGCGCTGTAGATGCCGTCAATGGCCGCATAGACGCGGGCGCCGCGCTTGGCCGCATGCTCGGCGCTTTCCAGAACGAGGAATGCGCCGCCGGAACCGGTGACGATGCCGCCGCCAGGCGTGCCTTCACGCTGCCAGAGCGGTGCCCAGCCGTCGGTCTTCAGCATGCCGTTGAGCTCGTAGCCGAGCAGCATGTCGGGATGTTCGGAATTGTAGGAGCCGCCGACGAGCGCATGCGTGCTCTGGCCGGAGCGGATGCGGGCCGCAGCCGTATCGAGAGCGGAAATGCCGGCGCCTTCTTCGCCCATGAATGTGCGCGATGAGCCGGTCACTTTGTGGACGATTGAAATATTGCCGGCGAGCAGGTTGGACAACTGCGCCAGGAACAGGGTGGGGCGCAGTTCCGTCGTCAGCTTTTCATTCAGCATGGTGCCGAGATCGTTGCGCACACGCGCTTCGGCCAGAATCTGGGTGTCGACGGTGACATCGCGCTCGCCGCCACCGGCGGCAACGACCATGTCCATGGTCGAGCAGAGCGCTTCATTGTCCTTGATCCCGGCATCCTGGAGGGCGAGGCCGGCGGCATAGGTTCCCAGGCGCTGCCAGGTCTCCATCTGCCGCTGATCGCCGCGCTTCGGGATCTGGTTGTTCCAGTCGACCTCACCGAGCGGGTGAACCGTATAGGGCTTGAACGTCTCGCTATCGACGCGCGGACCGGCGGAACCGTTCAGTGCCTGCCAATGGGCATCGGCGCCTTCACCCAGGGATGAAATCAGTCCGATGCCAGTGATAACGACGGTGTTGTTCTGCATTGTCTCGCAACACCGCTTATACGGTGCACCCGGTTAGGTGGATGGTACCACTAGAATGGATTTCCAGAAATCAGGCCTTCTTGGCGGCGACGAGTTCGTCGATCTTGGCGCACAGGTTCTTCAACACGAAATATTCCTCGGTCGGAACCTTGCCGTCATTGACTTCCTGCGTCCACTGCTCGAGCGGGATCTTGATACCGAAGGCCTTGTCGATGGCAAAAACGATGTCGAGGAAGTCAAGGCTATCGATGCCGAGATCGTCAATCGTGTGGCTTTCCGGCGTGATGGAATCGCGGTCGATTTCACTGGTTTCAGCGATGATATCGGCGACCTTGTCGAATGTTGAGGTCAATTCAGTTTCCTTTTGCTTCCGGTGCCTCGTAAAGGCACTGATGTCTGATGACGCGGTATCTAGCGTTTTTCACGGCCAAGGGAAAGACCGAATTGCCCTATCCCTTGTTACTCCAGCATATTCCGCCGTCAGTCGAAAATGATCCTGCCCGCAATATGAACCGTTTCACCCGCTGCGGGAGGCGAGACCACCACCGCTTCCGTCGGGCGCGGAACAATGCCGGTCAGTGCGGTTATATTGGCACGGTCGGTCATCATTACCAGATTGCCGGAACTTTTGAATTCCGCGATCATGGCGCGAATCTGGTCAATCTGCGATTGTTTTCCCGCGTCGTCATCCGCCAAAGGTCCAAGCGCGCTGACAATTTCCATGGGCGCTGCGCCGAAGGCCAGCCGGGCGGTTTCCTGCGCGTTGCAGACGGGGCTGCTCAGAACCTTGTCGATTCGCACCGACTTTGCGGCAAAGCGGGCGCCGAGCTTCTGCGCCAGCTGATGACCGCGGTCGGACAGCGTGCGGACCTGCGTGCAGTCGGTGGAAGTGTCCGTGGAGGGGCTCAAACTGCCCGACGCATCGGCGCCCTGCAGCAGGACGGTATAGCCGCCGCGCGTCAGCCTGGCCCAGGCTGCATCGGTCGCCAATGCCGTTGGAATGGATAGGAATACGCCCAGAACGAGCGAGAGTGCCGGAAGGACGTAAAATCGCGAATGCTTCAACATTCAATCTCCTTAGCAGCGCAGATGGGGTTTTGGCCAAAAAAAATAAAGTGAAGAACTTCGATTGCCTTGCGCAGGCACTGCCGCGGGCCTATTGCGGAGACAATGGGTCTCGTTCAAACAATCATCGTGGTTTTTGGAGTGATTGCCGTGGCTTATGCCGCAGCGCACTTCAAGCTGCTCGATGAACGGGTGGGCGACGGGCTTTCCGAATTTGTTTTCATGATCGCCGCTCCCCTGCTGCTGTTCCGCACCATGGTGACTGCGGATTTCCACGGTTCGGCCCCGTGGGGCCTGTGGGCCGCCTATTTCATCGGGCTTGCCGTCGCCTGGGCGCTGTCCGATCTGGCGATCAAGGTGATCTTTGGCCGGGATAATCGCGCCGGTGTCGTTGCCGGGGTTTCCGGCGCCTTTTCCAATCTCGTATTCCTCGGCATGCCGCTCATGCTCGGGGTCTATGGTCAGGACGGGTTTGCCATCCTGTCGCTGATCGTTGCCGTTCACATGCCGAGCGTCATGGCCGCCTCGATCACCCTGCACGAGATCGCCCTGCGGCGGGACGGCGTGTTCCAGGGAGAGGGGAGCCTGCGCACGGTCATCGTGTCGTTTTTCCGCAGCCTCCTGCGCAATCCCTTCGTTCTCGGCATTCTCGCGGGATGGCTGTGGCGCTCGACCGGCCTGCACCTGCCGTCCGTCGTCGATTCCCTGGTGCAACTCCTGGGGAGTGTCGCCGGACCGGTGGCGCTGTTCGCCATGGGCATGGGCTTGAAGAAGTTCGGCATATCCGGCCATCTCGCCGCGTCGCTGGTCATCGCGACGATCAAGCTCTTCGTCATGCCTGCGGTCGTGCTGGGGCTCGCGCTGGCCATCGGCCTGCCGCCGTTCACCGCCAAGATCGCCGTGGTATCGGCAGCACTGCCGGCAGGCGTGAATTCGTACCTCATAGCAACAAAATTCCGGACCGCCGAGGCCCTGGCTTCCAACTCGATGGTCATCGCGACGGCGCTGTCGGCGGTGACGATGGTGTTCTGGGTCACGATAGCGACGCACTTCTTCGGATAGGGAAGGTTGTTGCAGCTTTGACGAAAAAGGAGCAGGGTGACGGCCACGGGCGCCACTCCGGGCTGCCTTTTACGGAACTCACAAAATCAGTGGACCAAACGCTCCGCCTTACATTTCAGGGAGAAACATGATGTTGCAGAAATCCAGCCAGTTCATGAAACAGGCCAATCTGATCAATGGCGAATGGGTGGCCGCAGATTCCGGCAAGACGATTGACGTCATCAACCCCGCAACCGGCCTGAAGATCGGCACCGTTCCCAATTCCGGCAAGGCGGAAACGCGGCGCGCCATCAACGCCGCCGCCGAAGCCTTCAAGACATGGCGCAAGACATCCGTGCTCGAACGCTCCAAGCTGATGCGCAAGCTGCACGACGCCCTCCTCGACAATCAGGACGCGCTGGCCGAGCTTCTGACGCTGGAGCAGGGCAAGTCGCTGACCGAAGCCAAGGGCGAGATCGGCATGTCGGCGGCCTATATCCTCTGGTATGCGGAAGAGGCGCGCCGCACCTATGGCGACGTGGTGCCGTCGCCGTGGGCCGACCGGCGCATTCTCGTGACGAAAGAGCCGCTTGGCGTCATTGGCGCGATCACGCCATGGAATTTCCCGTCCTCGATGCTTGCCCGCAAGATCGGCCCGGCGCTGGCGTCCGGCTGCACGGCCGTGGTCAAGCCGGCAACGCAGACACCCTATTCCGGCCTGGTGTGGGGTGCGCTGTGCGAAGAGGTCGGCATTCCCAAGGGTGTCGTGAACATTCTCACCGGTTCGGCCTCGGAAATCGGCGGCGAGATCACCAGCAATCCGCTGGTGCGCAAGATCACCTTCACCGGATCGACGGAAATCGGCAAGATCCTGATCAAGCAGGCGGCCGACACCGTGAAGAAGGTGTCGATGGAACTGGGCGGCAATGCGCCGTTCATCGTGTTCAACGATGCGGATCTGAACCGCGCCGTGGACGGTGCGATCGCGGCCAAATTCCGCAATTCCGGCCAGACCTGTGTGTGCACCAACCGTTTCCTCGTGCAGTCCGGCATCTACGACGCCTTCGTCGAGAAATTCGCGGCGGCAACGGACAAGCTGAAGGTCGGCAACGGTCTCGATGCGGGGACGCAGCAGGGGCCGCTGATCGACGACAAGGCTGTTGCCAAGGTCGAGGAATTCATTGCCGACGCCAAAGGGAAGGGTGGCAGGATTGTCACCGGCGGCAAGCGCCATGCGCTCGGCGGCAGCTTCTTCGAACCGACGGTGATCGGCGATGCCACGCCCGACATGCTCTTCACCACGGAAGAGATTTTCGGCCCTGTCGCGCCCATCTACAAATTCGAGACGGAACAGGAAGCGATCGATCTGGCCAACAACACCCAGTTCGGCCTTGCCTCCTACTTCTACACGCAGGACCTTGGCCGGGTGTTCCGGGTTTCGGAAGGCCTGAAATACGGCATGGTCGGCGTCAATGAAGGCATGATCACCACGGTGGAAGCACCGTTTGGCGGCCTGAAGGAATCCGGTCTCGGCAAGGAAGGCGGACATCAGGGTATCGAAGACTATCTCGACACCAAATATATCTGCGTCGGCGGCCTGGGGCTGTAAGTTTGATGCATACGGAAATTTTCGGCCATACGCCCGATGGCGAGGCAGTTCACCGCATCACCATCTCGGGCGGCGGGCTGACAGCCAAAATCCTGACCTGGGGCGCAGTCATCCAGGATTTGCGCCTCAAGGATCACGATCACCCGCTGGTTCTCGGCTATCAGGACTTTGCCGACTATCCCGCGCATTCGCCCTATCTCGGGGCAACCATCGGGCGGACGGTCAACCGCATTCGCGATGGCGAACTCGTCATTGACGGCCAGACCTTTGCCCTGCAACGCAATTTCCATGGCATCCACAACATCCATGGCGGCGATGCCGGGGCGGGACGGCGCACCTGGAACGTCGTGGCCGTCGGTCCTGATTATGTCACGCTGACGATCATGCTTGGCGACGGCGAGATGGGCTTTCCCGGCAATCTCACCATCACCTGCACCTATATGCTGGAATCCAAGGGGACGCTGGCCATCCGCCTCGATGCGGTGACGGACAAGCCGACGATCTGCAACCTGGCGCATCACAGCTATTTCAATCTCGACGATGGCGGCCTGACCGACGTGCTGGACCATCAGGTCAAGATCGGTGCTGACGCTTACCTCGCCGTCAATGGCGACCTGCTTCCGGACGGGCGCGTCCTGCCTGTTGCGGGAACGGCGCATGATTTCCGCGAATACCGGACGATCCGGCGGGAAGAGGACGGCAAGCAGGTTGTCTATGACAACAATTTCTGCGTTTCCAGCCAGCGCCATCCCCTGCAATGGGTGGCATCCGCCAAGGGCGCGCGCAGCAACATCGAGATGCAGGTGCTGACCACGGAGCCGGGTGTGCAGTTCTACGCGGCCAATACGCTGGGCGGGCGACCGCCGCTCGGCCTGACGGGGCAGATCTATGCCGATTATGCCGGGTTCTGCTTTGAAGCGCAGAACTGGCCGGATTCGACGCATTTCCCGTATTTTCCGCAGTCGATCCTCCGTCCGGACGAGACATACAGCCAGATGACCCGCTACACCTTCAAGAAACACAAGGTTTAGATCGTGATACGTGGTGGGTGGTTCGACACGGTGGCCGCTTCTAGCTGCTGAAGGCCTTGCGCGCTTCCCCCATTGGCGCCAGCGCGCCATGGAACTCAACGACCCGCGCCGCGACCCGGTGGGCGCGGGCGGCGGCGTCAACAGGCGCAAGACCGGCCAGACGCGAAGCGATATAACCGCCATTGAAACTGTCGCCGGCCCCTGTCGTGTCCACGGCGTTGGCGCGGACGGCGGGCACGCGGCTTTGCCGGTCGTCCGCAACCACGAGCGCCGGGTCGGTGCCGTCCTTCACCACGATTTCCCGCACGCCATAGCTGGCGATGCGCGCGGCCGTTTCTTCGGGCGTGGCGTCGCCGAACAGGGCGTTTTCATCGGGGAAGGTCGGCAGGGCGATGTCGGCGACATGGTAGGCATCGATCAGCGCCTGTCTGGCCGTCTCGGCGTTTTCCCACAGGCGCGGCCGGTAATTGGCGTCGAAGGCGACGAGCGTGCCCTGACGGCGCGCATTGCTGACGGCGTTCAGCACGTTCTGGCGGCTCTTCGGGCTCAAGATACCCATGGTGATGCCGGAGAAATAGATGATCTTGCGCCCATCGAGGCTGAGCGCCAGGGCGTGCGGATCGTCGCCGAGATGGCGGGCGGCGGAATCGGTGCGCCAATAGGTGAAGGAGCGTTCGACACCCGTCAGCGTGATGGCATAAAGGCCCGGACGTGCACCTGTTATAACCGGGCTATGGGCGGTGTTGATGCCGTTTTCCGCGAGGAACGCCCGCTGCTTGAGCGAGAACGGATCATCGCCGAAGGCGGTGATGTAATCGACGGCAAAATCGGCGTCGGTGAGCGCGCGCACATACCAGCTGGTGTTGAGCGTATCGCCGGCAAATCCCATGCGCCACTGGTCGCCACTGGCTCCCGACAGCTCAATCATACACTCGCCGATGGCTGCAAACCCGCCCATGAAAACCTCCTCAACATGCATCCGGTGCGACTGATATACGAGTGCGATGCCGCTGTCATTCGGTAAAAATACCGGCTGTCATCAAGACTTAAACATGCGATGTTAGGCGGCAAACGCATTTGCACGACACAGAAGGAGGTTGCGTTGTCCCGCGTTACGACAATTGATGAACTTGAGGTCATTTACGGCAATGGCGCGATAGCGGAAGCATCGACCGCCAAGGTGGCGGACCGCATCATTCCGGAATACCGGCAACTGATCGAAGGTTCGCCCTTTGTGGCGCTGGCAACGAGCGGGCCGGAGGGGCTCGATTGCTCGCCGCGCGGCGATCTGGCCGGGTTCGTCCGCATCCATGACGAGCGCACGCTGATGATGCCCGACCGGCGTGGCAACAACCGCATCGATTCGCTGCGCAATATCGTGCGCGATCCGCGCGTCGCCCTGCTGTTCCTCATTCCCGGTCTCAACACGACCTTCCGTGTGAACGGCCGCGCGTTCGTCGATACGGATCAGGCGCTGCTGGACAGCTTCATCATGGATGGCAAGGCGCCGCGCTCCGTTCTCGTCATGGAAGTCGAGGAAGCCTATTTCCAGTGCGCGCGGGCGCTCATCCGCTCGGAATTGTGGAACCCGGAGAAATTCCGCTCGCCGAAGGAATTCCCGACACCGGGCCAGATGCTGGCGGCGCTGAGCGAAAACCGCGTGGGCGGTGAAACCTATGACAATGAATGGGCCGCACGCGCGGCCAAAACCATGTGGTAGACTGCATCAATCCAATGGAGGCGTTCGGTGAAACAGGTGAGTGCTTCCAATCCGGCGACCGGAGGTAGGAACTGGCTGCCGTTCCGCTCGCTTGCGGGGTGGAGGCTGTCCGATCTCAACGGCGATGTCATTGCCGGCCTGACGCTGGCGGCCATCGCCATCCCCGAACAGATGGCGACGGCACGCCTTGGCGGTTTTGCCCCCGAGATCGGTTTCTTTGCCTTCATTGCGGGTTCGCTGGCCTTTGCCATCTTCGGCGCCAGCCGCCATCTCTCCGCCGGGGCCGATTCAACCATCACGCCGATCTTTGCCGGCAGCCTTGCGCTGCTGGCCAGCAGCGGCTCGCCCGAATTCGGTCTGCTGGCTGCGGCGCTCGGCCTGATTGTCGGGCTGATCGTTGTGGCAAGCGGCATCTTCCGGCTCGGCTGGATTGCCGACCTTCTGTCGGTGCCGGTCACGACGGGCTTTCTCGCGGGTATTTCCATCCATATCATCATCTCGCAATTGCCCGGCCTCCTGGGCATCGCCGCGCAGTCGGGCGATGTGTTCCAGCGCGTCTCGGCAACCATTGCCAGCGCTGGACAGATCAACCCGTACAGCGTTGCCATCGGGGCGGGTGTGTTCCTGATCGTGTTCCTGTCCGAGCGGATCAATGCGCGGATACCCGGCGCCCTGCTGGGGCTTGTCATCTCCACCCTTGCGGTGGTGCTGCTCGGCCTGCAAAGCCGCGGCGTGACGGTTCTCGGCCCGCTTCCCAACAGCCTGCCGCATGTTGCCCTGCCGCAGATCGGTTTTGAGCAATTGCGCAGCCTGCTGCCCCTCGCATTGCTGGTCGCCGTGGTGGTGATGGTGCAAACGGCCGCCACGACACGGTCTTTCGTGTCCAAGAACGGCGATGCGCCCGACGTCAACCGCGATTTTGTCGGCGTGGGGGCAGGCAGCATCCTGTCGGGGCTGTTTGGCGCCTTTCCGGTCAATGCCAGCCCGCCGCGCACGGCGATTGTCACGGAGACCGGCGGGACGTCGCAGATCAGCGGCCTGATCGCAGCGGCAATTGTCCTGGCGCTGGTGGCGTTTGGCGGCCAGCTGCTGGCGAGCGTGCCGCACGCTGCCCTGGCGGGCATCCTGCTCTTTGTCGCCCAGAGGATCATCCGCTGGCCGACGATCATCGCTGTCTACCGGGAAGCGCGGGGCGAATTCGGCCTGATCCTCATCACCATGGCGGCGATCGTCGCCCTGCCCATCGAATCGGGGGTGACCATCGGCATCGGGCTGTCGCTGCTGCATGGCCTGTGGGCCGTGATGCGTGCCCGCCCCATCGAGTTCGAAAAAGTGCCCGGCAGTTCGATCTGGTGGCCGCCGAGCGCTGCCAAGGACGGCGAGAAGATACCCGGTGTGCTGGTCGTGGCGTTCCAGGCGCCGCTTTCCTTTGTCAACGCCGATGATTTCAAGCGCGGTCTGTGCAGCACCATCGATGCGAGCGGGCCGGCGCTCAACCTCGTTGTCCTCGAAGCCAGCAGCATTATCGAGATCGATTACACGGCATCGCAGGCCCTGACGGACGTGATAAATTACTGCCGGAACGCCGATGTGAAATTCGCCATCGCCCGGCTGGAATCGGTCCGGGCGCAGAATGCCTTGTCCCGGTTCGGGCTTATCGCCTTGCTCGGGCCGGGCAACATCTTTCACAGTGTCGATGATGCCATCCGAAAACTGGCACCAAGCGTAGGGGAATGATCATGCAGATATCCGGAACAAGAGAACCCATTGTAACGCCGGTTGCGATCAAGGATCTGCGGCCGACCCAGATCACCGTCGGCATGCGCGAAGTGGACGAAAAGCGCAGGAAATGGCGCCAGCAGAAGGGCGAGAAGGGCGGCAAGTTTCTCGGCGAACACATGATCCCCGTGGTGCTTGGACCGAACAGGCGCAATTACGTCATCGACCATCACCATCTTGCCCGCGCGCTGCACGAGGAGGGGGTAAAACACATTCTTGTCACTGTCGTCAGCGACCTGTCATCGCTGGAGAAGGATGCGTTCATGGTGGTTCTCGACAATCGCGGCTGGATGCATCCCTTCGATGCCGAGGGCAAACGCCGTGACTATGCGGCCATTCCCAAGGCGATCAAGGATCTCGACGACGATCCGTTCCGCAGCCTTGCGGGTGAACTGCGCCGTGCCGGCGGCTATGCCAAGGACACCACGCCGTTCAGCGAGTTCCTCTGGGCGGATTTTCTGCGGCGCCGGATAGGCCGCAAGACGGTGGAAGCCGATTTTGACGCCGCTCTCAACCGCGCCCTCAAGGAAGCCAAGGGCGATGCCGCCGGCTATCTGCCGGGCTGGTGCGGGCCGGTGACGGATTAGGAATGAATTGACGCTTGGCATTCCCATCGTGCGTGGTTCGACAAGCTCACCATGAGGGAGGTGGTTTGGCTGCATGCCAATCGCGAACGTCGCAGAATAAGGCTCCCTGCAACTCTCGACCTCCCTCATGGTGAGCTTGTCGAACCACGCACCACGCGCAATGCAATCGACTGCCGATAACTAGACCATCGACTTGCCGTCGATTGCGATCTCCATGCGGTCGGCGGCAAAGCGGCTTCTGGCATATTCAATGGGATGGCCGTCCATATCGACATTGATCGCCGTCGAGACCAGAACGATGGCGCCCGGCGACAGGCGCAGGTGCCGCAAATCCTCCGCATCCGCATGGCGCGCGGCAATAATGGTCGATTTGCGTAGGTAATCGTCGATGCCGGCCGCCTTCAGGGCGGCGGTGATGGAACCTGACGCCCGATAATCCTCGGCCACGTTGGGCACGCGCGCCGCATCGAACCACGCGGTGGCGCAGGAAACGGGATTGCCGTCCGCCGTGTGCATGGAATCGATCCTGATCACCTGGCCACCCGTCATGCCGAGGGCTGCGGCGACTTCTCCCGCCGCGTCCTCGATGCGGTGACCCAGCAATATGCCTCTGGTCTCGCGCACCTGCGTCGCCAGGATTTCGGAAAACCGCGTCCGCTCGCCGATGCGGTAGGTCAGCTTCTTGCTGTTGGCGACGAAGGTGCCGCGGCCCTGTTCGGCGCGCAGCACGCCTTCCTTGGTCAGGGCGGCAATGGCGCTGCGGATGGTGTGGCGGTTGACCGCGAAGCGTTCGGCCAGGGTTACCTCCGGCGGCAGCCTGGCACCGCTCGGCATTTTGCCCGCCGTGATATCGCCGCGAATCTGGTCGGCAATCTGCCGCCAGATGGCAACGCCGCTGTTGCGGGTGATGAATCGTGCGGATTTCACGTTTTGTCATGCTCCTGTCATTGACGGGATTTATAGGTGTGTTTATTGTCTAGTTGTATAGATAAATAGACAAATCTGAGCGAGATGTCAATGATCAAAGAAAATATTCAGTCCACGCAAACCGGCAGCGGGCCGGATCTGCAGCGCAAGGCGGCCATGGCCTTGCTGGCGCAGGCGACCGCGCCTGAAATAGCGGCCCTGTGGGCCGGATGGGGCGACAAGCCCGAGGTCGAGACCCTGCGCGGCCCGGAAACCGGCCTCGTCATGCTGCGCGGCCGTATCGGCGGCGGCGGCGCGCCCTTCAACCTGGGTGAGGCGACCGTGACGCGCGCAACGGTGCGGCTCGGCAATGGTGCGGTCGGCCATGCCTATGCGCTCGGCCGCCACCGGGAAAAGGTGCGGCTTGCCGCCGTCTTCGATGCGCTGTGGCAGCAGCCGGAGTGCCGCGATGCGGTGGAGCGCGCGGTGCTTGCGCCGATTGCCGATCGTCTCGAACGCGACCGCATGTCAAAGCGCGCCGAGACCGCTGCGACCAAGGTCGATTTTTTCACAATGGTACGGGGTGACGACTGATGCATTCGGACACACAAATCTTCG
>JANVCC010009742.1:415200-530896 GCA_025345505.1 Todiramphus chloris collaris | reverse complement strand
TTCAGCGACAGCGTGCTGAACGCGCAAACCGTTTTCCGCGCGCTGATGGACGCCATGGCCAATCCCGGCAGGATCGTGGACGTGAGCGATCTCGCCGTGCCGCCTGCACCGCTGACGTCTCTGGCCGCGTCGATTGCCGCGACCCTGTTCGATCACGACGCAACCGTGTGGTGCGACCGGGCGATCTCCGGTTCAACGGCATGCACGGGATGGCTGAAATTCCATACCGGCCTCGAACTGACCGGCGAACCGGCGGATGCGGATTTTGCCCTGATCAGCGATGTGGCAACGATGCCCTCGCTGGAATCCTTCTGCCGCGGCACGTCGGAATACCCTGATCGTTCGACGACGCTGATCCTGCAGATCGATGGTTTCGACGGCGCGGAAACGCTCGTTCTCGAAGGACCTGGGATCAAGGACTCCATGGCGTTCTCACCCAGCCAGCTGCCGAAAATGTTCATCGATCAATGGATCGCCAATCGCGCGGCTTTCCCGCGCGGTGTCGACCTGATCTTCGCCGGCAAGGGTGCGCTTGCCGCGCTGCCCCGAACCACGCGCATCAAGAAGACGGAGGCCTGAACCATGTATGTTGCAGTCAAGGGCGGTGAAGCCGCCATCCGCAATGCGCACAAGCTTCTGGCCGACCGGCGCCGCGGTGACCGGGATGTGGCTCCGATCCAGCTCGATCAGATTGTCGAGCAGATGTCGCTGGCCGTCGACCGGGTCATGGCCGAAGGCTCGCTCTACGATCCCGAACTTGCGGCGCTCGCCATCAAGCAGGCGCGCGGCGATCTGATCGAGGCGATCTTCCTGGTGCGTGCCTACCGGACCACATTGCCCCGTTTCGGCTATACCAAGGCGCTGGAAACAGCGCAGATGCAGATCGAACGGCGCATTTCCGCCACGTTCAAGGATCTTCCCGGCGGGCAGCTTTTGGGCCCGACATTCGATTACACGCACCGTCTGCTCGATCCTGAGCTTGCCGTGGATGCACCGGTTGCAGCGCCGGACCAGCGCGACGAGCCGGAGGTTTTCACACCCCGGGTCACCGACATCCTCGGCCATGACGGCATGATCGAGGAAGATGGCGACCTGCCGGAAGGCGCTGTCGCCGGGGATTTGACCCGCGAACCGCTGACCTTTCCGCTGGAACGCGATCTGCGCCTGCAGGCACTGGCACGCGGCGATGAAGGTTTTCTGCTCGGGCTCGCCTATTCGACCCAGCGTGGCTACGCCCGCAGCCATCCCTTTGTCGGTGAAATCCGTATCGGCGAGGTCGAGGTTGAACTCGAGGTGGCGGAGCTGGATTTCCCGCTGACGCTCGGCACCATCCGCGTCACCGAATGCCAGATGGTCAACCAGTTCAAGGGATCGGCAAAGCAACCGCCGCAGTTCACCCGCGGCTATGGTCTGGTGTTCGGCCAGAGCGAGCGCAAGGCCATGTCGATGTCGCTGTGCGACCGTGCCCTGCGGGCAAGGGAGCTGGGCGAAGATATCACCGCCACCGCGCAGGACGAGGAGTTCGTCATTTCCCACAGTGACAACGTGCAGTCGACGGGCTTCGTCGAGCACCTGAAATTGCCGCACTACGTGGATTTCCAGGCCGAACTCGATCTGATCCGGCGCATGCGCGCCGAACACGAGCGCAACCGGCTCACCGGCGTCGAAACCAAAGAGGCAGCAGAATGACCGATCTAGCGACCTATAATTTCGCCTATCTGGATGAACAGACCAAGCGGATGATCCGCCGCGCCATCCTGAAAGCCATTGCCATTCCGGGGTATCAGGTGCCGTTCGCCTCGCGCGAAATGCCGATGCCCTATGGCTGGGGCACCGGCGGCGTGCAGGTGACCGCCGCCGTTCTTGGACCGGACGATACCTTGAAAGTGATCGACCAGGGCGCCGATGACACGACCAACGCCGTGTCGATCCGGGCTTTCTTCCAGAAAGTCGCCAATGTCCGCGTGACCACGAAAACAGCGGATGCCACGATCATCCAGACGCGCCACCGCATTCCCGAAGCACAGCTGCAGGCGGGCCAAATCCTCGTCTATCAGGTGCCGATCCCCGAGCCGCTGCGGTTCCTGGAGCCGCGCGAGACCGAAACCCGCAAGATGCATGCGCTGGAAGAATACGGCCTGATGCACGTCAAGCTCTATGAGGACATTGCCCGCCACGGCCATATCGCCACCACCTATGCCTATCCGGTGAAGGTCGAGGGGCGTTATGTGATGGATCCGTCGCCAACACCGAAATTCGACAACCCGAAGATGCATATGTCCCCGGCATTGCAGCTTTTCGGGGCAGGGCGCGAAAAGCGCATCTATGCGGTTCCGCCCCATACGGAAGTCGTCAGTCTCGATTTCGAGGATCATCCCTTTGAAATCCAGACATTTTCCCAGCCTTGCGCCCTGTGCGGGGCGAAGGGCAGCTATCTGGACGAGGTCATTCTCGACGACAAGGGCGGCAGCATGTTCGTCTGTTCGGATACGGATTTTTGTGAAGACCGGCAGGCCAAGGGGCACTGCGGTGCGCTGGCGGCGGATACTGCGGAGGCAGCAGAATGAATATGAGCGATACACCCCTTCTGAAGGTCAAGGACCTCTCCAAATTCTATGGCAGCCGTATCGGCTGCCAGAATGTCTCGTTCGAGCTGTGGCCGGGCGAAGTGCTGGCGATTGTCGGTGAATCCGGGTCGGGCAAGACGACATTGCTCAACTGCCTGGCTACGCGTCTTGCCCCGTCGGCGGGCTCGGTGGAATACCGCATGCGCGACGGCCAGTTCCGTGATCTCTACCGGCTGAGCGAGGCGGAACGCCGCTTTCTCATGCGCACCGATTGGGGTTTCGTGCATCAGAATCCGGCCGATGGCTTGCGCATGACTGTTTCCGCCGGTGCCAATGTCGGCGAGCGGCTGATGGCCATCGGCGACCGGCATTATGGCAATATCCGTGCGACGGCGACGGATTGGCTCGGCCGCGTGGAAATTGCTTCAGACCGTATCGACGACCAGCCGCGCGCCTTTTCCGGCGGCATGCGCCAGCGTCTGCAGATTGCCCGCAACCTCGTCACCAATCCCCGGCTTGTGTTCATGGATGAGCCGACAGGCGGCCTCGACGTGTCGGTGCAGGCCCGTCTGCTCGATCTGTTGCGCGGACTGGTGAGCGATCTCGGGCTTGCGGCCATCGTCGTCACCCACGATCTGGCGGTTGCCCGGCTGCTCTCGCACCGGATGATGGTGATGAAGGATGGCCATATCGTTGAAACCGGTCTGACCGACCGGGTGCTTGACGATCCGCAGGCGCCTTACACCCAGCTTCTCGTTTCCTCCATCCTGCAGGTCTAGCATCATGCCAACACCTCTCGTTGTTTCCGATGTCGCCAAAAGCTTCACCATGCATCTGCGCGACGGTATCCGTCTGCCCGTGGTGGCGAATGTCTCGTTTTCCATCAAGGCGGGTGAATGCGCCGTGCTTGGCGGTCCGTCCGGGGCGGGCAAGAGCTCGATCCTCAAAATGGTCTATGGCAATTACGCCGTCGACCAAGGCCAGATCATCGTGCCCTATGGCGACCGGCTGGTCGATCTTGCCAGCGCTGATCCGCGCACGGTTCTGGGCGTGCGCCGCGACATGATCGGCTATGTCAGCCAGTTCCTGCGTACCGTGCCGCGCGTGTCGGCGCTCGATGTTGTTGCCGAACCGCTGGTGGCGCGCGGTATCGACCGCACCGAAGCGCGTGACAAGGCTGCAGCCCTGCTTGCCGGGCTCAATCTGCCCGAACGGCTCTGGTCGCTGCCACCTGCCACCTTCTCCGGCGGTGAACAGCAGCGCGTCAATATTGCGCGCGGTTTCATCACCGATCACCCGATCCTGCTTCTGGACGAGCCCACGGCTTCGCTCGATGCCAAAAACCGCGAAGTGGTCGTTGCGATGATCCGCAGCAAAAAAGAAGCGGGTATCGCCATGCTCGGGATCTTCCACGACGAGGATGTGCGCGAGGCCGTGGCCGACCGCATCATCGACGTGACCGCATTTGCCGTGCAGAGCGAGGCAGCATGACCCGGCTTTCCCCAACACCGCTCATTCACGCGACCGCGCACGTCGAGGACAGCGAACTCGGCCGCTACACGGAGATTTCCGAGCGCTGCCGCATCAGCGAAACCAAACTCGACGATTATTCCTACATCATGCAGGACGGTGCGGTCTGGTGCGCCACGATCGGCAAGTTCGCCAACATCGCGGCGAGCGTGCGCATCAACGCGACCAACCATCCGACCTGGCGGGCAACGCTGCATCACTTCACCTATCGCGCCGGCGATTACTGGGACGATGCGGGTCCGGAGGAATCGTTTTTCGAATGGCGCCGGACCAATCAGGTGCGTATCGGCCATGATGTCTGGATCGGCCATGGCGCGACGGTTCTGCCCGGCGTTACCGTCGGCGATGGCGCCGTGATCGGGGCAGGGGCAGTGGTCTCACGCGATGTTGATCCCTATACGATTGTCGGCGGTGTTCCCGCCCGCAAAATCCGCGACCGTTTCGACAAAAAGACGGCGGAACGCCTGCAAACACTGGCGTGGTGGGACTGGGACCATGCCCGCCTGCGTGGTGCTCTGGATGATTTTCGCGCCCTCGATATCGAGGCATTTCTCGAAAAACATTCAGGCTGACTTCTGCTATCCCCAGTTGTCACGTAAGTGCAATAAAAGTGCCATCGCACCTTCACACTAGGGCTTTAGGACAGGGCAATACCAACAAGGATTGGCCTATGCTGAAGATTGAAAACGTGACGCGTCGCTTTGGCAGCAATATTGCCATCGACAATGTCAATGTTGAAATCCCGCAGGGGCAGATGGTCGGAGTCATCGGTCGCTCGGGTGCAGGCAAGTCGACGCTGCTGCGCATGATCAACCGCCTGATCGACCCGTCCGAAGGGTCGATCATCTTTGACGGCAAGGATGTGGCCAAGCTCAACGGCTCGGCGCTGCGAACCTGGCAACGCGATTGCGCGATGATCTTTCAGCAGTTCAATCTTGTTCCCCGCCTCGATGTCCTGACCAATGTCCTCCTTGGACGCCTGAACCACCGATCCACCATCAAAAGCCTTCTCGGCATATTCTCACGCGAAGAACGTGCCATGGCAATCGCCGCCCTTGAGCGGCTCGATATTGCCAAAACCGCCCTGCAGCGGGCCGGAACACTCTCCGGCGGACAGCAGCAGCGGGTCGCCATCGCCCGGGCGCTGATGCAGAACCCCAAAGTCATTCTCGCCGACGAACCCATCGCCTCCCTCGATCCGCGCAATGCGCAGGTGGTGATGGAATCCTTGCGTGACATCAACGAAAAAGAGGGCCTCACCGTCATCACCAACCTGCATACGCTCGATACGGCGCGGCATTTCTGCGAGCGCATCATCGGCATGCAGGGCGGCAAGGTGGTCTTCGACGGAACGCCGGATGATCTGACCGAGGCTGCCGCCCGCCGTATCTATGGTGCTGATGGCCTGAAGGATGCTTTCTCGGAAGCCATCACATCGACAAGCATTGCGCGTCATGCGCCGACACCAATCCCCGAATTGGAGGCCATTTTGGCCGCGCGGTAGAGTGTTTTCCGGCAGATATGGCTGGAAAATGCAGTGCAGACTGATCGGCTTGCCCACGTAACGGGCTCAAGTCCACATAAAAAACTCTGGAAGCTTTGACAGGAGAGATAGTCATGTTGCTTAAGAAAGCCCTTATGGGTGCGATTGCAATCAGCGCCGTGTTTGCAGGCTCGATGGCTCGTGCCGAGAACCTTGAGACCTTTCGCGTCGGTATCATCGGCGGCGAAAACGAAGCAGACCGTCTGCGCAACTACCAGTGCATCGTCGACAAGCTGCCAAAGGTTCTCGGCGTCAAGGATGTCAAACTGTTCCCGGCGACGGATTATGATGGCGTCATCCAGGGCCTGCTCGGCGGCACCCTCGACTATGCGGAACTGGGCGCTTCTGGCTTTGCCAAGATCTACCTGACCAATCCGAAGGCTGTCGAGCCGATCCTGACCACCGTCCAGACGGATGGTGCGACCGGTTACTATTCGATCATGGTTGCCCGCAAGGACAGCGGCATCAAGACGCTGGCCGACATGAAGGGCAAGAAGCTCGGCTTTGCCGATCCAGACTCCACATCCGGCTACCTGATCCCCGTTACCTCGCTGCCGAAGGACATCAAGACCTCGGTCAAGGAATACTTCTCTGAAACCGGTTTCGGCGGCGGCCATGAAAACCTCGTTCTCGCCGTCAAGGACGGCAAGTTCGATGCGGGCACGACATTCGGCTCCGGCGTCGGCAAGTTCGACGAAGGCTATACGTCAGGCAATCTGCGCAAGATGGTCGACAAGGGCCTGATCGACATGAAGGATTTCGTCGAACTCTGGAAGTCGCCGCTGATCCCGAACGGCCCGATCGTTATCCGCACCTCGCTGGATGCCGACCTGAAGAACAAGTTCAAGGCCTTCATGCTCGATCTGCCGAAGAGCGATCCTGCCTGCTTCGCAGCCACCATGGGCGGCGATTTCAAGAGCTATACTGAGGTCAACACCCAGTTCTATCAGCCCATCATCGACGCCCGCAAAGCGCAGATCGGCGGATAAGCCAGACACACATCATCACGGCCAGTTCTGCGGATCTGGCCGTGATTTTGTTTGCGGCACCTTGAAGGATGTTTGCAATGAGCAGAACCGCTTCCCCTGAGTTGTCGTCCGACGGCATCCAGATCGAACGGCACTGGCAGGAGCTTGCCGGACGCCGCCGTGCCTATAGCTGGATCATCGCCATAGGACTGCTGGTCACCATTGCCGGGTCCCTGTGGTTTGCCAATGAATCCAATGCGGGCAAGTTCTTCGACCGTTTGCCGCATCTCTTCGATTTTGCCGGGGATCTGGTTCCGCGCGACGGATGGGAAGTCTGGCGCGCCATGTTCGATCTGCCGTCGCCCTATTTCGACGGAAGCCTGAAATATGACTATCCGGAAGGGCGGGTCTATCTCTTCGGCGGGTTCTACATGCCCGAATATTTCTACAAGATGCTGGAAACGCTCAATATCGCGATCCTGGCGACACTCGCCGGTTTCATTTTCGGCTTCATGGTCTGTTTTCTCGCGGCCAAGAATCTTGTGAAAAACCGCTTCATCCGGTTTGCCGCGCGCCGTTATATGGAAATCCTGCGCGCCTTTCCGGAAATCGTCATTGCCGGCTTCTTCGCTGCCATCCTGTCGCTGGGGCCCATCCCCGCGATGTTCGCCGTCGGCATCCACACGATCGGCGCTCTCGGCAAATTGTTCTTCGAAGTGGTCGAGAATGCCGATATGAAGGCGGATGAGGGGCTGCGCGCCGTCGGTGCCAACTGGTTCGAGCGCGTCGGCTTCGGCATCGTGCCGCAGGTCATGCCGAATTTCATGTCCTATGCGCTGCTGCGGCTTGAGATCAACGTGCGCGCCTCGACCATCATCGGCGCGGTTGGCGGCGGCGGTATCGGCGAGGAGCTGCGCCTGTCGATCGGACGCGGGCATCAGGCCAAGACGCTGGCGATCATCCTGCTCCTGTTCGTGACGATCATTGCCGTGGATCAGTTTTCCGCATGGCTGCGCCGCCGCCTCGTGGGCGAGCAGGCCTTCACTGCCGGTGGTTAGGATAATATCATGAGCGCTATCACAGCCGACACCATTGCCGATTTCGAAACCCGGTATCCCGCCGTTTTCAATCCGCCGTTCTGGCGCCGTTTCATGCCTGTTCTGATTGCAGCGGGTATTGTGGCCTATGTGTTCTATTGCTGGTGGTTCTTTTCCATCGGCACCGTGCTTGCCGGCGGCCAATGGCAGCGTGCCGAACTCTATGCCCGCGATTGGGTGTCCTATGCCATCAAGACCACGGTTCGGCCGGGGCCGACGGACACGACCGTCAGCTATCCCCGGTTTTCTGAGCTCGGCGACAATCCGAACCCGAGCTGGGTGGTGAAGGACGGCAACAATGTCGCTATCCTCTTCGGTTCGGACAAGAAGCTCGACATCAACGATCAGCGCGTGATCGTCACGCGGGGCGGCGAGACCCTGACGGTGCTGCTGGCGGCAGACGGCGCCAAGCCCCAAGGGCCGCTGCCGGGCTGGGCAACCCTGAAGGAAGACCAGGTGACGGTGAGTTTCGGCTTTGCCGGGCAGGCCGACATCATTCCGCAGCGGGTCGTGGTAAGCCGCCGGTTCCTCGGCTGGGCGAATTTCGTCTTCGATACGAGTTCGCCGTTCTGGGGCAAGTCCTTTGGCGAGGTGGCCTCGCTGATCGTCAGCGGCGAGCGCATCAAGCCTGAAATGTCGAATGCATCGCTTGCCTTCGACAATATCTGGTTCAACTCCTCATGGCAGCACGGCGATGTCTGGACAAAACTGCTGCAGACCATCGTCATGGCCTTCATGGGCACCCTGATGGCGTCGCTGCTGTCGTTTCCGCTGGCCTTCATTGCCGCGCGCAACATCACGCCGAATGTCTTTGCCAACCAGATCACCAAGCGCTTCTTCGACTTCCTGCGCTCGGTTGATATGCTGATCTGGGCGCTGTTCTTCACCCGCGCCTTTGGCCCGGGACCGCTCGCCGGTATTTCGGCGATCTTCTTCACCGATACAGGCACGCTGGGCAAGGTCTATTCGGAAACGCTTGAAAACATCGACGACAAGCAGCGCGAGGGCGTCAAGTCCGTCGGCGCGTCACCGGCCAATGTGCAGCGCTACGGTGTCCTGCCGCAGGTGTTGCCGGTTTTCGCCAGCCAGGCGCTGTATTTCTGGGAATCCAACACGCGCTCGGCCACCATCATCGGTGCCATGGGGGCGGGCGGCATCGGCCTGAAATTGTGGGAAGCGATGCGCACCAACACCAACTGGCACAATGTCGCCTATATGGTCGTCCTCATCCTCGTTGTGATATTCATTTTCGACGGCATATCGAATGCGCTGCGATCCCGTTTGACCGGAAAGAGCCAACATTAGAGCAAATTTTGTTTATGCGGAGCCAATTCTGTTTCTCGGATGGCGAGACAACCCACGCGGAAGGCAGCGAGGCCGATGTTTACCCATCGGACGAAGCTGCCTGACAAAGTGGGTGGCCGCCAGCCGGAAACCCGAAGGGCCGGGTGAATTTGGCCCAATTCCATCGGGTTTCGGCTTCGCCCGATGGACAGACATCGGTCTCGCCAAACCCCTCGATCTTGAACCAAATTCCCTCCGACAGAATGGCTCCGAATAAATAAAACTTGCTCTAAATCTCGACGTTCAAAGGCTTGTCATATTTGAAGCGTAACGCGAGACTGTTCCAGAGGAATCATCCATGCGCTATGCAATCTATTTCACGCCGCCATCGGCCGACCCGCTATTGAAAGTGGCGGCAAACTGGCTCGGCCGCAACGCCTTCACCGGCCAGCCGGTGCGGCCGCCGCAGATCCGCGATCTGGCGCACGAGGATTTTGCCCAGCTGACCGAGTCGGCGCGCCGCTACGGTTTCCACGCGACGCTGAAGGCGCCGTTCCATCTGGCTGACGGGATCGAAGAGCGCGAGCTTCTCTCGGCCCTCATGCATTTTGCCTCCTCCATCGAACCCGTCGAAATTCCCAAGCTGACGATCGCCAATCTTGACGGCTTTTTCGCCCTCGTGCCGGAGGAACCGGTGGACAGGCTGAACCAGCTGGCCAATGACGTGACCGTGGCCTTCGACCGTTTCCGCGCGCCGCCGAGCGAAGCGGAGATCAAGCGCCGCAACCCGGAAAAACTGTCGCCGGCCCAGCGCCGCAATCTGGAACAATGGGGCTATCCCTATGTTTTCGAGGATTTCCGCTTCCATATGACCCTGACGGGACCGGTTCCCGAGCGTGACCGGCCCAAAATCGAACGTATTTTGAGTGAATTCCTGGAACCAGTCCTCGAAGAGCCAGTCGAAATCAACAATCTCGCTTTGTTTACGGAAGCCGAGCCGGGCTTCCCCTTTGAAATTCACTCGCTGCATCCGCTGGCCGGAACCAACCGTAGAAAGACTGCCTGATCATGTCCGCCGAATTGATCCTGAACAACGCGCAAATCGTTCTCGAAGATGACGTCATCAAGGGGTCCGTCCTGATCCGTGACGGCAAGATTGCCGATATTTCAACCGGGACAGCATCGGGCGGCGAGGATTTTGGCGGCGACTATCTCATTCCGGGGCTTGTCGAACTGCACACGGACCATCTGGAAGGCCACTATGCGCCGCGTCCGCGTGTGCGCTGGAACCCGATTGCAGCCGTGCTTGCGCATGATGCACAGATTGCCTCATCCGGTATCACCACGGTGCTCGATGCGCTGCGCATCGGCCTCGACCGCGATGCGGACATGTCCGCCGGGGAAATCCGCAAGCTGGCCGACGCGATTGAAGACAGCGTGCAGCAGGATCGCCTGCGCGCGGATCACTATTTCCATCTGCGCTGCGAAGTGTCGGTCGCCGACTGCCTCGACGGGTTCCATTACTTCGACAATGACAGCCGGGTGCGGCTGGCCTCGCTGATGGATCATGCGCCGGGCCAGCGTCAGTTCGTCGACCTCGAAACCTATGCCTATTACTACCAGCGCAAGCTGAAGCTGTCCGACCTCGAATTCAACGTGTTCTGCGAACAGCGCATGGAGGAATCGGCCCGCCATTCCGCACCGCACCGGAAAGCCATTTCCGATCTGTGCCGCGAGCGCGGCATCGTGCTGGCCAGCCATGACGACGCGACGATAGCCCATGTGGATGAAGCGGTGGAGCAGGGCATCCACGTGGCGGAATTCCCGACGACGCTGGAAGCGGCGGCGGCCTCGAAGCAGGCCGGTCTTGCCGTGCTGATGGGCGCGCCGAACGTCGTTCGCGGCGGTTCGCATTCCGGCAATGTTTCGGCGCGTGAGCTGGTCGAACATGGCCACCTCGACATCCTGTCCTCCGACTACATTCCGTTCAGCCTGATCCAGTCGACATTCTTCCTGAGCGACGTGGTCGAGGGGATCACCCTGCCGGATGCGGTGCGGCTGGTGACCAAGAACCCGGCCGAGGCGGTCGGTTTCGACGACCGCGGTGTCATTGAAGTCGGCAAGCGCGCCGATCTGGTGCGGGTCCGGGTTGACGAGCACATTCCGGTCGTCCGCACGGTGTGGCGCGAAGGCCGCCGGGTGGTCTGATGGCAGCGGCAACGATCGAACGCGCGCTCAATCCGGCATCGGCGCCGTTGCGCAACGGTGTGTTTGTCGCCGTTGTCGGCCCGAGCGGGGCGGGCAAAGACACGATCATGGATTTTGCCCGCGACGCATTGCGCGGCCAGCCGGATTTCCATTTCGTGCGCCGGGTGGTGACACGGCCATCGACGGTCGATGCGGAAGACCATGACAGCCTGGGTGAGGAAGAGTTTCTGGCCGCGCAGCGGGCAGGGGCGTTCTGCCATTGCTGGGAAGCCCACGGTTTGCGCTACGGCTTGCCCGTCTCGGTGGACCAGCAGGTTGAGCAGGGCGCGGTGGCCATTGCCAATGTGTCGCGCGGTGTCCTGCCGGCGTTGCGCCAGTCCTATGCTAATTTCATCGTCGTGCACATTACCGCGTCGCCCGAGGTCCTGGCGCAGCGTCTGGCCGCGCGCGGCCGCGAGGATGCCGAGGAAATCAAGCGCCGCCTGATGCGGGCTGCGCCAAACCCGTGCGATCCCTCCGATGCCGTGATGATCGACAATTCGGGCGAGGTTGCCGTCGCGGGCAGCGCGTTTGTCGCTGTTCTCAGGAAATCCTCGGCATTTGCCGCCGTTTCCGAGCAGATATGAACGAGCCTTATCCGAATATGCAAAAACCGGGGGCAAGCCCCCGGTTTTGTTTACTCTTCGATCGCCTTAGAAATTGCGCTGGAAGCGGATCGTGCCGCCGAAGGCATCATCGTTGCCGCCATTGGCAAGCGAGGTGTCCTTCCGGTCGCCGTCAAACTTGGTGTAGTTCACTTCCGGCGTGATGGTGAAGCCGGGGACGAGCTCGTAAGCAACGTTCAAAGCCGCAGCCACGGTGCCTTCCGATTCATAGCCGACGAGACCGTTGATGGTTGCCTTGTCGGAAACCTTGGCGGCCAGTCCGCCCCAGGCAGCCCACTCGCCGTGCCATGGCGCGAGGAAGTTGCGGTTGACGCGGGTGGTGTCGTAGCCGGACTGATAGCCGCCCATGACGAAGGCCGAGAACGCATCGGTGAACTTCAGGTCGAAGCGCAACTTTCCGGCGAATTCTTCGACGTTGGAGTCATAACCGCCGATTGCACTGACGCCGCCCCAACCCTGCTCGAACTTCACACCGCCCATCATGTGCGGCAGGTAGCTGTCGATGACATAGCCGGAATAGCCGTCATTGGTCGAACCCTGTTCGGCGGCAATGATGGCCGAGAAGCCATTGCCCGCGGCGTAGGTATAGCTGACCTGATTGCTTGCCCAGCTGTTGTAGTTGATCACATCGTCATTGATGATGTTGCCGGCATAATTGGTCCATGAGCCGAAGATTTCGTCGGCAACACCGATGCGGAAGCCGCCGAGCTCAATGAAGGCCTGCGGAATGGTGCCGCCGCTGTTCACGCCATTGGTGTATTCGAAACGGGTCTGGATGTAGGAACGCAACGTGCCGAGTTCGGTTTCCGAGCGGGCATCGAAGCGGATTTCCGTGCGCAGATGCTTGTTCCAGGTGCCGAATTCGCCGCCGCTGTAGACATTGTCACCCGCGCCGACATCGTAGCGCACATACCCGCCGATCTTCAGGCAGGTTTCAGTACCGGGGATATAGAAGAAGCCCTTGCCGTAAGCATCGCAGACGCGAACATACTCAACCGGTTCTGGCTGCGCCACCACGATAGCATCCGCTGCGCGGGCGCCAGTAACGGCAACCAACGCCGCCGCCGAGCCAAGAAGAATAGCTTTGATGTTCATCGGGAGCCTCCATGCAAATCGATGAATCTGTTTTAGGCCGGTTTTTATGACGGTGTAAAACTGAAAAATGCCGAACCGGCGGTTCGGTAGACTTTGTTGCGGTTTTATCACGCTACTGAATGTACCCTATCAGGCCGGGCCATTGCGGCGCGAAAGTCATGCTCCGGTGGACAAAACGGCCGCCGCGCATTATGAGGAGCGGCGCAATCTGTGGCGAAGGCCGGGAGAATTCGGCCGTTTGACCGTCACATTGCCGATCGCGCATTGCGCAAACGCGCCAACACCAATCGAAAGCATCCGGACGTGGCAATGACGGCTGAACAGAACAATGGCTACACGCATAACCGCTTTGCGGTTGCGCCGATGATCGATTGGACCGATCGCCATTGTCGGGCGCTGCACCGCCAGTTCACGCGCCATGCCTTGCTGTACACGGAAATGATCGTGGCGGATGCGGCTATCCACGGCAACCGCGAACGGCTCCTGGGTTTTTCCAGCGCTGAACACCCCGTTGCCTTGCAGCTCGGGGGCTCCGATCCGGCCAAGCTCGCCGAAGCGGCGCGAGTGGGGGAAACCTTCGGTTACCGCGAGATCAACCTGAATGTCGGCTGCCCGTCGGACCGCGTGCAGTCCGGCACGTTTGGTGCCTGCCTGATGAAAACGCCGGATCTGGTGGCCGACTGCGTCGTTGCGATGAAGCAGTCAGTGTCCATCCCCGTCACGGTCAAATGCCGGATCGGCGTCGATGATCAGGATATCGAACCGGCGCTTGACGATCTCGCTGGCGGCGTGTTCGCGGCCGGGGCCGATGCCCTGTGGGTGCATGCGCGCAAAGCCTGGCTCAAGGGGCTGTCACCGAAGGAAAACCGCGATATTCCGCCCTTGGACTACGACCGTGTCTACCGGCTCAAGCGGCAAAACCCGAGTCAATTCATCGGGATCAATGGCGGTATTCAGACGCTCGATGAAGCGCTTCAGCATTTGAATCATGTGGATGGTGTCATGCTCGGCCGTGCCGCCTACAACAATCCCATGTTGCTCGCCGATGTGGACAAGGCGATCTATGGCGATGCCCGTCCGGCCGCATCGGTCGATGCGATCATCGACCATATGTGCGCCTATGCGGATGAGCATGTGCGGCAGGGCGGGCGCGTCTCGCATATAGCCCGCCACATGGTCGGCATGTTCCACGGTGCAGCCGGTGCGCGGCGCTGGCGCCAGATCCTGTCGACTGAAGCCAACAGGCCGGATGCGGACAGCAGCGTCATCCGCCGTGCCTATGAAGCCGTGCAGGCCGGATCGGCCGACCAGGCCGCCTGAAGCGTCTAATCCGACAGGATCAGGCGATCGCCGCGCACGGAAAAACCGCTGAGGGTGTTGAGGAAATTCATGCCGAGCAGGCTGCCGTCCATGCGGCCCTCCTGCGCGACCATGGCACGGATATTGCGCCGGAGGATGGCGCCGATCCTGATTTCGTCCAGCATCACGATCGCGGCAGTGGCTGCGCCGTTCGCCGTCATGATCGGCGTCCTGTAGGCCAGCTTGTCCGGATTGAGGCCCGCCCGCCGCGCATCGTCATAGGAGAGCACGATGGAGGATGCGCCGGTATCGACCATGAAGCCGATCGAGGCATTGTTGACCGAGCCCTTGACCTCGAAATGACCGTTTTCCGCCTTGGCCAGCGTCACTGTCACGCCGCCATCGCCATCCCTTGCGGAAATCGGGCTGCCGGGAACGAGCCCCGCCGTGACGCGGTGGCCGATGTCCTGCAGTTCATAGCGATACTGGTAACCGGCAACCAGGGCCATCAGAATAACCAGCCACATGGCCATGTTGCGCAGGAAGTGGCTGAGCGGGATGCCGGAGCCGAGCAGGCCTGCCGCAATCACGATGCCCCAGATGCTCATATAGGCAAGGCGGGCGAACTGGTCATTGGCCAGACCCAGCGTCGTGCCGCTGCCATTGTTGGCGATGAGGAGGAGGGTTGTTCCGGCGATGAGGGCGATGATGATCCAGAACAGGCGGGGCATCAGATCTCCTGTTCCTTCTCGCGGGCCATGCGGGTGCGCCGGGTTTCGCGGCGCGGGCGGCGTTCGATGACGTCGAGACGGGCGGCAAGGCCAGCCATGATCGTCCGGCGATTGTCCGGCGTCATCGTCAGCCAGGCACCGATTTCCTCGCGCGTGCGCCCGCAGCCGAAGCAATAGCCGGTCTTCATATCGATGGCGCAGACGAGGATGCAGGGTGACTCGATGGTGCTCATATCCCAGATTTGGTACAGTTAGACCGCAATCACAAGCCCGAGCAAAAGCGAAATCGTTGCCAGTTGCTGCATGGCCCCCAAAGTATCGCCGGTCTGCCCGCCGATTTTGTCGCGGCAGAGGGCTGCAAAGCCATAAAACACCAATCCAGCGAGACAGGCGGGTACGATCACGGCAAAAGGTCCCCCGGCTGCGCCATAGCCGATCACGAGGATGACCGCGCCGATGATCAGGCTGAAATTGGCGGCGTCTTCCGTCGGCGTACCCGCGCTGTCGGCAACGCCGCCGGAGCGGGCGGAGGGGAGCATCTGCCAGAATTTAACCAGGATGGCCCGGCTTGCCGCCTCCGTCGCCACGAGAACGGCGATGGAGGCAATGGGGCTGAGATCGCTGAGAATGTCCATGTAGAACGCAATGCGCAGCAGCACGGAGAGGATCAGCGCCAGCGTTCCGTAGGAGCCGATAGCCGAATCCTTCATGATCTCAAGCCGCCGCGCGCTGGTTTTCCCGCCGTAGAAGCCGTCGGCAGCGTCGGCAAGGCCATCCTCGTGCAGGGCGCCGGTGACAATGATCGAGGTGGTGACCAGCAGCAGCGCGGTCACGAATTCCGGCAGGTCGAGGGTGTGTCCGACAAGGATGACCACCGCGGCGGGCACGGCGATCAGGATACCTGCGAGCGGAAAGCCGCGCACCGTGTCGTGCAGCGAGCCCTGATAATCCTCGAACCATTGCGGCGATACCGGCCAGCGCGACAGAAAGGCCAGCGCGCGCATCGTTTCCTTCAGCAGTTCCATGACCTGTTCCCGTTCAGCAAAGCCGGCGGCCGGGGCGCGACATTCAATGCCGCCCGATGGCCTTTGCGTTTTGTCTGCCAAAGCTTATAGGACGTGCATCGATAATTTGCCATGAAGACTTGGTTCAAGGAACATCATGACCACTGGCCTGCCATTTGACGATTTCCGCACTCTCATCGAAACTCTGCCCGGACCGGACGAGGCCGCTGTCGCCGCCGTGCGCAAGCGCGATTCGACCCTGACGAAGCCGCCGGGCGCGCTCGGCCGCATGGAAGAGATCGTCGAGTGGCTGGCCGCCTGGACAGGCCGCTCGCGTCCGCAGGTGACGCGGCCGCTGGTCGCGGTTTTCGCCGGTAATCACGGCGTCACCGCCAAGGGTGTTTCGCCCTATCCGTCATCGGTGACGGCGCAGATGGTGGAAAATTTCGCGGCGGGCGGCGCGGCGATCAACCAGATCTGCATCGCCAATGATCTCGGCCTGAAAATCTTCGATCTGGCGCTGGAATATCCCACCGCCGATATCACCGAAGAAGCGGCCATGGACGAAAAGACCTGCGCCGCCACCATGGCTTTCGGCATGGAATCCATCGCGGGTGGTACGGACCTTCTGTGCATCGGCGAAATGGGTATCGGCAACACCACCATTGCGGCGGCGATTTTCCACGCCCTCTATGGCGGAACGGCGGAGGAATGGGTCGGACCCGGCACGGGCGCGACCAGTGACGGCATGAAGCGCAAGGCCGATGCAGTGCGCACGGCGGTGGCGCTGCATGGCTCACACCTGAAAGATCCGTTGGAAGTATTGCGCCGTCTGGGCGGGCGCGAGATCGCGGCGATGGCGGGCGCCATCCTGGCGACCCGCGTTGAACGCATTCCCGTCATCATCGACGGCTATGTCGCCACCTCGGCCGCCGCGATCCTGCATGCGGCCAACCCGGAAGCCATCGATCATTGCCTGTTCGGCCATGTCTCGGCAGAACCCGGCCACCGCAAGGTTCTGGAAAAGCTGGGCAAGAAGCCATTGCTTGACCTTGGCATGCGGCTGGGCGAGGGCACAGGTGCGGCGCTCGCCGCCGGTATCGTCAAGGCGGCAGCGCTCTGCCACAGCGGCATGGCGACATTCGACCAGGCAGGCGTCAGCAACCGGGACTGAGATTTTGCGCAGCAGCCCCCGGCCAATCATCCGGGGGCTGGATTGGCGTTGCCGGCCAGCCGCTCCAGCAAATCCCGCACCATGTCCAGCTCCGCTTCCGTAAAGCCGGAGCGCAATCGCGCGTCGTAGGCCATGGCGACACGCCGCAGGCGATGAAACATTGCGCGCCCGCCATCGGTCAGCTCGATCCGGTGGATACGCCGGTTGTCCGGTTCCCTTTTGCGCAGCAAAAGACCTGCATCCTCCATGCCATTCAAGTGATGCGTCAGGGTCGGGCCCTGGATGCCCACCTCATCGGCCAGTTCCGATTGTATCCGGTGGCCGCCGCGCATCAGCGCCAGCAGGATGAGCCAGACCGATACGGAGCCGCCTTCGGCGGCCAGGGCATCATCGAAGGCACGGCTGACAGCTTTGGCCGAGCGTGCGAGCAGCAATCCGATGGGTGGGTGTACGGGTTCCATCATATTCCTTTGACATCGAACGGTTAGATATCTATGTATTATTCGATCGTATCGATCAACATACCAATTCGCGTCAATACGCCAACAGGGAGGTTCATCATGCCAGTCTTTCTGATGATTTTGCTCGCCATTCACGTCCTGTCATCAATCTTTTGGGCGGGATCGACGTTTACGCTTGCCCGTACGGGCGGTGCGGGAAGCCAGCAGTTCTTCCGGCCGCAAATGGGGGCGGCGACCGTGGCCTTTTTGAGCGGTGCCACGCTGATGGGGCTTTACCACGGCAGCTGGCTGTCAGGCTCCGAGACGGTTCTCGGGATCGGCATCCTCACCGCCATCGCCGCAGCGGGGGTGCAGGGTGCGTTGCGGAAAAAACCGGAGATATCCCACCGCATCGCAGCCGGTCTGCTGGCGGTCACCGCCGTCTGCATGGTGATTGCCCGATTTGCCGCCTGAGCGGACGGAGTGATACCGCCGGCACGCGGGGCGCATGCCGGCGGTGCACTGCTGGCTAGAATTCCTTGCCGATTTTTGCGTCGACCGAATGATTGCTGGCGCCGCGGATGACAAAGAAGAACAGGATCGCCGCCCACAGGATGGATTTTTCCGAACCCGCCCAGCCCTGACCCTGCGCGATCCAGTGGAAATAGATTGTCACGGCCAGCACGATGGTGGTGGCAAAGGCCGCAGGGCGCGTCAGGAAGCCGAGCGCCAGCAGGATGCCGCCGAAAAACTCCGTTGCCGCCAGCAGCGGCGACCAGAACACGCCGGGATAAAAGCCCAGACCCTCGACCATTTCGACGGCGCCGAACGGATTGGCGATCTTGCCCGAGCCGTGCACGACAAGTGCACCGCCGGCAATGACGCGCAGCAGCGTTTCCGAAAATTGTGCGAGGCCGGTGTAGATGCCGCCAAGGGCCGGAATGATCAGAGGACGGTTGTTTCCATTTGCGTTCATGAAGCTTCCCCATATGAACCTGTTGCAATGGGCCAGCAATGGCGGGGTGCCGCATAACGCGCAAATGACAATAAATTGAACCTGAGTGTTCTAGGCAACTTTTTTGGCGGCGGCGGATTTCGTGGCGGAATCCATGTTTTGCAGGACCCGCGCACGCGGGAAAACCGCAAGCGCTTCCGTGCCTTCGCGCAATTTGGAGAAGAGGTGGAACTCGCCGTCATGCATGTGCACGAGGGCCTGCACGATGGGCAGGCCAAGGCCTGTGCCCTGTTCGGCGTTCTTGATGGCGATGGAGCCCTGACCGAAGGCGGACAGGACCACCGGGATTTCCTCCGGCGGGATGCCCGGGCCATTGTCGCGCACCGAGACATACTGCCCGCCGCCCGCCGTCCAGCCGACCTTGATGTCGATGCGGCCGTTCTGCGGGGTGAATTTCACCGCATTGGCCAAAAGGTTGAGGACGATCTGCCGTATGGAGCGCTCGTCGGCCTGCATCGGCCACATGCCGGTTTCGAACTGGGGCAGCAGCCGTATCCCCTTGTTGCGGGCCTTCAGATCCATCATGTGGATGCATTCTTCGGCGATGTCGGTCAGGAGCAGCGGCTCCTCGTTGATGGAGTAGCGCCCGGCTTCGATCCGGCTCAGATCGAGGATCTCGTTGATGAGGTTGAGCAGGTGGACGCCGGAGGTATGGATATCCCCGGCATATTCGCGATAGGTGGCGTTCTGTATCGGCCCGAGCACTTCCTTGGCCATGACTTCGGAAAAGCCGAGGATGGCGTTGAGCGGCGTGCGCAGTTCGTGGCTCATGGAGGCGAGAAAACGGGATTTGGCAAGATTGGCTTCCTCGGCGCGGCGGCGGCCTTCGTCGGACATGGCGTTGGCCGTTTCCAGCTCGGCGATCAGGGCATCCTTCTCCGCCTGCAGGGCAAGGGAGACGGATACCGAGCGGTTGAGCCGTGTCGCCACGAGATAGAAGAAGGCCAGCCCCGCAAACAGCATGACGACCATCGTCGCCTGTATCGGGCTCTGCAGATGGCTGGTGGCGAGGATCGTGTAGGTGATGACCGGCACGGTGAATGCCGCGAGGATGGCCGCGCGCAGGGCCGAACAGATGATGGCGGTAATCGCCATGGCCAGGATCAGGACAACCGCCTGAATGACCGGAAACAGGCTGATGCCGCAGGTGGCACAGCTCAGAAAGGAAAAATACGCCCATCCCATGCTGGTGAGAAAATGGCCGCCGAGATAGATGATCTGCCAGTTCTTGACCTGTTCGTTGGTGATGCCGATTTTTTCCAGGCGGCGGGCGAGAAGGCCGAGCACCATATAGAGGCCGATCGTGATGCCGGCCCAGACGACCATGTCCCGGCCAAATCCGGCGAGGACGCCGGCCACGGCGATCAGGGCGATGAACAGCGGCAGCATTGCCGCGTTGACGATCAGCGCGCGGGTGTGCATGAACAGCAGTTCGCGTTCGAAGTGCCTGATGCCGGCATGTTCCATCAGACGGTCGCGGGCGCGGCGAACCACAACGGACAAATCCTTGTTGCGCGGCAGTTTTCGCCGGTCAACAATGTTTTTGTCTGCACTGATTGCGTCGAGTAATGCCATGCGCCCCGTTCCAGATCGCCGTTTTGTCTGCACTCCGGCAGCATTGCATCGCAAGCCTATTCATAAATGATTAAAAGACTTTCAAATCTGGCCAATCGGTGGGGAGAATCAACCGGCATGGATGGTACGTCGCAATGAACGGGCGGTTTGGCCGTTATCGCCGGCGCTGGCGGCGTCCTGCGGCGGCGCCGCGTTCGCTCGCCAGGAAACTGGCCGACTATCTGCTGATGCTGGTGTTCTTCGCTCTGGTTGCGCTGCTGGCGGCGCGGTTGTCGGTGCCGCGCGAGGTGCGGGAGATAACGGGCAAGGCCTATGTCATCGATGGCGATACGGTGGTCGTGACGGGGCAGCATGTCCGCCTCAAGGGGATCGATGCGCCGGAACTCGCCCAGCGTTGCGGCGAAGGGCAGGGCGGCTATGCCTGCGGGCAAGAGGCGCGGCAGGCGCTGGTCAGGCTGATCGGTGGCCGGCCCATCCGCTGCGAGACAAGCGGGCGGGACAAGTACAAGCGCGATCTCGGCACCTGTTTTGCGGGCGATGCTGATCTCAACCGCGCCATGGTCGAGACCGGGCAGGCCGTCGCCTATGGCGACTACCGCGACGCGGAAATGCAGGCGCGGACGGAACGAAAGGGTCTGTGGAAAAGTTCTTTCGACAGGCCGCAGGATTGGCGGAAAATGCACCAGCAGGACATCGAAGCACCGCCCGAGGCGCGGAACCGGCTGGCCGATATCGTCAATGGCGTCTATGACTGGGTGCGTGAGAAATTGGGAGAGATCTGGTGAAGCTATATGATGGAGGACGGGCGCCAAACCCGCGGCGCGTGCGCATATTTTTGGCGGAGAAGGGTGTCGAAGTGCCGCTCGTGCCTGTCGACATGGGCGCGATGGGGCATCGCTCGGCCGAAGTGACCGCGCTCAATCCCATGCAGCGCCTGCCCGTGCTTGAACTCAATGACGGCACTGTTATCACCGAGTCCGTGGCGATCTCGCGCTATTTCGAGGAAATCTATCCCGAACCTGCCCTGTTCGGCCGGGGTGCGGTTGGCAAGGCGCTGGTGGAAATGTGGCAGCGGCGGGTGGAACTGCACCTGTTTGCCAGCGTCGCCGCCGCCTTCCGTCATATCCACCCGGCGATGATCGAATGGGAGGTGCCGCAAATTCCCGCATGGGGCGAGGCAAACAAGCCAAAGGCCGTGGCATTCCTGGATATTCTCGACGCGCAGCTTGCAACCAACGCCTTCATCGCGGGCGACGACTATTCCATCGCCGATATTACCGGGCTTGTGGCCATCGACTTCTTCAAGCCTGCCCGGATCGAGATGCCCGGCCATGTCACGCATGTGAAGCGCTGGTACGATGCCGTTGCAAGCCGCCCGAGTGCCAAGGCATGAGGCGCTGACCATGCCAGCCCCGGCGCTTGAGGTCCTGGCCGCGCAGATCAAGGCATGCCGCCTGTGCCGGGATGCGCCGCATTATCTGCCGCCTTTGCCGCATGAGCCCAATCCGGTCTGCGTGCTGTCGCAGACCGCGCGCATCGTCATCTGCGGGCAGGCGCCCGGTATCCGCGTTCACAACAGTGGCCTGCCGTTCAACGATCCTTCGGGCGATAGGTTGCGCGACTGGCTCGGGGTTGATCGCACAGCATTTTACGATCCGGACAAATTTGCCATCGTGCCGATGGGATTCTGTTTCCCCGGCTATGATGCGCATGGCGGCGATCTGCCGCCGCGCAAGGAGTGCCGTCACATCTGGCACGATCAGGTTTTCGCCGCCATGCGCCAAGTCGAGCTTATCCTGACAATCGGCCAGTATGCGCAGGCCTACCATCTGGGAAAGCGCCGCCGTGCCAGCATGACCGATACGGTCTTTCACTGGCGGGATTATTTCGATGCGGCGTCCGGACCCTCGATTCTGCCCCTGCCGCACCCGTCCTGGCGCAACAGCGGCTGGCTGCGCCGAAATCCATGGTTCGAGCAGAACGTTCTCCCTGTGCTCCGGCAGAAGGTCAGGATTCTAATTTGACCGGTTTACGGATGAAATTTTTTTCAGATTTATAAAGTTTAGAATATTTTTCTTGTACGGTGGGGGAATTACGGACCATAAAGTATCCCATTCCAAAGGGACAAGAGATCATGGACAGACTCGACCGAAAAATTCTTCGCCTCCTGCAGGAGGATGCAACGCTTGCGGTGGCTGATGTCGCCAAGAAGGTAGGGTTGTCGACGACGCCGTGCTGGCGCCGTATCCAGAAACTGGAAGAGGATGGCGTGATCCAGCGCCGCGTTGCCATCCTTGATCCTGTCCGTGTCAATACGCGTGTCACGGTGTTCGTGTCGATCCGCACCGGGGCGCACAACAATGAATGGCTGAAGCGTTTTTCCGAAGTGGTGCAGGAATTTCCCGAAGTGGTCGAGTTCTACCGCATGAGCGGCGATGTCGATTATCTCTTGCGGGTCGTCGTGCCTGATATTGCCGCCTATGATGCCGTGTACAAGCGCCTGATCGCCAAGATCGACATTCGAGACGTGTCCTCGGCCTTCGCCATGGAGCAGATCAAGTACACGACGGAACTGCCGCTCGATTACATGAGCATCGAAAAGGAATCGGCCTGATCGCCTCAGGCGCATAGACCCGCCATGGTGCCTACGGCGCGGTGGTCGCGCCTGCGGCCTTGAGGATCAGCGCAATGCTGTTGCGCGCGATGCGCTCAAGGTCGGCCCGGGCCGTCCCGGCGCGGGCGCGCTGCGCAAGGCTGTGCTGCAGGGCGGCAAGCAAGTCGGCGACCGCATCGATGTCGGTCGCGGGCGGCAGTTGGGCGTCATCGCGCGCCGCCGCGATCCGCTCGCGGAAGCGCGCGTCCGTGCGTCCGAGAGCGGCAAACAGTTCGGCGCCGATCAATGGGTCGGCTGTCGCCTCGCCGGTGATGACGCTGAGCACGGGGCAGCCGAGCGGGCGGTCATCCCCTTCCGAATAGATGGCAACAATCATCAAAAAATAGTCATTGAGCGCCTTTGCCAGCGAGGGTTCGCCGAAGAGGGCGCGGTTCCAGCGCTCGGCACTGTCCTCGGCGTAATGGGCGACGGCCTGCAGGTAGATCGCGCGCTTGTTGCCAAAGGCGGCATAAAGGCTCGGCCGTGCCATTTTCGTCGCCTCCGACAGGTGGTCGAGCGATGTGGCGGTGTAGCCGCGACGCCGGAATTCGAGGAGTGCGGCACCGAGCGCAGCCTTGGCATCGTATTGGCGCGGACGGCCGCGGGCGGATTGCTCTTTCATTTTTGTACCGTATCGCAATAAATTCGTTGCAAAAATTTTTATGCGAAGTAGTCTAAAATTCAGCGGCACGGAAAGCAATCCCTCTCGAAGAAGAGGCGCGCCATTTCTCCGCCTGGACAAAAGGGACAATCGATGACTGACAAAATCCGTATCGGCATCAACGGGTTCGGCCGCATTGGCCGGACGGTTCTACGGGCCGCGATGGCGCGCAACGACGTCGAGATCGTGGCGATCAACGATCTGCTGCCAACCGATCATCTCGCTTATCTCCTCAAATATGACAGCGTGCATGGCGGTTTCCGGGGCAGCATAAGCGCCGCAGACGGCGCGCTCGATATCAATGACCGCAGGGTCAGGGCCTTCAGCGAACGGGAGCCGGGCACAATCGGATGGGGCGAGGCGGGTGTCGATGTGGTTATCGAGGCGACCGGCCGCTTCCTGACGCAGGCTGCGGCGGAAGGACATCTTTCCGGCGGCGCCGGCAAGGTTCTGCTCTCGGCGCCGCCGGAGGACGACACGCCGGTCTTCGTCATGGGCGTCAACGCGACCGGCTATGCCGGCCAGAGCATTGTCTCGAACGCCTCGTGCACGACCAATTGTGTCGCGCCGCTCGCCAAGGCGGTGAACGACGCTTTCGGCCTCGAAGAAGCACTGATGCTGACGGTTCACGCCACAACGTCGAGCCAGAACACGGTCGACGGCGTGGCACGCAAGGACTGGCGTTTCGGGCGCGGTATCCTCGAGAACATCATCCCGGCGACGACCGGCGCGGCGCGCATGGTCGGCAAGGTGGTGCCTGAATTGAACGGACGGATCAACGGCATGGCGGTGCGCGTGCCGGTCTCTGACGTATCGATGATCGATCTCACATGCCGTCTCAGGGAAAACGTGTCCTACAAGGACATCTGCGCGATGATCCGCACGCAGGCGGCGAACGCGATGGCCGGCATCCTTGCCTATTGCGACGAACCCGTCGTCTCGACCGACATGCGCGGCAATCCGCATTCATCGATCTTCGACGCGCTCGCCGGCATGCAGATTGAAGGCGGGTTGACCAAGCTTGTTGCCTGGTACGACAACGAATGGGGCTATGCCTGCCGTTGCCTTGACCTGGTGGCGCACATTTCGCGCGCCCGGTAGGCGTTTGCTGGGACATCGGCCTGATCGTCTCAGGCCGATGCCCCGGCCGGGCTATTTCTCCAGCCGTGCCAGCAGGGATGACGTATCCCAGCGGTTCCCGCCCATGGTCTGCACCTGCTTGTAGAACTGGTCGACCAATGCCGTAACGGGCAACTGTGCGCCGTTGCGGTCGGCTTCGTCGAGGCAGATGCCCAGATCCTTGCGCATCCAGTCGACGGCAAAGCCGAAATCGTATTTTCCGGCGTTCATGGTCTTGTGGCGGTTTTCCATCTGCCACGATCCTGCTGCGCCCTTGGAAATGACCTCGATGACCTTCTCGATATCAAGGCCGGCCTTCTTGCCGAAGTGAATGCCTTCGGCCAGCCCCTGCACCAGACCGGCAATGCAGATCTGGTTGATCATCTTGGTGAGTTGGCCCGCACCGGCGGGGCCCATGAGGCCGACCATTCTGGCAAAGGATTCGATGACCGGCTTTGCCCGGTCGAAGGCTTCCGATTCGCCGCCGACCATGACGGTCAGCACGCCGTTTTCGGCACCGGCCTGGCCGCCCGAGACCGGCGCATCGAGAAAATGGAAGCCGCGCTTGCGCGCCTCCGCATCGAGTTCACGCGCCACTTCCGCCGATGCGGTGGTGTGATCGACGAAAATCGCGCCCTTCTTCATCGTATGAAAAGCACCCTTCTCGCCTGTGGTGACAGCCCGCAGATCGTCATCGTTTCCGACGCAGCAGAAGACAAAATCCTTATCCGCAGCGGCTTCTCCGGGGGTCGGTGCATGCTTGCCGTGAAACTCATCAGCCCACTTCTTGGCCTTTTCGCCATTGCGGTTGAAGACGGTGACGTCATGGCCCCCACGAGTCTTCAGGTGACCCGCCATCGGGTAACCCATTACACCAAGACCGATAAATGTGACTGTTGCCATTCCGTAATTTCCTCTGTCAGATAGGCTATGTGTTCGAAGGATTGCGGGAGAGGTTAGGACAATGCGGCGGATCATCAAAGGCCTATTGTGGATTGTTTTTTCCCTCATTCCGCTCGCTCTGATCGCAGGAGGCGCCGGTTACGTCTGGCTGGCCCGCTCGGTGGCCCCGGCCACCGGCGAGATGGTGCTGACGGACCTTGCGGCGCCCGTCACGGTGACGCGGGACAAGAACGCGGTGCCGCATATCGTCGGCAGCAATGTCGAGGACGTTCTGACCGCTCTCGGCTTTGTCCACGCGCAGGAACGCCTGTGGCAGATGGAGGTCACCCGCATGGCCGGGCAGGGGCGCCTGTCAGAAATGTTCGGCGACAAGACGGTTTCCACGGACCGGTTTTTGCGGTCGCTCGGTGTCTATGAATCCGCCGTCGCGTCGGCCGCTTCGCTCGATCCGGCGGATCGCAAGCGCATCGATGCCTATGTGCGCGGCATCAACGCCTTCATCAACAGCAAGGGCCGCTCCTTCGCATCGAAATATTCGCCTGAATTTGTCGTCCTCGGCTACAAGCCGGATGAATGGACGGCGGCCGATGTGATCGTGACGCTGAAGATGATGTCCGTGACTTTGGCCGCCAATATCGATCAGGAAGTGTTGCGTCTCAAATTTGCCCGGCTGGGAATGACGGACGCGGAAATCACCGATCTCCTGCCGCCCGTGGCCGATGACGCACCGCCGCCGCTGCCGGACCTGAAGCAGCTTCTGGGCTTACCAAGCGGGCCGATCAGGACCGGCGCTTTGCAAGCTGAACAGCGGTTTGCCGCGCTCAATGCCGTCATGTCGACCGGCGCATCGAACAACTGGGTGGTGGGCGGGGCGAAAACCGAAACGGGCAAGCCCATCCTGGAGAACGATCCGCACCTCGGGCTGACGGCGCCTGCCGTCTGGTATCTGGCGCATCTGGAAGTGAAGAACGCCGATGGCAGCAGCAAGAATCTCGTCGGCGTGACGCTTCCAGGCGTGCCTTTGGTGCTGCTCGGGCGCAATGATCGCATTGCCTGGGGTTTCACCAATACCGGCTCCGACGTTCAGGATATTTTTGTCGAACGGATCAATCCGGCCAATCGGAATGAATATCAGACGCCGGAGGGCTTTGCGCCGTTCCGCAAGCAGCCTGTCACGATCAAGGTCAAGGGCGGCAGTGACGTGACCTTCGACCGGCTGGTCACGCGGCACGGGCCGGTACTGCCTGCGGACTATCGTGGTCTTGATCATTATCTGCCTGACAACACGGTTGCAGCGCTGGCATGGACCGCACTTGCCGATGACGACAGAACCATATCGGCTGGCCTGAAACTCTGGGATTTTGCCAGTGTGGCGGATTTCCAGAACGGGATGCGCGATTTCGTCACGCCGATGCAATCGATTGTGATTGCCGATGTCGACGGCAATATCGGGCTGATCGCACCGGGCAGGGTGCCGGTCCGCGATCCGGCCAACCGGATCATGGGGCGTGCGCCGTCGCCGGGCTGGGATGCGACCTATGACTGGAAAGGCACCATTCCCTATGAGGAGCTGCCCCGCAGCTATAACCCTCCGGAAAATGTCATCGGCACGGCCAATACCAAGATGGTGGATGCAGCCTATCCGCATTTCCTGACATTCGACTGGGACGAGACATGGCGGTTCGACCGGATCAAGGCACTGATCTATGGCGCGGACCGGCAATCGATGGAGAGCAACCGCAAGGCGCAGGGCGATGCCTATTCCAACGCCTATGCGGTGCTGGGGCCGGTGATGCTCAAGCTGATCGAAGGACGAAAGGACATCGATCAGGCCGCGTTCAAGCAATTGAGCCAATGGGATTATGTGGAAGACCGCAACCGCATCGAGCCCTTGCTGTTCAATGCCTGGCTGCGCGCGGCCACCAAACGGATTGTCGAGGATGATCTCGGCGAGGCGTTCCCAACCTACTGGCAGGTCCGGGTGTCGGCGATGCTGCGCTGGCTCGGACCCAATCCGGCGCGCGACTGGTGTGACGACGGGCGGACGCCGGAGAAGGAAAGCTGCAGCGACGTGCTTGCCCTGGCGCTGGCCGATGCCCTGAAGGATCTCGATGGCCGCCTCGGGGCGGACCGTTCGAAATGGAACTGGGGCGCGCTGCATTATGCCTATGGGGCGCACCGGCCGTTCGCGCAGGTCAGCCCGCTCGACCGCATCTTCAATGTGGATGTGCCGGCCTCCGGCGGCGCTTTCACGCTCGACCGGGCAAAATCGCAGCTCACGGATGAAAGCAATCCGTACCGTGCCACGCACGGCAGCAGCTATCGCGGCCTGTTCGATCTGGCCGATCTCAACCGGTCGACCTATATCCAGACGACCGGCCAGTCCGGCAATGTGTTCTCAGCCAATTATCGCGATTTCGCGCAGAAATGGGCCGATACGCAGGGAATTACCATCCCGACGGACGAAAAGGCCTATCAGGACGGCTTGCTGGGGATCTGGCGGTTGAAGCCGCAGTAAGTCCGTCAGGTGAGCGGCGTCATCACGGCCTTCCGGTAGGCCGGGCGGCTCTTGAGGCGTTCATACCATGCGAGCAGATGCGCATGATCGGGGCGCTTGATCGGCATCTCGAACCACGCATAGGCAAAACAGCCAAGCGGGATGTCGCCGACACCGAAGTCTGCACCGGAGAGATAGGGCTGGGAGGCCAGCGTCGCATCGGCAATGGCAAACATCGCGCTGCATTCCGCCAGACCCTTGTCCCTGGCGGCGTGATCCTGCTGGTCCGGTGCGAGGCGCACCGTGTTCCAGAACACGTCGCGGAAGGGGATGGCGATGCTTGACGTGGCCCAATCCATCCATTTTTCCGCGCTGGCACGCGCCGCGGCATCTTCGATATGCAAGGTCGACTTGCCGTATTTCGCCGCGAGATAGCGCACGATCGTGTTGCTCTCCCAGAGTGCGAAGCCGTCGTCTTCAATGGCGGGCACGCGGCTGTTGGGGTTGATGGCGCGATATTCCGGGCTGGCAACGATGCCATAAGCACCGCCAGCGGGAATATTTTCATAGGGAATGGACAGTTCTTCGGCCGCCCAAAGTGCCTTCTTGACATTGGTCGAGTTGCCGCGGCCCCAGATTTTCAGCATCATTTGTTTCTTTTCAGTCAGTTGAATCAGCGTATCAGATGCCGGGTGATGCGGCGTTCCATCCAGTCCCAGATGTGACGCAGTATTTCCACCAGCAGCAGATAGATGATAGCGGCCCAGAGATAGGCCTGGAAATCGAAAGTCCGTGAATAGGCGAGTTTGGTGTAGCCCATGAGATCGTAGACGGTGATCAGGGCGACGATGGCCGACCCCTTGATCATCAGGATGACCTCGTTGCCGTAGGGGCGCAGGGCAACAATCAGCGCCTGGGGCAGGATGACCTTGCGGAATGTGACGAATTTGGAGATGCCAAGGGACGCCGCGCCTTCCCATTGCGCGGGCGACTCCCGCTGGATTGGACCCCGCAATATTTCCGCCTGATAGGCTGCCGTATTGAGCGCGAAGGCCAGGAAGCCGCAATACCAGGCTTCACGGAAGAACCACCACAGCCCGATTGTTTCGAGGAAGCCGCGAAACTCGCTGACCCCGTAATACATCAGGAAGACCTGGGCGATCAGCGGCGTGCCGCGGAAGAAATAGACGTAGCCATAGGCGATCGCCGCGCCGATCTTGTTCTTGGTCATTCGGCCATAGGCCACGGGGACCGACAGGATGGCCCCGAAAATAATGGAGCTGAATACCAGCGTCAGGGTGGTGACCAGGCCCTGCCAGTATTTCGGGCCATAGGTCTGGATGAGAACGATATCCCAGGCGGCATAGAGATCGAGCAGGAGCCCGATGATCAGGGCGGCCCAGAACGCGACGAGCACATGGCCGATAATCCGCGTCCTGGTCCAGCGTTTCGCCGGAGCGGGCGGGCGGCTTATCGCGGCTGTGCGGGCATTGAGGAAGCTTTCGGTCATCGCCGCACTCCGCTGGCTGTCGTGCGCCGTTCAATGGCATGAATCACGAAGGACGAGAGAATGGCGAGCACCAGATAGATCAGGCAGGCCGTACCGTAGAACAGAAAGGCATGTTTGGTGACGCGCGCCGCAACGCCGGTCTGGCGCAGGATATCCGCCAGTCCGATCGCGGACACCAGCGCCGTATCCTTGAGCAGGATCATCCACAGATTGGAAAGGCCGGGCAGGGCGACGCGGATCAGCTGCGGCAGGACCACTTTCCACATTGTCTGGCCGTAGGAGAGGCCGATGGCATAGCCGCCCTCATACTGGCCGCGCGGGATGGCGCGGAATGCGGAGAGAAAGACCTCGCTGGCGTAGGACGAAAACACGGCGCCCATGGCGAACATGCCGGCCAGAAACGAGTTGATTTCGATGGTTCCGGAAAAACCCAGCAGGACGCCGAGCTTCTGGATGCCGATCTGTGCGCCGAAATAGACGAGAAACAGGGTGAGCAGCTCGGGCAAGCCACGAAAGATCGTGGTGTACATATTGGCCGCAAGCCGGATGGACGGTTCTTCGGCCTGTTTGCCGAGAGCGACGAAAAATCCGATGAGCAGTCCGACGGGCAATGTCGCAAGCGCAAGAGTGACAGTCACAAGAATGCCGCTTGCTATGCTCAGGCCCCAGCCGCCTTCACCAAATCCCAATAACGCAATTGAGCCCATAGGCTTCTTTCATTCTTTTGCAGGCCATTCCCCAGTGCCCGATTTTTCGGGCCGGCCCGTCATTTTTGAATTTAAAGTTCAGGTTCGAATATGGAGTTCAGGAAGGGATGGCGGAACAGATCCGCCATCCCCCTTGGTCAATTCACAAGGCTAAAATCAATTTTCGGCGCCATAAACGTCAAGCTTGAAGTACTTGTCGTTGATCTGCTTGTATTTGCCGTTCTTGCGGATCGCAGCGATGGCAGCGGAGAACTTGTCAGCCAGGGCCGTGTTGCCCTTCTTGACAGTGACGCCAGCGCCCGGACCATGGATGACCGGATCCGGGGTGATCGTGCCAAGGAGCTTGCAGCACTTGCCGGCATCGCTGTCGAGCCACTGACCCAAAACGACGGAGTCGTCCATGGCAGCGTCGATGCGGCCATTGGCCAGATCGAGCTTATATTCGTCGGCGGTCGGATACATCTTGATGTCGGCGCCGCTGTATTTGGCTTCGGCAAAGTTGGAGTGGCTGGTCGATGCCTGCACGCCCAGTGTCTTGCCCTTCAGGGATTCCGGCGTGACGTCCTTCAGCTTGGAATCCTTCGGTACGGCAATGCCCGGAGGCGTGTTGTAGTACTTCTTGGAGAAATCGACCTTCTTCAGGCGTTCATCCGTGATAGACATGGATGCGATGATGGCATCGAACTTGCCGGCCTGCAGGGCGGGAATCATGCCATCCCAATCCTGGGTGACGAAGGTGCACTGCGCCTTCATCTCTTCGCAAAGCGCCTTGCCGATATCGATGTCAAAGCCTTCCAGCTTGCCGTCCGGCGTCAGGTTGTTGAAGGGCGGGTAGGCTCCCTCTGAAGCGATGGTCAGCTTCAGGGCGTCCTCTGCATGGGCCGCTCCCATGGACAATGCAAAGGCAACGGCAGCAACGCCGAGTGCGAGACGCTTGGTGATACGCATTATTCAACCTCTCTTTTGTGGCCCGGCTGTTCCCCTGTTCTTTTGGACAGCCTTCCGGGCAAGGTCGCAGTTTTTTCGCTGCTCCTGACCGGCGATATTCCCACTAGTTTTCTGATAAAAGCAACCGGGAATCTTTTACCGGGCGGCGATTCAGGACGGCAAAACCACATAATTGTTTGAGGATTATATTTTTCTTGCGCAGCTTCCGCGCGAAACGTCATTTCCTGACCCGCCTAGCGGGCAAGCCCCATCTCATGCTCGATAAAGTCGGCCAATCCTGTCGTGTTATCCAGGTCGAAGACGGGAATCTGCTCGTCCGTCACCGGAAAATCGCTGGCGATGGCGACGATGCCGGGATCATTTTGCGCCAGGCTCCCGCCGGGGCGTCCCTCCAGCCGCCGCGTCTCGATCTTCTTGTGGCCTTCGCGCTTGTAGCCCTCGACCAGAACGAGATCGCATGGGGCAAGCCGCGCGACAATCTCTTCGAGGGACGGTTCCGCCTCATCCGCCAGTTCATGCATGAGCGCCCAGCGGCGGTCGGAAACAATGGCCACTTCTCCGGCACCCGCTTTGCGGTGGCGGAAGGAATCCGTGCCTTCCTTGTCGATGTCGAAATCATGATGGGCGTGTTTGACGGTTGAAATCTTCCAGCCGCGCCGCGTCAGTTCCGTTACGAGCTTGACCGTCAGGGTTGTTTTGCCCGAGTTCTTCCAGCCTGTGATGCCAAAGATGCGGTGGGTCATGAACATGTCTTCCAATCGCGTGATTCTGCGATCATCGACCGGGCCTGGCCGAGATCGTCCGGGCGATTGATATTGAAGAACGGATCGAATGAATCGCCTGATTGCGCCGTCATCAGCGGAAAATCCACCGTGCGGTGCGCGTGATCTTCGATCCAGGTGCGGACCCGCCGGTTCTCCGGATCGCGCAGCCATTGCTTCAGGTCCTCCTTCATCGCAACCGGCCAGAGCCCGAACACCGGGTGCCATGTCCCATCGGAGACAGCGACGGCGATGTGATCCGGGGCATCGGCGATGGCCCCGCCAAGTCTGGAGGCGAGATCATGCGGAAAGAAGGGCGTGTCCGTGGCGACGGTCAGGATATGGGTGAGGGGAAGCGCGCAGCCTGCGGCCCATTCCATGCCGGCAACGATACCGGCGAGCGGGCCGGCGAATCCCGTGACGCTGTCGGCGACAACGGGCAGGCGCAGATCGGCGAGGGGCGCAGGATCGCCATTGCTGTTGATGGCCAGGGTTTCCAGTTGAAGTGACAGGCGCGCGACGATGAAATCGATCAGCCGCGCCGTGCCGAACGGCAAAAGCGCCTTGTCGTGCCCGTCCATGCGGCTCGAGCGGCCGCCGGCCAGAATAATCCCTGCAATGCGCACCGCTTACACTCCATCGGGCGAAGAACCGGCCGCCACAGCCGTTGCGGCGGGCAGCCTCCGTCCCACAATCCGCTCACGGTAAAGCGTATAGAGGCCGCTGCCAATAACGATCATGGCGCCGATGATCATGGGAAAATCCGGCAGGTCGCCGAAGAACAGGAAACCCAGAAGAATGGCCCAGACGAGGCTTGTGTAGCGGAACGGTGCGACGAAGGAAATTTCGCCCTCGCGCATGGCGAGAATGATGAAATGGTAGGCGACGATCACGCAGCAGGAGGCGAAGAACAGGAGGCCGGTGTTCAGCCAGGTCATCGGCGTCCAGCCGCCCAGCGGGCCGATCAGGCCGATGCCGGCCAGCGATACGCCCGCCGATGTCAGGGCGGATATCATCAGCACCGGGATGGCTTTGGGCACGCGCCGCGTGGCGAGATCGCGCATCGCAGCAAAGATCACGGTTACGGCGATCAGCAGGACGTAGGGGCTGACGCCCTCGTAACCCGGGCGAACAATGATGAGGACACCGCAGAAGCCGACGGCGATGGCGATCCAGCGCCGCCATCCCACGGGTTCGCCGAGGAACATCGCCGCGCCCAGCGTGACGGCCAGCGGCAGGGCCTGCAGAATGGCCGAGGTGAGGGCGAGGGGAACATGAACAAGCGCGATGAGAAAACTCACGGTTCCCACGACTTCGCCGACGGCGCGCAGGATCGTCATGCGGTGCAAGGCGTGGCGCAGCGGTATCAGCATACCCTGCCGCCAGGCGAGCAGCAGGATGAGCGTGGTCGCCATCACGCCGCGCACCAGCATCACCTGGCCCATGTTCATATGCGCGCCAACCAGTTTGACTGTCGCGTCATTGAAGGTGAAACTAGCCATGCCGATGGCCATGTACAGGCTGCCGCGAAGATTGGGCGTAAGCGCCAAGGCGTTCATCCGAATGAGAGCAGGCGATTCTCCCCCGGAATCGCTCTGTTTGATATATCAAGCGGCGAGGCTTCGTGCATCCGGAATGTTGGAAAATGCTCTAGCCGCCGGTCACGCTCATATGGCGCGAGACCGCAGGGCGGTTGTGGCGGCGATCGATGATGAAATCATGCCCCTTCGGCTTGCGGCCGATGGCTTCGTCGATCGCCTCGTTCAAGAGGTCATTGCCTTCCGAGGCGCGCAGCGGCGCGCGCAGGTCAGCGGCGTCTTCCTGTCCAAGACACATATAGAGTGTGCCGGTGCAGGTCAGGCGAACGCGGTTGCAGCTCTCGCAGAAATTGTGCGTCATCGGCGTGATGAAGCCGATGCGCCCGCCCGTTTCGCGAATATGCGCGTAACGTGCCGGGCCGCCGGTCTTGTATGGAATGTCATCCAGCGTGAATTGCCGGGCAAGGTCGGCCCTGACCATGGACAGCGGCAGATACTGATCGGTCCGGTCCAGATCGATTTCGCCCATCGGCATGGTTTCGATCAGCGTCAGGTCCATGTCGCGGCCATGGGCCCAGCGGATCATCTCCGGGATTTCCAGGTCGTTGAACCCCTTGAGGGCAACGGCATTCAGCTTGACCCGGATGCCGGCAGCCTGCGCCGCGTCGATACCTTCCATCACCCGCGCCAGATCGCCCCAGCGGGTGATCGCGTGGAATTTTTCCGGATTGAGCGTATCGAGCGATACATTGATGCGTTTGACGCCGTGCTCGGCCAGCTCAGCCGCATGGCGGGCGAGCTGCGAGCCATTCGTGGTCAAGGTCAATTCTTCGAGAGCACCGCTGCGCAGATGGCGCGACAGCTCACCGATCAGATGCATGATGTTCTTGCGCACCAGCGGTTCGCCGCCGGTCAGCCGCAGTTTTTTGACGCCTTTTCCGATGAAGGCGGTGCACAGGCGGTCCAGTTCTTCCAGCGTCAGAAGGTCTTTCTTGGGCAGGAAGGTCATGTGCTCGGACATGCAATAGGTGCAGCGGAAGTCGCAGCGGTCGGTGACAGACACACGCAAATAGCTGATCGTCCTGCCGAAAGGATCAACCATCGGTGTTTGTACAGCCGTTTTCTCGAGCAATGCGACGTGGTCCAAGCAAACCTCCTTGAGAAGAGATAGGGTGGCGGCCCCGGCTTGTCCAGTCTCTATAGGATTCCGCATGCGGACGATTGTTCACTTGCGACCAAATGTCGGGGCGCATAGAGAAGAGTGCGCATAAAGGAGCATCTGCCATGACCACTGCCTGGCCCAAGGAACTGCGGGTGAGCAAGGATCGCCGTTCCCTGACGATCGCATTCGATACCGGCGAAACCTACATGTTGAGCGCGGAACTGCTGCGCGTGGCTTCGCCATCGGCGGAAGTGCAGGGGCATTCGCCGGAACAGCGTGTGACGGTTCCGGGCAAGATGAATGTCGAAATCGCCAAGATGGACCCCGTCGGCAATTATGCGGTGCGCATCACCTTCGATGACATGCACGATACCGGCCTTTTCAGCTGGGATTACCTGATCGACCTCGGCCGCAACCGCGACGAGCGCTGGCAGGCCTATCTCGATGAACTGGCGGCGAAAGGTTTAAGCCGCGAGCCCGTCGTGACCCGTCATCGCCACTGATCCCTGCTGCTGAGCAATAGTACCGATATCCGCGCGGGCTTTCCCGTGAGAAATATTTTCTTCAGAAGACTATAACCTGCTTTGGCGGGTGTGCTCAAAGTACTTATTAATGCTATAATGAACAACAGTAAGGATACTTGGAAATATTTATGCGCCGAATAGCGCAATTCAAGTTTCGCGTCACTTGAGCTGTGACATTATTGCATGTTCTGCAAAAGAATTGATTGGGTCAGGGCCGTGATGCGCGAATCGGTGTGAAAGCTGCGGTGAATCGCGTTAAATGAGCCGATAGCCATCATCAGGGTGCTCGAGCGGCGCGCGCGAATATAAATCGAAGGGGCGGGTTATTGTTAAAAGATTGTAAATAGGATGCGGCGAAACTGGCTGTGAATCACCATTCGTGGCCTGCATCCGTTGCGGGCGTGACTGTACCATCTGGGCGAGCATTATGAATTCCAATTCGAAAAAGCATGCGATTTTTGTAGCTGCCATGTTGTCGGCCACAGCCATTTCCATGTCTCCGGCACTGGCCGCCGACAATTTGATGGATTTCCTGTTTGGCAGCCGCCGCGTACAGGCACAGCCGGTCTATGCGCCGAAGCCTGAACTGCCGCGGCAGCAGCCCGTTGCCCGGGCAGCGCCCGTCAAGCGCGTGACGGTGACCGCGCCGAAGAATTACGATTACAAACCCGACGGGCTGGTGCGGGTGGATTTTTCCAGGATCGACCTGCAACTGACGGCATCGGCCAATCAGAACCGGGATGCCGCACCGCAGATTCCGCTGGAACAGTTCGGCCTGAAGTTCGAGCAGATCAGGGAAGCCCATATTCTGGCGGAAAAGGACATAGCGGACGCTATCGTTGCCTATTATGCCCTGAAACAGCAGCCCATCTGGACGTCCTCCTATGATGTCTCGGCCAAGGCCAAGGCGGTCGCGGCGGTGTTCAATGCGGCGGGCGCCGACGGGCTTGATCCAAAGGATTATGCGGTCAAGCTGCCGAGCGATGATTATGACCGGGCCAACATCCCGGCGCGGCTGAAGGAACTGGCGGATTTCGAACTGACCATGTCGGCGCGGGCGCTGCGCTATGCGATGGACCAGGGTGACGGGCGCATCAATCCGAACCGGCTGAGCGGGTTCCACGATTTCGCCGTTGACCGGGTCAAGCCGCGTGCGGTGATCGAGCAGCTTGCGTCAACCAATGATGCCGCTGCGCTGCTCAAGAGTTTTGAGCCGCAGAACAAATGGTATGCGGAACTGAAGCAGAATCTGCATGAGCTTGGCGGGACCAGTGCCGAGCCGACAGTGCGCGTTGCGCCCGGCACCATGATCCGTCCCGGCGAGGAAAACCCGGAAATCCGCAACGTGGTCGCCTTGATCAAGGCGAAGGCGCCGAAGGATTTTCTCGCCAAGCATGAAGCCGTGCTGCAGGAACATGAGAATGCGACGGTTTATGACCCGAGCCTGGTCGAGGCGATCAAGGATTTCCAGACCAGCCAGGGCAAGAAGCCCGATGGCGTGATCGGGCGCGGCACCATCAGTTCGCTGCAGGGCGAGACCAACAGTTCCAAGCGTGACCGCATTCTCTATTCCATGGAGCGCCTGCGCTGGCTGCCGCACGATTTCGGCAAGCGCTACGTGTTCATCAACCAGCCGGCCTATCGCGCGCAGTATTTTGACGACAATGCGGAAAAGCTGGCGATGAACATCGTGGTCGGTTCGCCGACCAACCAGACCTACTTTTTCGACAACACGATCCAGACCGTCGTGTTCAACCCGTCCTGGGGCGTGCCGCGGTCGATCATTCTCAATGAGATGATGCCGAAAATTCTCAATAACCCCTCCTATCTCGAGAACAGCGGTTACGAGGTCTATGACAAGTCCGGCCGTGTCATTCCATCAAGCGCCGTGGACTGGGCGCAGGTGGCTTCGAGCGGCGGCGGTGTGGGCATCCGCCAGAAGCCGAGCCTCGACAATGCGCTGGGCGAGCTGAAGATTCTGTTCCCCAACAGCCATGACATCTACATGCACGACACGCCGGCAAAGTCCTACTTCAAGCGGGATATGCGGGCGCTTAGCCACGGCTGCATCCGTCTGGAACGTCCGCGTGACATGGCTGCGGCCGTGCTCGGCGTGCCGGTCGAGGAACTGAACCAGTATTTCGGCAAGAATGAGCGCAGCGTCCGGGTCAAGGACCCGCTGCCGGTTTACGTCTCGTATTTCACCGCGTGGCCGGATGCCAGGACGGGCGCCATCCAGTATTTCGACGACGTCTATCAGCGCGATCTCTACATGGAAAAGGCCATCGTCAAGACGACGGCGGTGCGCCAGGCGGACGTTCCGCAGACGACGGCAAAGCTGTAAGCTACCGGTTTGCGGGCGAAGTTGTAAGCGATGATAAAGGCTGCGAGCCGCGACCGCAGCCAATGATGATCGTCATCATGGGCGCCTTTCTTAATTAGCCATCGTCATTAATAAAGAAAAATGCAATTTCTTTAATTAACGGGCGGTGCTGTTTAATCTCACACATTTAGCATTTGGAGCCATACGTCCGTCCGTGCCAGACCACAAAGCTGTAGGCTACCGGTTTTCGGATGGCGGTTCGACCTGCGGGTGTTCAAAAGCATCGCGGTCGCCCTGATCGAGAAAAAGCAGCGACGGGTTATGTCCCGCTGGCTTGAGGTAGCTGACGACATGCAGCTGGTTGCCCGCATCGCGGTGAATGGAATAGACCAGCTCGCCGTCAAAACGTCTTTCCACCTTCCTGCTCTCAATCCGGAAGCGCAGCGTTAAGGCGACGAGCGCCAGCACGAAGGCGGGCGGGACGATCAGCCACAGCGCCTTGATCCAATCGGGCGAGGATTGGAACGTGTCGAGCAGATTTGACCAGAAATTGTAATTGTCCATGCTCACTCCCTTTTCACACGAGGAAAGTGGTCACCCGAGGGTTATCCTCTGGTGACCGGGAGGTTCATAAGCCGCACACAGACGACCGCCACGGCCTTTAAGCCGAAGCTCTGGACATACGCCGAGGCCCTCCCGGCCATAGGGCTGAGGAGGTGCCTTTGCGGTCGACACCGACCGCTGTATGAGGGGTTATGAAGCCCCAAGACCGATCCGTTTCGACCGGCCTCATCGCGGACCATAATGGGAAAGTGGAGTGGGTGGAAGGGGTTAGGCTGTGAGTTTGCGGCCAAGGTTTGACGTTTTGTATGGATTGGCTGCAAAAGCTCCGGTGCGTGGTTCGACAGGCTCACCATGAGGGAGGGGCAGGATTGCAGGCAGTTATACTCTGCAACCTTTGCGATTGGCATTGCAGCCAAACCACACCCCTCATGGTGAGCCTGTCGAACCACGCACCCTAATCGATCTCGAAGGAAGGCAGGCTCTGGAACGCCAGTTTGAGAGCCTGCGACCAGCCGTCGGAAATGGCCTCGTAATAGGGATCGTTGCGCTCGATGCGCTTTTCGAAGCCCAGTTTGAGGCTGTCCGCCGCGTAAAACTGCATGTCCAGGGGCAAGCCGACCGACAGGTTGGATTTCAGGGTGGAATCGAAGGACACCAGCAGCAGTTTGGTTGCTTCCTCGAACGTCATGGCCGGATCGTAGGAACGCACGATGATCGGCTTGCCGTATTTGTGCTCGCCGATCTGGAAGAACGGCGTGTCGGGTGATGACTCGATGAAGTTGCCCTCGGGATAGATCAGGAACAGGCGCGGCTCGCCGCCCTTGATCTGCCCGCCGAGAATGATCGAGGCGCCGAAGGAATCGGCACGCTGGCCATTGGAATCCACGTCATGGATCACATTCTTGATCGTATCGCCCACCAGCTTCGCCGTCTGGAACATCGAGGGCATGTCGAAGATCGACGGTGCCCGCTCGGATGGAATCTTGGTGCGTTCGTTGAGAATGCTGATGACGGTCTGCGTCGTGGCAAGATTGCCGGCCGACAGAAGCGTGATGACACGGTCACCGGACTTTGCCCATGTGTACATCTTCTTGAACGTGGAGATGTTGTCGACGCCGGCATTTGTTCTGGTGTCCGACATGAACACAAGACCACGATCCAATTTAAGCCCGACGCAATAGGTCATAGCGAATCCCGAATTTAAAAAATCCCGGCGATTACTGCTCTACATTGAGGTCCACGGCAAGCGATTCCATGCCCGGGCCGAAGCGCATGCCGGAAATGGGCGACGCTTCATTGTAGTCGAGGCCGCAGGCGATGCGCACATAATGCTCGTTCGGGCAGATGTTGTTGGCGGCATCGAAACCGACCCAGCCGAGCCCGTCAATATGGGCTTCCGCCCAGGCATGGGTGGCGGTCTGTTCGATGCTGTCGAGCATCATGAGATAGCCCGAGACATAGCGGGCAGGAATTTTCAGGACACGGGCGACGGCGAGGAAAACATGGGTGTGGTCCTGGCAGACACCCGTTCCCAGTGTCAGCGCCTCTTCGGCCGTCGTGGCGATGTCGGTGGTGCCCGGCGTATAGGCCACGGCACTGTGCAGCGTGTCCATCAGTTCATGCATGAGCGCCAGCTTGTCGTCCTTGACGTTCAGGCTGGCTGCAAGCTGGCGGACGGCATCTCCCGGCTTCGTCAGTGCGGTTTCGCGCTCATAGAGCCAGATCGGCATGAAATTATAGACCTTGCCGAGCACGCCGGAGCGGTCTTCCGTCTCCACCTGGCCCGCAGCCTCGATGACCAGTTCCCTCGCATCGCGGTTAAGCCGCACGAGCTGCGTCCGGTTGCCGTAACCGTCGCGGTAATTCGCTTCCTGCTCGGCGCCGTGAACCGTCACGGTCCAGTCGATGACCTTCTGGCCGGGCGAGCTCGAGGGGTGCAGGCGCAAACGCTGGACAGCATACTGCACCGGGAAATCATACTGGTAGCGCGAGGTGTGTTTGATGGTCAGGAGCATGGCGTTCAATCGAAATTGTAGGCTTCGGCAATTTTGCTGCCCAGGCCGTATGTCTGATAGATCAGGTCACTGAGAAACTCATGCAGGCCGTTGTCGAAGATGGTGCGGATGTCGTTGTTTTCGAGCCGTGTCATGATGCTTTCCGCCATGTCGTGGCACTCGTGCCGCTTGCCGTAATCATTGGCGAGAAACGTGAGATTGTCGACGATATTCGAGTAACAGAAGTTCAGCGAGCGCGGCATGCGCGAATTGAGGATCAGGTAATCGGCGATGTTCACCGGATTGTATTCGACGTCGTAGACCCAGCGATAGGAGCGATGGGCCGAGACGGAGCGCAGGATCGACTCCCACTGAAAATTGTCGAGTGTCGTGCCGACATAGGAAATCGACGGCAGCAGCACGTAATATTTCACGTCGAGAATGCGCGCCGTGTTGTCGGCCCGTTCGATGAACGTGCCGATACGGGCGAAATTGAAGATCTCGTTGCGCAGCATCGTGCCGTGGAAGGCACCGCGGATGATGGCGGTTTCACGCTTGATCTGGTCGAGGACGCGCGGAAGATCCGTTTCGGGAACCGCCTCGGCGAGCGTCGATTTGAGGATCATCCAGGTTTCATTGACGCTTTCCCAGGCTTCGCGGGTGAGGGCGGTGCGCACCATGCGGGCATTGGAGCGGGCTGTTTCGATGCAGGACATCACGCTGGACGGATTGCCGAGGTCGCGCAGCAGAAAATCCGAGACCAGGCTGGCGTTGTATTCGCCGTATTTCGCGTCGTAGCCGATTTTCACCCCGGCGCTCATCAGCACGGAGGACCATTCCTCCGGCGCATCGGAGGTTTTCGTCAAAGCCATCCGCAAACCGGCATCGATCAGGCGTGCCATATTCTCTGCCCGCTCGATATAGCGGAACATCCAGTAGAGACCATTCGCGGTGCGACCAAGAAGCATGTTTTGGTTGTATCCCTCTTTTATTTCTTGATGGGGCCGTCTGTGGCAGCCCTCATTCCCCATTCAGAGTGGTCAGTCGTCGAGAACCCAGGTGTCCTTTGTCCCGCCTCCCTGGCTGGAATTGACAACGAGCGAGCCCTCTTTCAGCGCCACGCGGGTCAGGCCGCCCGGCGTGATGCGGATGCGGTCGGATACGAGAACGAAGGGGCGCAGATCGACGTGGCGTGGCGCCAGGCCCTTTTCCGTCATGATCGGCGTCGTCGACAGGGCAAGCGTCGGCTGGGCGATGTAGTTCTTCGGATTGGCCTTGAGTTTCAGCGCGAAATCCTCGCGTTCCTGCTTGGTGGCCGCCGGCCCGACCAGCATGCCGTAGCCGCCGGAACCGTGAACCTCCTTGACGACAAGATCGGCAAGGTTTTCCAGGACATATTTCAGCGTATCCGGTTCCGAACAGCGGTGCGTCGGCACATTCTCGAGGATTGCCTTGCGTCCGGTATAGAATTCGACGATCTCCGGCATATAGGAATAGAGCGCCTTGTCGTCGGCGATGCCTGTGCCGGGGGCATTGGCGATGGTGATGTTGCCGGAGCGGTAAACATCCATGATGCCGGCAACGCCGAGCGCTGAATCGCGGCGGAAGGTGAGGGGATCGAGGAAGGAGTCATCGACACGCCGGTACAGCACGTCGATGGCGCGGTTGCCTTCCGTGGTCCGCATCACCACCTTGCCGTTCTCGATCTTCAGGTCGCTGCCCTCGACGAGCTCGACACCCATCTGGTCGGCCAGGAAGGCGTGTTCGAAATAGGCTGAATTGTAGATGCCGGGGGTCAGGACGGCGATGGTCGGCGTGCCGTTGCAGCCGGGTGGCGCGACGGCGGCCAGGGACTGGCGCAACTGCTTGGGATAGGTTTCGACAGGCCGCACCTTGATCTGCTGGAACAGCTCCGGAAACAGCTGCATCATCGTTTCGCGGTTTTCCAGCATGTAGGAAACGCCCGATGGCGTGCGGGCATTGTCTTCGAGAACGTAGAACTGGTTTTCTTCGGTCCGGACGATGTCGACGCCGATAATGTGGGTATAGACATTGCCGGGCGGGCGGAAGCCGACCATCTCCGGCAGGAAGGCATCGTTGTGGGTGAACAATTCCCGCGGGATGCGGCCCGCGCGGATGATTTCCTGGCGGTGGTAGATGTCATCGAGAAAGGCGTTGAGGGCCATCACACGCTGTTCGATGCCCTGCGACAGGCGTCGCCATTCATTGCCGGTGATGATGCGTGGGATGATATCGAAGGGGATCAGGCGTTCTGCCGCTTCCTCATCGCCGTAGACGGCGAAGGTGATCCCGGTTTTGCGGAAGACATTTTCTGCATCGCGCGCCTTCTGCGCAAACCGTTCCGGGTTCTGGGTATTAAGCCAGCATTGCAGTTGTTCATATGGCGGGCGTACCTGACCGCCGGTTTTGATCATCTCATCAAATGGCTTCACTCATAATCCCCTTCACACACGATCATTCAAGCGCGTTGGGAAAAAAATGCAAGCACATTCCGCTATTTACGCTGCAACGCGGATAATCGCCCAAAAAATGGGCAATGGTTGCGAGTTTGAGGCAAATTGGCTGCTACTTCCGTCTAAAGCATAGGCGGCAACGCTTCGGTACGTCCCCGGTCACAGCGGTGACCGGGGACGTGAATCAAGCGCGTTCTGTTCCGCCTTATCGCGAAACGCACTGACGGCGCGGGCCATTGTTGGGCTGGTATGTATTGTCATACGCCCGGTAGGACCGGTAGCGATTGTAGCACCAGCGTGTGTGATAGCTCGAGCCGCGTCTGACAACGCGGTCATTGTTGATGGCGTTGCCGATGATCACGCCGCCCGCAAAGGCAGCCAGCGGGAACCATGCGCCGTTATAATAGCGGTAGCCGGGACGGTAGTCGCGATATCCGCGATGGCCTCTGTACCAGTAGCGGTCGCCGCGATATCCCCGGTCGCCATACCAGCCGCGATTACCGTGCCAGCCGCGATTGCCGCGCCAATGACCGCCGCCGCGCCAGCCATGGCGCATCCTCCAGTTGCCGTGATCCCGGACTTGCTTGACGGGATTCGAGCCTTCGATGGACAAGGGCACCATCGGGGCGGAATAACTGGCCACGGAGCTTGCGGAAACCATGCCGATCGACATGACGGCCGCCGTGAACAACGAAACAAGCTTTCTCATATTTCCTCCTGAAATCCCGAAGATGCACATCTTCGTTGTCATGAATGCGCGAATAGGCTGCGGATACTACACCCATGGGCGTGGTATCGATCAAAATATGCAACGCATGATTGCAGACTTTGTTCCATCCGGGATCTTCAGGTACTTGCCGTCGGGAAAGCTAAGCCTTTCCGATTCAAGCCAAATCAGGCATTGACCGCGTTGATCAGACGTTCGGCGAGGTCGAGGTTCAATTCACGATAGTGTGAAATGACCTTGCTTGGTTCGTAGCTCGACACGTGCAGGTCGGAATAGCCGAAATCCACGGCGATCACGGGAATGCCCGCGGCTTTGGCCGTATCGATGTCTGTCCGGCTGTCGCCGATCATCAGGGCGCGGTCGCGGTCGCCGCCCGCCTTGGCGATGGTCTCGAAGAGGTGGCGGGGATCGGGCTTGCGGAACGCGAACGTATCGGATCCGCATATGGCGGCAAAGCGCTGCTTCTGCCCGAGCGCCGTCAAAAGGCTGACGGAAAGGCCCTCGAACTTGTTGGTGCACACGGCAAGGAGGTAGCCGGCCTTGGCAAGATTGTTCATCACATCTTCCACGCCGTCGTAAAGCGCGGAATGGCCGGGCATGTTCTTGCCGTAGTGCTCGAGGAAAAGACCGACCAGCCAGTCGAGCTGTTCCGGGCTGAGAATTTTCTGCTGTGCCTCGAACGCCCGCTCGATCATCACGCGGCCGCCTTGCCCGACATAACGGCGCAGCGCAACCGGGTCTACTTTCTGCATGCCGGCCGCTTCGAGGCAGTGGTTGAGACTGTCGAGCAAGTCCGGGGCGGTATCGACCAGGGTGCCATCGAGATCGAAAACAACAATAGGTTTGGACATTCTGTGCACCTGCGATTTTAAGGTTCGGATGAGGAGTTCCGCGATTTATGCATTTCAGGCGTGGTACGATCCGCTTATGTATAGGGCGAAATCATGTATCGAGCCTTGACCCGTCTGTCTGACGTGTTAGGGAGCCAAGTGGAACGAATGTGACATTCGCATCCCATTTGACATCACGCGCCATATGCGAATGTCAGAATAGGACCACTAGTGTCAAGTCAAAGCAGGGAGAGGGCGCCAAGGATGGATGCCAGGACACTGAAGATCAAGGCAGCTGCCGAAGCGCTGACCTATGTCAAAGATGGCATGCGCCTGGGTATCGGCACCGGCTCCACGGCCGAAGAATTTGTGCGCCTTCTGGCGGAAAAGGTCGCCGCGGGCCTTGATGTCATCGGCGTGCCGACGTCGGAACGCACGGCGGCGCTGTGCCGGGAGCTTGGCGTCAGGCTGACCACGCTGGAAGAAACGCCGGAGCTGGACCTGACCATTGACGGAGCCGACGAGATCGGCCCGGAACTCGCCTTGATCAAGGGCGGCGGCGGCGCACTGCTGCGTGAAAAGATCGTGGCTGCCGCGTCGGCGCAAATGCTGGTGATTGCGGATGAGTCGAAGAATGTCGAGGTGCTCGGCAGGTTCCCATTGCCGATTGAAGTGAACCGTTTTGGTCTTGCGGCAACGCACATCGCCATCGAAAAAGCTGCTGCAGCGCTTGATCTGTCCGGTTCCGTTACATTGAGGATGACGGGAGGCGAAGCATTTGTTACAGACGGCGGGCATTTGATCCTGGATGCATCTTTTGGCCGCATTCCGGATACAAGAGCGTTATCAAACGCTCTGCACGCCATACCGGGCGTTGTGGAGCATGGACTATTTCTAGGGCTGGCGCGCGTGGCTATTCTGGCCGGTGCTGACGGCATACGAACACGAACACAGCCTTGACAGGCAAAGTCTTGAGAAAAACGGAGCAATAAATCCATGAACCGAGCAACTGGCTTTCGCCGTTTGATTGCACCTCTGTCTATCGCGATCATGCTGGGCAGTCTTTGTACCGCGCAGGCGCAGGAAATCACCGCATCACATCTTGCTGCCGCACGCGCTGCAATTGCAGCGATGAAGAAGACGGATATGTTTGACGGGATTTTGCCAGATGCGGCACAGAACCTGAAAGTTCAGCTGATCGATAAAGATCCCAATCTTGAGTCCATCATCAGCTCCACCGTGGACGAGCAGGCACTGGCCCTGGCGGCGCGTCGTGCGGATCTCGAAAACGAAGCTGCCCGTGCTTATGCCGTGTCGTTTTCGGAAGAAGAGCTGAACGCCATCACCGGCTTTTACAATTCTCCCGCAGGCAAGAAATTCCTGTCTGAAGACCCAATCGCAATGCGCGAAGTGTTGAAGGCCGCCAGCATCTGGCGCGCCGGTATTGCCCGCGATCTTGCGCAGGCTGTGGCCGAAAAGGTCGTTGCGGCCGCTGCGGCGACAGCACCGGTAACGCCGGCGCCCGCGCCCGAAACACCGGCAGCGCCGGAAGCGCCTGCCAAAGCCCCGGCAAAGGCTCCGGCCAAGCCGGCAGCGCCTGCCAAGCCGAAGCCCTGATCCTTTCCGCTTCCTGACCATTTGCAAAGCCCGGTGTCCAAGCCGGGCTTTGTTCTTTTAAAGCGGCGTTATAAACCCATATAAAGTGATCAGCAGCGGAACAGATTCGGAGTGAATGCAAATGGCGACCTATGACTATGACCTCTTTGTCATCGGCGGCGGGTCCGGCGGCGTGCGCGCGGGACGCCTGGCGGGTGCCATGGGCAAGCGGGTCGGGCTGGCGGAGGAATACCGCATGGGCGGCACATGCGTCATTCGCGGCTGCGTGCCCAAAAAGCTCTTCGTCTACGCCTCGCAATTCCAGGAACATTTCGATGCGGCGGCAGGCTATGGCTGGACCGTTGGCAAGAACACCTTTGACTGGCCGACGCTGATCGCCAACAAGGACCGCGAAATCGCCCGTCTGGAAGGGCTTTATCGCAAGGGGCTGGAAAACTCCGACGTGGAGATTTTCGAGAGCCGCGCTTTGCTGATCGACGATCACACGATCGAAATTCTCAAGACCGGCAAGCAGGTGACCGCTGACCAGATTCTGATCGCCGTCGGCGGTCACCCAAGCCCGCACCCCTCGCTGCCGGGCAATGAATTCTGCATCAGCTCAAATGAAGCGTTTCATCTGGATACGCTGCCGAAAGCCATTGTCATCGAGGGCGGCGGCTATATCGCGGTGGAATTCGCCAATATTTTCCATGGCCTTGGCGTCGACACCACGCTTGTCTATCGCGGCAAGGAGATATTGTCGCGCTTCGATCAGGATTTGCGCCACATGCTGCATGCGGCCATGGCGGAAAAGGGCATTCATATCCGTTGCACGGAAATCATCACCAGGGTCGAACGCCAGGATGATGGACGCAAACTGGTGCATCTGTCCGGCGGTGATGCGATTGTTGCCGATCAGGTGATGCTGGCCATCGGCCGCGTGCCGAACACGACATCGCTCGGTCTCGAGGCGGCTGGTGTTGCTGTGGATGAGATGGGTGCGATCAAGGTGGATGGCTATTCCCGCACGAGCAGGGAAAACATCTGGGCGGTCGGCGATGTCACCAACCGGGTGCAATTGACGCCTGTCGCCATTCACGAAGCCATGTGCTTCCTTGAGACTGCCTTCAAGAACAATCCGACGCAGCCGGATCACGCGCTGATCGCGACAGCGGTGTTTTCGCAGCCGGAGATCGGTACTGTCGGCCTGACTGAGCAGGACGCGGCGCGCGCATTCAAAGCGGTCGAGGTGTACCGGGCGGTGTTCCGCCCGATGCGCAATACGCTGTCGGGCAGCACGGAAAAGATGCTGATGAAGCTGATTGTCGATGCAGACAGCCGGAAAGTGGTCGGCGCGCACATTCTTGGCCCCGATGCGGGTGAAATGGCACAGCTCCTGGCCATTCCCATGAAGGCCGGATGCACCAAGGAAGATTTCGACAGGACGATGGCTGTGCATCCGACTGCCGCCGAGGAACTGGTGACAATGTACAAGCCGACATACCGGATCGTCGACGGCGCGCGCGTTGATTGATATCGAGCCTTTGCTCCGCTAAAGGCTCGACCCGGACGGGGTCACGGTTGTGATGGCGCGAACCAGCGCCGGAGTGCCTGCTCCAAACCGTCCGTGCTGTCGTTGTCACCCGCCCAGGCAATGCAGGCGTCCGGACGGATCAGCAGGGAAGGTCCTGCATCGACGGCGATGCACCGCACTCTTCCTGTGCGGGCGGCAACGAGGCTGGAGGCCTTCCCTCCGGCGGAGGCGTCGAGCAGAACGCCCATGCCATCCTGCATCAGATCGTAGAGCGAGGTTCCGGCATCGCCAGGGCTTACCGGCCGGTCGCCCGTCAGCCGGCCAACCTCGTCCCGTTCCGGGCCGAGATCGTAGCGGATGGAGAGGCCGCTCATCATTTCGCCAATGAAGCGGTTGACGTCATCGAACTGCATGAGGTTGACGATGATATCGCGCATCGCGCCCGCCTGCGGATCGGGCCGCATGATGGCCATCTGGGCAAGCGTGTTTGCCAGAACGGCTTCGGCAACGGGGCGCCGCTCGTCCGTATAGGTATCGAGCAGGGTTTCGGGCATCTCGCCGCGAATGACGGCGGCGAGCTTCCAGCCGAGATTTGCGGCATCCACGAGCCCGAGACTGAGGCCCTGACCGCCGAACGGTGTATGGATATGCGCCGCATCGCCGGCCAGCAGCACCCGGCCTTGGCGGTAGGTGTCGACAAGCCGCGTGTTGTCAGTCCATCGGCTGCCGCTTTCGAGCGCCTTGACGCGGACATCGGCACTGCTGACACGGCGCAGAACCGCTTCGATCTCCTCCCGCGTGACCGGCGCCTGCCGGTCCTGCGGCGCACCGGTGAATTCGATCATCACCAGCCGGCCGGGGAAAGGCCCGTAGGAGAAGATACCGCCCGACGTGCGCCGCCAGCCCATCGGTGCCAGGCGGTCGGGATGATCGATTTCGGCAACGGCCTGGTAGAAGGTGGACGAGGGCGGCGTGCCGGGAAAATCGAAGCCGGCCATTTTTCGGATCGAACTGCGTCCGCCATCACATCCGATGAGGTAGGCGCAGCGCACATGGTTTGTGCCCGCGGGAGATGTCCATTCCGCATCGACGCCATCCGCATGCTGGATGAAGTGGGTGACTTCACAGTCGCGGCGGACATCGATTCCAAGCGCGTGTGCGCGGTCGGCCAGCATGGCTTCGAGGGCCTGCTGGTCCACGGGGCGGGCGCGGCGTTCCGGCTCTGTCTGCGCATCCTTCCGGATCAGGGAAAGGCCGGCGAAATGGCCGCTGTACTTCGATCCTTTCGCCCGCGGGTCCAGCCCGGACTGCGCCATCGCCGCGAAACTGCTCGCCTCGGCGGCGGCGATGGCGGCCGTCATGCCGCGCCGCTGCAACGCCTCAAGCCCCAATGGCCCGAGCCCGCCGGCCTTCATTTCCAGGCTCGGCGTGGCGAGGCGCTCCAGCACGAGAACGCGCGCACCGCCCAAAGTTAGTTCAATGGCGGTGAGGAGCCCGACTGGGCCGGCTCCCACGACCACGACATCAATGTCATTTCTCATATACTTGATCCTAATATGTACTCAGTACACTTATATGGGATCATCCAGCGCTGCGTGTCAATACAAAATTGTACTCAGTATATAAATCGTGCTATCAGCGGAGGCATGACAGTGCCATCCGACCGCCGATCCCGTAAGCGCCTCGCCACCCGGCAAAGCATTTCCATCGCCGCCACCCGGCTTTTCATGCAGCGTGGCTTCGATCATGTGACGGTAGACGAGATTGCGTCCGCCGCCGATGTCGGGCGGATGACGGTGTTCAATCACTTTCCCCGCAAGGAGGACATGTTCTTCGATCGCGAGGAAGAGGGGCACGAGATGCTGCGTGACGCGTTGCAGCGGCGCGAGCCCGGCATCACCCCGGTCGAGACATTGCGTCTGCTGGCCCATCGGCTGGCTGCGGAGGACGTTCCTTATCTCCGGTTTTCGGTCAGGAGCCAGGCCTTCATGGCGACGATCGAGGGCAGTGAAACCCTGAAGGCCCGGGCGAGAGCGATCCGTGACGAGCTTGCGCAGACCATCAGTCTGGCCCTGTCCGAGAGCGCGGGGCGGGAACCAGACGATTCCGATGCCGCTCTTGCCGCCGGGCTGCTTCTGGCGACATGGACCACGGCTTTCGTCCAGGCGCACCGCTCCTTTCAGCTGAAACAGGATGCGCGGGAAGCGACAGCCGTCTTCCTCGGGCTTGTCGACCAGGGAACCCTCGGCCTCAAAGCCGCAATGGCGGGTACGCCCTACGCCTGAGACATCAACGCATTCCTTCAGGCAACGCGTTGTTCGGCGCGGTGCGTTGCGCCGTGCGGCACCTTCCCGTGCAGCAGCCAGTCGATGACGGGCGGCCACAGCGTGGCGGTATGGTGCTTGCGGAAGAAGCCGAGGTGGCCGATTGCGCCGCCGGTCGATTGCTGCGGGGATAGCCACAGCTGGTTTGTCGGCGCATTGCCGTAGTGGGTCAAAAGGTGATCGATTGCCTTCGGCGTTCCCCAGGGATCATCGGTCAATCCGACGGCAAGGAGGGGCGTGCGCACCGACTGAAAATGCTTCGACTCCGGCGTTCTGGCGTCGCCGAAAAGGAAATTGGGATTGCGGCACCAGCGTGCCCAGTCCTGGAAGACACTGCCGGGCAGTTCCTCGCCGATACCGCTCCATTTGGGCACGCGTCCGAGCGAGAGCGCCAGGGGCAGGGCGAGGAAGTTCATCTTGGCAAAGACGGAAAACGGTTCGGCCGTATAGCGGTAATAGCCGGAGAGCGAAGCAAGCGATGTATAGCGGGCAAAGTCGGAAGACCGGTTGCTGAGGCCAAGCGCCAGGCCGCCATAGGAATGGCCGATGCCCACCAGAGGCCTGTCGCCGGCTGCGCGCTTGAGAACATCGACTGCCGCGGGAAAATCGAGCACGCCCCAGTCTTTCATGCCGAGGCGCGTGGTCCATCCCTTCGGCGTTCCGGATTTCGCGACGCCGCGATAATCGTAGGTCAGCACCGTGGAGGCACCGCAATCGAGCAGTTTATGGGCAAAGTGCCGGTAGAATGTGTTGGGAACGGCGGCCGCGGAGGAGATCAGGACCGCCGGCCCGGCACCTTTTCCGTCAAACATGGTGCCATGCAGGGGAAAGCCATCAGAGGCTTGAAAAGCAATGTCGCGCATCGGCGGCTCCAACTTTGACTTTAACGTCAACGTAAATCAAAATGCCGCCTGCGACAATCTCGATTTCGTGTTTCCGCCGCAAACCTTAACAGGACTGGTATAATAGGGATATTTCCACTATATGAGCGCCTTCCGGAGCAACCGGAAAACGCAAACCACCGCTACCCAGTGCGGACAATAGAAAACAGGTGCAATAATGACGAAGAACTGGACACCGACTTCCTGGAGAGGCAAGCCAATCAAGCAGGCGCCTTTTTATCCGGACGCTCAGGCTGTGAGCGATGTCGAGGGCCGTCTTCGTACCTATCCGCCGCTGGTTTTTGCAGGTGAGGCGCGAAAGCTGAAGCGCCAGCTCGCAGCCGTGTCCAAAGGGCAGGGTTTTCTGTTGCAGGGCGGCGACTGTGCCGAGAGCTTTGCCGAGCATGGCGCGGACAATATCCGCGACTTTTTCCGCGTGTTCCTGCAGATGGCGGTTGTCCTGACCTTCGGGGCATCGCAGCCGGTCGTGAAAATCGGCCGCATTGCCGGTCAGTTCGCCAAGCCGCGCTCTGCCGATACGGAAACCAAGGATGGTATCGAGCTGCCGGTTTACCGCGGTGACATCATCAATGGCATGGAGTTCACCGAGGCTGCCCGCATCCCCGATCCGAACCGCCAGGAAATGGTCTATCGCCAGTCGGCTGCAACGCTGAACCTTCTGCGCGCTTTCGCCCAGGGTGGCTATGCCAACCTCGAGAACGTGCACCAGTGGATGCTTGGCTTCGTTTCGGACAGCCCGCAGGGCGAGCGTTATGAATCCCTGGCCCGCACGATTTCCGATACGATGGACTTCATGCGTGCCGTCGGCATCACGTCGGAAACCAACCACACGCTGCGCGAGACGGATTTCTACACCAGCCACGAGGCCTTGCTGCTTGGCTACGAAGAGGCATTGACCCGCGTGGATTCCACGTCCGGTGACTGGTATGGCACGTCGGGCCACATGATCTGGATCGGCGACCGTACCCGCCAGCCGGACCATGCCCATGTGGAATACTGCCGTGGCATCAAGAACCCGCTCGGCCTCAAATGCGGCCCTTCGCTGGAGCCCGACGGTCTGATCAGGCTGATCGATCTGCTCAACCCGGAAAACGAACCCGGCCGCCTGACCCTCATTGCCCGTTTTGGCCATGACAAGGTGGGCGACCATCTGCCCAAGCTGATCCGCGCCGTGCAGAAGGAAGGCCGCGATGTGGTCTGGTCCTGTGACCCGATGCATGGCAACACGATCACGGCCAATGGCTACAAGACACGGCCCTTCGACCGTATCCTGAAGGAAGTTGAAGGCTTCTTTGCCGTTCATCATGCGGAAGGCACCTATCCCGGTGGCATCCACATCGAAATGACCGGCAAGAACGTGACGGAATGCACGGGCGGTGCACGGGCGATTTCGGCGGAAGATCTGTCGGACCGCTACCACACCCATTGCGATCCGCGCCTCAACGCCGACCAGGCGCTGGAGCTGGCGTTCCTCGTTGCAGAACTTCTCAAGAAGGAGCGCAACGCGCATCCGCAGAAGATCGCCGTCAACGGCTGATCCGTCTGAACAACTGGCATGAACGGCAAGGGCGGCCTCCAAAAGGGCCGCCCTTTGTTTTGGGCGATTGGGGTAACAATCCTGACCTGATCACGCATCTGTCAGAACGCAGGGCCGTTTTGGCTGGAAATTTATGTCTTTGGATTCTATCAAGGTTCCATGACAACAAAACCTTCGCGCCGAATCCGCCTGACAGCGTCTTTCCGTTCCTTCATCGAGAGCGAAGCCTCCGGTGGCATCATCCTGATGGTGGTGGCCGCGCTGGCGCTGATCATTGCCAATTCACCGCTCAGTGACGGTTATTTCGGCCTTCTGAAGACCTATGTCGGCGGCCTGAGTATTCTTCACTGGGTGAATGATGCGCTGATGGCGATCTTCTTCCTGCTGGTCGGGCTGGAAATCAAACGTGAAATGATCAGCGGCCAGTTGTCCAGCTGGTCACGGCGCGCATTGCCGGGCTTCGCCGCGGTCGGCGGCATGGTCGTTCCGGCGGCCATCTTCCTTGCCTTCAATGCCGGCACCGAAACGGCGCGGGGCTGGGCCATTCCGTCGGCAACGGATATCGCCTTCTCGCTCGGTGTTTTGTCCCTGCTTGGTTCGCGCGTGCCTTTGTCCCTGAAGGTTTTCCTGACGGCGCTTGCCATTATCGACGATCTGGGCGCGGTCCTCATCATCGCGCTGTTCTATTCGGACGGGCTGAATATTCCCGCCGTTGCCGGTGCAGCCGGTGTTTTCGTCATCCTGATGGCCATGAACCGTCTCGGCATGGTGCGGCTCTGGGCCTACCTCGTCCTCGGCGTCATTCTGTGGATTCTTGTGCTCAAATCGGGCGTGCATGCCACGGTGGCCGGTGTCCTCCTGGCGCTGACCATTCCGATGCGCGGGGCCAAGGACGGGCAGGGGGCAACCGAATCGCCGCTGCTCAAGCTGGAGCACGCCATCCAGCCCTGGGTCGGCTTTGCCATCGTGCCGATCTTCGGTTTTGCCAATGCGGGCGTGTCCTTCAGCGGCGTCTCGCTGTCCAACCTTGCCGATCCCGTCCCCCTTGGCGTGGCGGCCGGCCTGTTCGTCGGCAAGCAGATCGGCGTCTTTGCCTTTGCGCTGCTGGCGATAAAGTTGCGGCTGGCAGAACGCCCGGCTGGTGCAAGCTGGTTCCAGATCTATGGGGTTTCGATGCTGTGCGGCATCGGCTTCACCATGAGCCTGTTCATTGGCCTCCTCGCCTATGCGAATTCGCCCCTGCTGCAGGATGAAACAAAGCTGGGCGTGCTGCTCGGATCACTGCTTTCCGCCGTCGTCGGCGCCGCGCTTTTGCGCATGTCGCTGACACGGTCGGCAAAGGCGTGATCGCGCAAGGCAGGACGCTGGCGCAAGCCTAGTCTTTTGCTGTTTTGAACAGGAGTCCGCCTGATGTCGGAATTGCATAGTGGATCGTGTCTGTGTGGAGGCATCCGCTTCAAGGCGCATGGCAAGCTGCGCGGGATCGTCTATTGCCATTGCTCGCAGTGCCGCAAGCAATCCGGCCATTTCTATGCGGCGACCAATGTCCAGAAGGATGCCATCACCATCACGGGTGAGGAAAACATCAAATGGTATGCCGCCAGCGAATATGCGGCGCGCGGTTTCTGCCGCAATTGCGGATCGGTGATGTTCTGGAAACACCATGATCTCGACTACATCTCGGTGATGGCCGGATCGTTCGACAAGCCGACCAGTCTCAAGGGCGAAGTGCATATTTTCGTCGGCGACAAGGGCGACTATTACGAAATCGGCGACGATCTGCCGAAATATGTGGCGAGCGGCGGCGGTATCGTCGTGGCGGGCGACTGAGGGGCCGGGAACGGGTGAAGGATTGACGCCGCCCGATCTGGCTTTATAGCTGCCGTTACGGACGGACGGGAGCAAACCATGCAGCGGCTAATACTGGCATTCGTCAATTCCATGCGCGCGCTCAGGCACCTGGCGGTGCATGAAAAGGCGGTTCAGCAGGAACTCATCCTTTTCATCCTCTCGATTCCCGTCGCGGCAGCGATTGCGCCATCCGTGCTGGTTTTCCTGGTCCTGACCGGCTCGGTGCTTATCCTGATCATGATCGAGGTGCTGAACACCGGCATTGAAGCGGCGTGCAACGCCGTGTCACGGGATTTCCAGCGCGACATCCAGATCGCCAAGGATTGCGGATCGCTGGCTGTGCTGATCTCGGTTGTTCTCGTCGCCATCGTCTGGTTCTATACGCTATGGCACGTATTTCTTTCCTGAAACCGCGTGTGAGTCGCATTGTTTAATCTCCAGCGAAATGATATATGTTCAATATGAGCAAAAATCCCGACATCCTCCGTATCGCCATCGCCCAGCTCAATCCTGTCCTGGGTGACATCAAGGGTAATCTGGCAAAAGCGCGTGAAGCACGGGCCGACGCCGCGCGGCAGGGCGCCGATCTCATCCTGTTCACGGAGCTGTTTATCTCAGGCTATCCGCCGGAAGATCTGGTGCTGAAGACAGCCTTCATCGAAGCCTGCGAAAAGGCGGCAATAGAATTTGCGGCCGACACATCGGATGGCGGACCGGGGGTGATTATCGGTACGCCGCTGCGGCGCGAGAGCGGCCTGCACAATTCGGTCATGGTGCTGGATGGCGGCAAGGTGATTGCGGAACGCTTCAAGGTCGATCTGCCCAACTATGGCGAGTTCGACGAGAAGCGGGTGTTCCAGCAGGGGCCGATGCCGGGGCCGGTGAATTTCCGCGGCATCCGCATCGGCATTCCGATCTGCGAGGATATCTGGGGCGACCTCGGCGTGTGCGAGACACTGGCCGAGAGCGGCGCGGAGATACTCTGCGTGCCCAATGGCTCGCCCTATTACAACGGCAAGGTGGATGTGCGCCATCAGGTGGTGCTGCGCCAGGTGATCGAAACCGGTTTACCGCTGATTTTCGCCAACCAGCTCGGCGGTCAGGACGATCTGATTTTCGACGGTGCTTCGTTTGCGTTCAATCCGGACAAGAACATCGCGTTCCAGATGTCGCAGTTCGAGGAACAACTTGTTGTCACCACGTGGCGGCGCAGCACGGGCGGGTGGTCCTGCTCGGAAGGCCCCATGTCGAAAATCCCCGAGGGCGAGGAGGCGCAGTATCGCGCCTGCATGCTGGGCCTGCGCGATTACGTCAACAAGAACGGCTTCAAGGATGTGGTCCTCGGGCTTTCCGGCGGCATTGACTCGGCGATCTGCGCGGCGCTGGCTGTCGACGCGCTGGGCGAGGAGCGGCTGCGCGCCGTGATGATGCCCTATACCTATACATCGAAGGATTCGCTGAAAGATGCGGAAGACTGCGCCAAGGCGCTGGGCTGTCGCTACGACATCGTGCCGATCTTCGAGCCGGTGGAAGGCTTTCTGAAAGCGCTCGGGCCGACATTCGAAGGGACGAAAGAGGGCATCACCGAAGAAAATCTGCAAAGCCGGGCCCGTGGCACGATCCTGATGGCAATCTCCAACAAGTTCGGTTCGATGGTGGTCACGACGGGCAACAAATCGGAAATGTCGGTGGGCTATGCCACGCTCTATGGCGACATGAACGGCGGCTACAATCCGATCAAGGACATCTACAAGATGCAGGTCTACGCCATGTCGGAATGGCGCAACCGGAATGTGCCCGCCGGCGGCCTCGGTCCATCGGGTATCGTCATCCCGGAAAACATCATCAGCAAGGCGCCTTCCGCCGAATTGCGCGAGAACCAGACGGATCAGGATTCGCTGCCGCCCTATCCGGTGCTCGATGACATTCTCGAATGCCTCGTCGAGAACGAGATGGGCGTGGACGAGATCGTCGAGCGCGGCCATGAGCGCAAGACGGTGGAGCGGATCGAACACCTGCTCTATCTCGCCGAATACAAGCGCCGGCAGTCCGCGCCGGGTGTGAAGGTGACGCGGAAGAATTTCGGCCGCGACCGGCGTTATCCCATCACCAACAAGTTCCGTGATCGGGGATAGGGCTGATTGCATGTGTCGGGTGCGTGGTTCGACAAGCTCACCATGAGGGAGGTGATTTGGCTGCAATGCCAATCGCAAAGGGTGCAGGATATAACACGCTGCAATCCTCTCCATCCCTCATGGTGAGCTTGTCGAACCACGCACGGGTCGTCCCGCAATCGTCGTTTTTGACTGCGACTAAAGTCTAGTGTTGCAATCGCGCCTCACTTTATTTCGAAAAGTGGCTGCACAAAAAATAGGCGCTTGGCGCGTGATTGCGATTCACCTATAAGCCATCTCTCCGGCAATCAAGCCCGGGAGGTTTAGAATGGCAGCTGTTTCAATGTCCCCTCGGGGCGGCGTCCGTTCCTGACATGTGATGATGAAAAGCCCCAGGGCTTTTCAATTGACTTCACCGGTCAAGAACACTCATCGCCGATATTGGCCTTTCCTGTATTCAGGCAAGTCGCCAAGCCAATTGTGCCGCATTGATTCCCTCGTTCTGTTGCGCGGCATTCTCGTCTGAAATTCATATTTGAGGCCGGTGCGTTTTGGCACCGGACGATCGTCATGGCATTTTTACGTAACGCCTTGCGCGGCGGAGCCTTCCGCAGCGTTCTCGGATTCACCTGGATTCACTGGCAGAAGCAGCCGGTGCGTCTGGCTCTTATTCTTGGTGCAGTGCTGCTCTCGACACTGGCCGACGTGCTGACGCCGCTCTATTCGGGGCGGCTGGTCGACGCGGTGGTCAATGGCGCGGCAACGGATGCGATTGCCTGGGATGCGGCGATGGCCGCGTTCTGGACCCTGATGGCCCTGTCGCTGGGTGCCATCATCCTGCGGCACGTCACCTTCATGACGATCGTCAAGCTGACGTTGAAAATGATGTCGGAGATTGCCTCCGGCGCCTTTTTCCGTGTCCAGCGCTTCTCGACGGACTGGCATGCGAACAGCTTTGCCGGCTCGACGGTGCGCAAGATCACGCGCGGCATGTGGGCGCTCGACCTGCTGAACGATACGCTGCTGGTAGCCTTGTTTCCGTCCGTTGTCATGCTTGTCGGCTCGACCGTGCTGATGGCCTGGTACTGGCCCATGATGGGTGTCATCATCGGCCTGGGATCCCTCGTGTTCGTCGGCGTGACGGTGGCGATGTCGCTCGGCTATGTCGCGCCGATGGCGAGCCTTGCCAATCGCTGGGATACCAAGCTCGGCGGTTCGCTGGCCGATGCGGTCAGCTGCAACATGGTTGTGAAGGGTTTCGGCGCGGAAAAGCGCGAGGATGCACGGCTGCTGAAAGTTCTTGCCAAGTGGCAGGACCGGACGCGGCGCACGTGGATCCGCGGTACCCGCAACGGAACGACACAGGGCTCGCTGCTGCTCATCCTGCGGGCATCGGTCATCGGCTTTGCCCTGTGGCTGTGGTCCAAGGGGCAGGCGAGTGCGGGTGACATCACCTTCGTGCTGACGTCGTTCTTCATCCTGCAGGGCTACCTGCGGGAAGTCGGCATGCACATCCGCAATTTGCAGCGTTCGATCAACGATATGGAAGAGCTTGTTGACATCCAGAGTCAGCCGCTCGGCATTGATGACCGGCCCGGCGCCAAGCCGATCCAGATCACCAATGGCAAGATCGTGTTCGACAATGTGACGTTCCACTACGGGGCGCATCGGGCACCGCTCTATGACCGGTTCTCGGTGACGATCCGGGCGGGTGAGCGCGTCGGCCTTGTCGGCCACTCCGGTTCGGGCAAGACGACGTTCGTCAAGCTGATCCAGCGCCTGCACGACGTGAAGGCGGGGCACATCCTGATCGACGGTCAGGATATTTCCACCGTCACCCAGGCATCGCTGCGCCAGCAGATTGCCATCGTGCAGCAGGAGCCGATCCTGTTCCACCGGACGCTGGCCGAGAACATCGCCTATGCGCGGCCGACAGCCACGCAAAGCGAGGTCGAGGAAGCGGCCCGGCAGGCCAGCGCGCATGACTTCATCATGGCCCTGCCGAAGGGCTATGGCACGCTGGTGGGTGAACGCGGTGTGAAGCTGTCCGGTGGCGAGCGTCAGCGCGTGGCCATTGCCCGGGCTTTCCTCGCGGATGCGCCGGTTCTGATCCTGGATGAGGCAACGTCGAGCCTCGATTCGGAATCGGAAGTGCTGATCCAGCAGGCCATGGAACGGCTGATGCTGGGCCGGACGACCCTGGTGATCGCGCACCGGCTGTCCACCGTGCGGGCGCTCGACCGGCTGCTGGTCTTCGACCATGGCCGGATTGCGGAAGAGGGCAACCACGAAGCCCTGATCCGCCTGAACGGCGGCATCTACCGCAGCCTGTTCGAACGGCAGGCGCTGGAACTGACCAAGGGTCTTGTTCTCAATGACGGCTAGAATGCTGGCGTGATCATTGTGCGTGGTTCGACAGGCTCACCATGAGGGAGGCTGGAGATTTGCAGGGAGCGGAGGTTTTGTGACTTTCGTCAATTGCCTTGCAACCCTTCCGTCTCCCTCATCCTGAGCTTGTCGAAGGACGCATGACGGTCTTGCAACGTACCTCCTCATGGTCCGCATATTGATCTTCACGCGTCGTTCCGATATGCCCGAAGCATGACCATCACCGTCCGTTTTGCACCATCTCCGACCGGCTATATCCACATCGGCAACACGCGCACAGCCCTGTTCAACTGGCTGTTCGCGCTGAAACACAATGGCCAACTGATCCTGCGCTTCGATGACACCGACGTGGAGCGCTCGAAGACCGAATATGCCGAAGCGACCGCGGCTGATATTGATTGGCTTGGCATCAAGCCGGTGCGGGTGGAATACCAGTCGAAACGCTTTGCCTTCTACGATGCGGCTGTCGAAAAGCTGAAAGCGGCTGGCGTGCTTTATCCCTGCTACGAGACCCCGGAAGAGCTCGAACGCAAGCGCAAGCTGCGGCTCGCGCGCCGCCTGCCGCCGGTCTATGGCCGCGATGCGCTGAAACTGACGGCGGAGGATCGCGCGAAGCTGGAAGCCGAGGGACATCGTCCGCACTGGCGTTTCCTGCTGCCGAACTTCAAGGACGATCCGTTCGCGCCTGCGCGCACTATTGTCCACTGGGATGATATCGTGCGCGGCGAAGAGACCGTCGATCTCGCATCGCTTTCCGATCCGGTGCTGGTGCGCGAAGACGGCACCTATCTCTACACGCTGACCTCCGTGGTCGACGATATCGACATGGGCATCACGCACATCATCCGCGGCGACGATCACGTCACCAACAGCGGCGTGCAGATTTCCATTTTCGAAGCGCTCGGTGCGAAAACGCCGGCACTTGGCCATCACAATCTGCTGACGACGGTGTCGGGCGAGGGCTTGTCCAAGCGCACCGGCGCCCTGTCCGTCGGCAGCCTGCGCCGCGACGGCTATGAGCCGATGGCCGTGGTCAGCCTCGCCGTGCTGACGGGAACGTCGGAGAATGTGGTCGCCATGCCCGACATGGCATCGCTCGCCGCAATCTTCGATCCGAAGGCAACATCGAAATCATCCTCGAAATTCGATCCGGCGGAACTCGATACGCTGAACCGCACGCTGATCCACGCCATGCCGTTCGACGTGGCTGAAGAACGCCTGCGGGACATGGGGATAACAGGAGACAAGGCCGAAGCCTTCTGGCTTGCGGTGCGCGGCAATCTCACGCGCGTCGCCGATGCGGCGCTGTGGTGGAAGATCGTCCAGGACGGTCCCGTCAGTGACGAAGTCCTTGCCGAAGAGGACCATGATTTCGTTGCGGCGGCTTTTGACGTGTTGCCGCAGGAGCCGTGGAGCCGCGAGACCTGGAAGCAGTGGACGGAAGCGGTGAAGGTTCAGAGCGGACGCAAGGGCAAGCCGTTGTTCATGCCCCTGCGCATTGCCCTTACCGGGCTGGCTTCTGGTCCGGAGCTCGCAGATTTACTGCCCCTTCTTGGTCGGGAAGGAACGTTGGCCCGACGACCCTGACCTTGCGGTTGGGATCGATCGGCTTGTCCGGTGACAGCGGTTTCGGTTGTTCCGCTTCGACTTTCGGCACGGCGGGTGTCCCCAGCTGAATAATCGATGACGGTTTTTTCTCCGGCTCTATCACAGGCGCAGCCGGTTCGGCCTTGGCCTCGGCCGGTGCCGCTGGCTTGTTCGGTTCGGGGTTTTTCGCCGGCTCGGCCGATGGCAATGGTTCGGCCTTGACTGGCTCGACAGGTTTGATCGGTTCCGCCGGTTTGAGTGCTGGCTGTGTTTGCGCTGGCGCCGGTTTCGGCGCTGGTTGCCGGGCTATTTCCTTGGGATTTCCAAGCGTGGTGTAATTGCCCGCCGTGCGCTGGCAGGAGCATTGCGGCGTGCCATTGGCGCCGACTTTCCTGAATTTGAACGCGTTGGGCATATCCGTATAGGCCTGGCCGCGCAGGGAAATCATCTGATCGACGGTTTCACCGTTGGTCGAATGATAGAACAGTTTCGCGCCCGGGCATTGCGCCTGGCACTGCGCTTCGTCGCGGTGGAAATTCTCCGCGCCCGTCGCGTAGGAAATGGGGAAATAATAGCCGTCGCAGGTGCGCACGCAGAGCGTCTGATATTGTCCGCCGTAGACCGGCGCGGTGCTTTCCAGCGGCTCGTTTTCCAGCGGCCGCTGGCCTCCGAGGACTTCATAGGGGCGACGCCGGGGCTCCCCGTCGCGCGGTTCGACTTCGCGCGGCAAGACTTCGCGGTCAGGCTCGTAGGATGCCGAGCAATTGTTGGCGTCCATGGCAGCTTCCACCCGGTCGCGGCGCAGGTTCAGCTCATACTCGTCGGTGACGAAATCATTGTCGAGTTCGCGCAGACGCTGTTCCATGCGGCTGCAAACGTCCGACTGGGCCGCTGCCAGTTGTGTTGACAACAGCAGCGTGCCCATGGCGAGTGCCGCGAAGTGTATGAACCGTTTCATATGGTCTAGTCCTGCAAGATCATGCGCAGCCTACCTGGCTGACTGCGCCTGAACCATCCATGAACGTGCGGCAGCAATAAGACGGCAGCGCGCTATTCCAGGCGCTGTGACGCCTCAACCACGGCCAGAGCCGTCATGTTGACGATACCGCGCGATGTCACCGACGGCGTCAGAATATGCACAGGCTTGGCGGCGCCGAGCAGAATGGGCCCGACATGCAGTGCGTCGGTGACCGTCTTTACGACGTTGAGCGTGATGTTGGCCGCATCGAGATTGGGGAAGACCAGAAGGTTGGCTTCGCCGCTCAAACGGGAATGCGGCAGCACACGTTCGCGCAGGATTTCCGACAGGGCGGAATCGCCATGCATTTCGCCATCCTGTTCCAGGTCCGGTGCCTTGGAGCGCAGGATTTCCGAAGCGGCGCGCATCTTGGCGGCACTTTCGGAATCGCGCGAACCGAAGTTGGAGTGCGAGAGCAGGGCGGCCTTGGGCTCGATGCCGAAGCGGCGGATTTCGTTGGCGGCCAGAACCGTCTTTTCCGCAATCTCTTCGGCTGTCGGATCGATGCTGACATAGGTATCGGTCAGGAACAGCACACCGCGCTGTGAAATCAAAAGGCTGAGTGCGGAGAAATTGCGGATGCCTTCGAGCTTGCCGATGATCTGGTCGACATTGCGCAGATGGCGCTCGAACCGGCCTTCCAGACCGCAGATCATGGCATCGGCTTCGCCGCGCATGATGGCCAGCGCTGCAATCACCGTGCCGCTGGCGCGGACCATGGTGCGTGCGACTTCCGGCGTGGTGCCGCGCCGGCCGGTCAGGTTCACCAGAAGGTCGACATAGTCGCGGTAGCGCGGATCGTCTTCCGGATTGATGATGTCAAAATCGGTGCCGAGCTTGATCTTCAGGCCATAGCGCTTGAGACGTGTCTCGATGACCTGCGGGCGGCCGATCAGCGTCGGGATCGCCGTGCCTTCCTCAAGCACCACCTGTGCCGCGCGCAGAACCCGCTCGTCTTCGCCGTCGGAATAGATCACCCGTTTCTTCTCGGCAGTCCGCGCTGCGGTGAAGATCGGCTTCATGATCAGGCCGGAGCGGAAGACAAAGCGGTTCAGCTTGTCGAGATAGACCTCGAAATCCTCGATGGGGCGGTCGGCAACGCCGGTTTCCATGGCCGCCTTGGCCACTGCCGGCGCGATGCGCAGGATCAGGCGCGGATCGAACGGCGAGGGAATGAGATAATTGGGGCCGAAGGTCGGCGTTTCGCCGGAATAGGCGCGAGCCGCCACATCCGATGGCTCCTCGCGGGCGAGCGCCGCGATGGCCTTGACCGCCGCCATCTTCATTTCCTCATTGATCGCCCGTGCGCCGCAATCCAGCGCGCCGCGGAAAATATAGGGGAAGCAGAGGACGTTGTTGACCTGGTTGGGGAAATCGGAACGTCCTGTGCAGATCATGGCGTCGGGGCGTGCGGCGCGTGCGTCTTCCGGCATGATTTCCGGATTGGGATTTGCCAGCGCCATGATCAGCGGGTTCGGCGCCATCTGCTTCAAAAGTTCCGGCTTCAGGACACCTGCCGCGGACAGGCCGAGGAACACGTCGGCACCGCCGATGACATCGGCCAGCACGCGCGCATCGGTCTTCTGGGCATAGACGGATTTCCAGCGGTCCATCAGCGTGTTGCGTCCGTCATAGACGACGCCGTCGAGATCGCAGACCCAGATGTTCTTGCGGTTGGCGCCGAGCTTGACCAGAAGGTTGAGGCAGGCGAGCGCTGCCGCACCGGCGCCGGACGCCACGATCTTGACCTTGGACAGATCCTTGCCGGCCAGCTCCATGCCGTTGAGGATGGCAGCGGCGACGATGATCGCCGTGCCGTGCTGGTCGTCATGGAACACCGGAATGTTCATCTTGGAACGGAGGATTTCCTCCACGTCAAAGCATTCCGGCGCCTTGATGTCCTCGAGGTTGATGCCGCCAAAGGTGGGTTCGAGCGCGGCAACGACATCGACGATCTTGTTGATCTCCTGCGCGTCGATCTCGATGTCGAAGACGTCGATGTCGGCGAATTTCTTGAAGAGAACCGCTTTGCCTTCCATCACCGGCTTGGAGGCGAGGGGGCCGATATTGCCAAGGCCAAGGACGGCAGTGCCGTTGGAGATGACGGCGACGAGATTGGCGCGGCTGGTATAATCGGCGGCTGTAGCGGGGTTTTCATGAATGGCCAGGCAGGGCGCGGCGACACCGGGGGAATAGGCAAGGGCAAGATCGCGCTGATTTCCAAGCGGCTTCGTCGCCTGGATTTCCAGTTTACCCGGCTGAGGAAAGCGGTGGTAAAACAGGGCGCTTTCTTCGAGGTCGGACTGGTTGGGCGAATTGTCCTTGGCCATGGATAATATCCTCCGGAAATTGGCTGGTCGCAACTTGGGATTTGCGATTCAATCTTTTTAGCATGCATAAATGACACGAAGAGCCATAAATGAAGTCCATTTTGTTACAAGTGTTTATCGCAGGAAACCATAGACTTTTTAGCGGCGTCATAAGACTGTGACATGAATCAGGTTTCTGTCAGACCAGAGGTACCGATGCGTACCGGCGCTGAACGGAGATCAGCCTCATGGTTGAGCCAGAGACACGTAAGTTTCGCACGCTCTTTTTGTCCGATGTGCATCTTGGTTCCAAAGGCGCCAAGGCGACCTTCCTCCTGGACTTTCTGAAGTATCACGATGCGGATACGATCTATCTGGTCGGCGATATCGTTGATGGATGGCGTCTGCGCCGCAGCTGGCACTGGCCGCAGGAGCACAACGACATCGTGCAGAAACTCCTGCGCAAGAGCCGCAAGGGCGCGCGCATCCTCTACATCGCCGGCAACCACGATGAATTCCTGCGCGATTTCCAAGGCACGCATTTCGGCGGTATCGAGGTCATGGACCGCACGATGCACGAAACGGCTGACGGCCGTAAATTTCTCGTGATCCACGGCGACCAGTTCGACGTCGTCGTGCGCAATGCCCGCCACATCGCCTATCTCGGCGACTGGGCCTATGATGCGGCGCTGGCCATCAACACCATCATGAACAAGGTGCGGCGCATGCTCGGGCTGCGCTACTGGTCGTTCTCCGCCTGGGCGAAATTCCGGGTGAAGAAGGCCGTCAACTTCATCGGTTCCTTCCAGACTGTCGTTTCCGACGAGGCCCGGCGCATCGGCGCCGACGGCGTCATCTGCGGCCATATCCACCACGCCACCATCGAAGAAATCGACGGCATCGAATACATCAACACCGGCGACTGGGTTGAAAGCTGCACCGCCATTGTCGAACATCATGACGGCAAGATGGAACTCATCTCCTGGACGCATCTGATCGGGGAGAAGGCGGGCTTTGCGCCTGTCGTCAAACTCGAGGACAAGCGTCCCAAGGCGGCGAATGCAGCCTGAATGGCGTCTCCTGCAGAGATCGATCCGATGAAGCGGCTGGTCATCGTCTCCGATGCCTGGCATCCGCAGGTCAATGGCGTGGTGCGCACCCTGACCCAATTGCGCGAGCAGATGGAGGCGCGGGGCGTCGAGGTGACGATCATCTCACCCGCGGACTATCCTTCGGCGCCATGCCCCACCTATCCGGAAATCCGCCTGGCATTGACCTATCCTGCGGCGGTGAAAGCCCGGATCGAGGCGCTGCAGCCCGCCTTCGTGCATATCGCCACGGAAGGCCCGCTCGGCATCATGGCGCGGCGCGCCTGCCTGAAGAACAAGTGGCGCTTTACCACCAGCTTTCATACGCGTTTTCCCGAATATCTGCGCGAGCGCCTGCCCATTCCGCTGGCCTGGACCTACGGCTTTCTGCGCCGGTTCCACAATGCCGCCGAGACCTGCCTTGTCCCGACGCAGTCCATCTACGAGGAACTGACCGAGCGCGGCTTCGACACGCTGCGCGTGTGGACGCGCGGTGTCGACCGCGATCTGTTCCGGCCGCAGGCGGATGTCGATCTTGGTCTCGCGCATCCCGTCTTTCTCTGCGTCGGCCGCGTTGCGCCGGAAAAGAATCTTGAAGCCTTTCTGGCGCTGGATCTGCCGGGAACAAAACTTGTCGTCGGCGACGGGCCGGATATGGATGAGCTGAAGCGCAAATTTCCCGACGCCGTGTTCGCCGGCAAGAAGGAGGGCGAGGAACTCGCCCGCCACTATGCGGGTGCCGATGTGTTTGTTTTTCCCAGTCGCACCGACACGTTCGGCCTGGTGCTGCTGGAGGCGATTGCCTGCGGGCTGCCGGTCGCGGCCTATCCGGTGGCCGGCCCGAAGGATGTCATCGGTGCGACGGGCGCAGGCGTTCTGTCAACCGACCTGCAGGAGGCTGCGCTGGGCGCACTTGCCATGGGTCGCGTCGATCCCGATGCCACCCTGCAGGGATTCAGCTGGGAAGCCTGCGCCGATATATTCGAGGATATTCTCACGGCGATTGCCGGTGCCAAGCCGCAGCTCGGCCACGAAGCGAACGCTGCGAGGATCGCCTCCGCCGGCTAATTTATATTTTCTGTATTCATGATAATTGAGCTGGAAAACCTTCAGCGTTTCTAGGCAGTTGGGCCAAATCATGGTATTTCGGAATACGGCTATTCATATATTCGTGCGCCGTTCCTCGATCCTCCGAAAGTTCCTCCATGACAGCCGCCACTGCGGACACTTTTCACGACAAGCCATCTCGGTTCGAGTTTCGGCTGGCTCTGGCTTATTTCGCGATTTTCATCTCAAGCGGCCTGCATCTGCCCTATTTCCCCCTGTGGCTGGAGTTCCGTTCGCTGTCGCCGACGGAAATATCGATCGTCCTGTCCATGCCGCTGTTCGTGCGCGTCATCGCCGCGCCGCTGGTTTCCATTCTGGCTGATCAATCCAGCGACCGGGCGCATATCCTGACCATTGCCACCGTTCTGGCGGTGATCGTTGCGGCGTTCTACTTTCTGCCGTTCAATTTCTTCGGGATACTGGTCGTGTCGCTGGTGCTTGCCGCACCGTGGACATCGCAGGTTCCGCTGGCCGACACGATTGCGCTTTCAGGCGTGCGCCGCTACGGCGCGGATTTTGCCAGAATGCGCGTCTGGGGATCGATTGCGTTCCTGCTGGCTTCCTTTGCCGGCGGTGTGCTGATCCAGCACACGGGCGAGTGGATCATCCCGACGGTGCTGCTGGGGGCGCTGGTAGCCGCATGCGGCATGAGCTTCGTGGTGCCGCGCATCGGCAAGCCGCGCCGCCTGTCGCCGCTGTCGGATATCGACATGGCGGATGCAGGCAGGGCGCTGCGCCGCCCGGCGTTCGTGACCTTCCTGATCGCCACGGGGATCACGCAGGCAAGCCACGCCTACGGCTACAGTTTTTCGGCCATCTACTGGAAGTCCATCGGCATTGAAGAGACGGTGATCGGCGCGCTCTGGTCCATCGCCGTGGTGGCCGAGGTGATCATGTTCACCTGCTTTCGCCGGGTTTTCGGACGCCTGCATCCGGCCAGGGTGCTGATGATCGGTTCAGCCGTCGCCATATTCCGCTGGACCGTCTTCCCGCTGATCGTGCCCGCCGGTCTCGGCGTCGCCGGCTTTTTCGTCGTGCAGAGCCTGCATGCCTTCTCCTTCGCCCTGTCTTTCCTCGGCATGCAGAAAATGATCGCCATGACCATTCCCGAGGAGAAAGGTGGAACGGCGCAGGGCATATCCACCTTCTTCATCGGCACGTCGCTGGCCATCGTCACCATGGTGTCCGGACCGCTTTACAGCGCCACCGGCATCTATGGCTTCTATGCCATGGTGGCACTGGCGGCAGTCGGGCTTGTCCTGGCCAATGTTTCGCTTCGATTGGAGCAGCGCGAGCGCTAGCCCCAAAGCTCCGATTGCGGTGGCGAGACGCGGCTGCCTTCAAAGACGAGGCCGGGCTGGCGGTCCTCCTTCAGGATCAGCGGACCGTCGAGATCGACGAAGTCGGCGTCCTGCGCGACGAGGATGGCAGGCGCCATGGCCAGGGACGTGCCCACCATGCAGCCGACCATGATGCCGAACCCGAGTTCGCGCGCCCGTTTCTGCATGCGCAGGGCCTCGGACAGGCCGCCCGTCTTGTCGAGCTTGATGTTGATGCTGTCGTAGCGACCAAGGAGGGTGTGCAGATCGTCCGTACCGTGGGCGCTCTCGTCGGCACACAGGGGGACGGGGTGGGGGATTGTCGAGAGAATGCCGTCCTTGCCAGCCGGGAGCGGCTGCTCGATAAGCACGACCCCCGCCTTTGCGGCGGCCAGCATGTGCCGGACGATATTCCGGTCGGTCCAGCCCTCATTGGCGTCGAGAATGATGCGGCTGTCGGGCGCAGCTTCCGCTACGGCCCGAATGCGATCTTCGTCATCCTCGCCGCCCACCTTGACCTTGATGACCGGACGGCCCGACAGGGCGCGGGCCGAGGCAGCCATGGTCTGTGCATCGCCGAAGGAAACGGTCACGGCCGTGGTGAGGGCTTTGAGCGGCGACAAGCCGATGATATCGGCAATGCGCCGGCCGGTCCGTTTGGCTTCGAGATCCCAGAGCGCACAATCGACGGCATTGCGGGCCGCGCCGGCGCCGATCAAACCGGGCAAATCGTGCCGGTTGGCCCCTGCGGCGAGCACGCTGCGCAGTTTTTCGATTTCGGCACAGACGGAATCGAGGCTTTCGCCATAGCGGGCATAGGGAACGCATTCGCCGCGCCCCGTGTGCAGTCCGTCGCGCAGGGTACAAACCACCACGGCTGCTTCCGTCTTGGAACCCCGCGAGATTGTAAACGTTCCGGCAATGGGCCAACGTTCAACGGTAATCTCCATGATAACAGTCATTATGTGCGCCTTAGAGCCTTTCCTGCTTAAAAAGAATCGTTCTGCCGGAGGGAATTTGGTTCAAGGTCGAGGGGTTTGGCAAGGCCGATGCCTTTCCATCGGGCGACGCCGAAGCCCGATGGAATTGGGCCAAATTCACCCGGCCCTTCGGGTTTCCGGCTGGCGGACACCCACTTTGTCAGGCAGCTTCGTCCGATGGGTAAACATCGGCCTCGCTACCTTCCTCGTGGGTTGTCTCGCCATCCGGGAAACAGAACTGGTTCTGTTTAAGCAGGAAAGGCTCTAATTGCTACAGTGACATCAAGTCCGAGACTCGATATGTGTGGGGGATGTTGACCGATAGAGCAAACAATTCAAGTGCTTCTGCTGTCACGGGACGCCATTTCTATGCGGCATGGATGGCAACAAGGCCCGCAGAGCTTTATGTACTGATTTTCAGATCCAGGGACGCCCGAGGCGAATGAATTCGACAGACAACGGCCAGAGCAGAGAGCAGGAGCCCAGCGATATCATCCTTTCGGTCAAGGATGTCAGCGTGTCCTTCGGCCGTTCATCGGTGCTTGAGCACCTGAATCTCGACGTTTATCGCGGCGAGATACTGGGATTTGTCGGCGCATCGGGGACCGGCAAGTCCGTCCTCATGCGGACGATCCTCGGTCTCAATCAGAAACAGCACGGCAATATCAGCATTTTCGGCCATGACATCGATCATGCAACGGAACAGGAAAAACTCAGCGTCGACATGCGCATGGGCGTCCTGTTCCAGCACGGTGCCTTGTTCTCGTCGCTGACGGTTCTGGAGAACATTCAGGTGCCGATGCGTGAATATCTCGACATTCCGCACAGCCTGATGGACGAACTGGCGCGCCTCAAGATCGATCTCGTTGGATTGAAACCGGATACGGCGGAGAAATTTCCGTCGGAACTGTCTGGCGGCATGATCAAGCGTGCGGCGCTCGCCCGCGCTTTGTCGCTCGATCCCGACATCGTCTTTCTCGATGAGCCGACATCGGGGCTCGATCCCATCGGTGCCGCGGATTTCGATGAACTGATCGCAAATCTGCGCGATACCATGGGTTTGACGGTCTATATGGTCACGCACGATCTCGACAGCCTGTTCGCCGTTTGCGACCGAATCGCGGTATTGGGTAAGAAAAGGGTTCTTGTGGAAGGAACCATCGACGACATGCTGACGTTTGATGACCCGTGGGTTCAGGAATATTTTCATGGCAAGCGCGCGCGCCAGATCGTACCGAACGGCAGCAGCAGGCGAAAGTCTGATCGTGTGCAAAGCGCCCGGCAATCCGGGCCGTTGCTGAAGGAACAGGGTTAGGTGGAATAATCGATGGAGACCAAAGCCAACTACGTTCTGGTCGGGATTTTCACGCTTGCGGTTTGCGTCGCGGCGTTCGTCTTCGTCTACTGGATCGCCCGCTACGGCGACAGGCAGGAAATGACGACGCTGGAAATCCGCATTGCCGGTTCGGTCACCGGCCTGGCCGAGGGCAGCCAGGTGCTGTTCAACGGCATCAAGGTTGGCACCGTGCGGCGCCTGAATATCGACAAGACCAATCCTGACGCGGTGATCGCCACCGCGGAAATTGACAGCACGACACCGATCACCCGCTCGACGCAGGCAACCCTCGGCTTTACCGGCCTGACCGGTCTGGCTTTCGTGGAGCTTAAGGGCGGCAAGGTCTATGAACCCAATCTGCTTGAAGAAGCCGACAAGGATGGCGCTGTCGCGCGTATCGATGCCGATCCGTCGGTGGTCAACAACCTTCTGCAGAAGGCGCAGGACATTCTCGAACGCGTCAACACGGCGATGAGCTCGATCGAAAGTTTCATCACCGAGGTGAAGGGGCCGCTGGTCGATACGGTCAACAACACCAAGAAGTTCACCGATGCGCTGGCCAAGAACTCCGATGTGATCGACAAGTTCAGCCAGAGCGCCGAGGACGTGCAGTCGGTGGTGCGCGAGGCGCGTGAAATGATGACGCGCCTGAATGCCGCTTCCGCCCGGGTCGATGGCGTCCTGGCCAAGGTCGACAATCTGGTGTCCGACGGGGACGGCAGTGTTGTTGCCGAGGCCAAGAACACACTCAAATCCTACCGCGAGGTCGCCGACAATCTCAACACCAAGCTCGGCCCGATCACGGACAACCTCAACCGCTTCTCCGGACAGGGCTTGCGCGACGTGCAGGCGCTCGTCACCGAGAGCCGCCAGTCGGTCCAGCGCATCGAGCGGGCGATCAGCGATCTTGAGAAGAATCCGCAGCGGGTGATTTTCGGCGGCAGCGGCAATGTGCCGGAGTATGACGGTCGCACGCGCCGTTGACTTTGACGATGCTGCATCGCATGAAGGTTAATGAATCGTGAAGCTTTGCGTGACAGGGATGATACCATTGGTGAATTCAAGAACGACAATTGCCGCTCTGCTGATGGCTTTGTCCGTTTCCGCCTGCGCCGGAACCAAGAAGCTTGATACATTCGATCTGTCCGGCCCGTCGCTGTCCGACACTTCATCCAGAAAACATGGCAGCCGGCAGATCCTGATCGCCGCGCCATCGGCCCTCAAAGCGCTTGATGGCGAGAATGTCGTTGTCCGCTCCGGACCGAACGCCATTTCGTTCCTGAAGGGCGCACAGTGGTCCGACCGCCTGCCGAACATCGTGCAGACGCGGCTCGTGCAGGCCTTCGAGAGCTCGGGCCGCTTCGGCGGTGTCGGCCGTCCCGGCGAAGGCCTTGCCATCGATTATCAGGTGATCAGCAATATCCGCACGTTCGATATCGATGCTTCGGGCAAGGAAACGGCCGTTGTCGAGATCGCCATCAAGATCCTCAATGACAAGAACGGCGCCGTGCGCGCAACCCGCGTGTTCCGCTCGACATCGCCGGTCAGCGGCCAGGGCAATGCGGCCTATGTCACCGCACTGAACCATGCGTTTGACAGCGCCGCAGGCGATATCGTCACCTGGACGCTGTCCGTTATCTAAACCGGAAACTCAGGCGACCTTTTTGTGCTCGCCCGCTGCCGGGCCGGTGGCGAAGGGGAGTTCCTCGTCGGCCCAGCCGGTAATGCCGCCGATCATGATTTTCACCGGGCGTCCCAGTCTTGCGAGTTTCAGCGCCGCCTGATCGGCTCCATTGCAGTGTGGACCGGCGCAATAGGCGACGAACAGCGTATCGTTGGGCCATGCGGCCATGCGCTCGGCGGTGATCTCGCGATGCGGAAGATGGATGGCTCCCGGCACATGGCGACGTTCATAGGCCGCCGGTGTTCCCACCACGTGCAGGAGGACAAAATCCTGTTCGCCCGCCTTCAGCGATGCGGCCACATCGGCACAATCGGTCTCAAGCGCGAGACGCCGGGAAAAATGCTCGATGACAATCTGTGGTGCGGCGGCAGGGGTTTCGGTAACGTAGCTCATGGCGTTCTCCTGTGTTGCTGCCCAATTCGTAAGGCAAGCAACAAGGCACTGGTAGTTGGCAAGATTGCCATATATCGTCGATATCATGTCAAACGCATCCCTTGCCCCCCGCCTTGAGAATCCGCTGGTTGTCGCCGTTGCTTATGACGGGCTCTGCACGTTCGAGTTCGGCCTGGTCGTCGAAATGTTCGGACTGCCGCGCCCGGAAATGGGCGATGACTGGTACAGGTTCGCCGTCGCCAGTATCGAGGTGGGCGAATTGCGCGCCACCGGCGGCGTGCGCATTCTGGCCGATGGCGGGCTTGACCTGTTCGAACAGGCAGGCACCATCATCATGCCGGGCTGGCGCGGTGTCGAGCATGCAGTGCCGGACGCTTTGGCACAGGCCCTTTGGCGGGCGCATGCCAATGGCGCGCGGATTCTCTCCATCTGCTCCGGTGTGTTCGTCCTGGCGGCCGCCGGTCTCCTGGCCGGGCGCAGGGCGACGACGCATTGGCGTTATGCCGATCTCCTGGCAGAGCGCTATCCGGATATCGCGGTTGAGCCCAACGTGCTTTACGTGGATGAGGGTAGCGTCCTGACCTCTGCCGGGAGCGCGGCGGGCATTGACCTCTGCCTGCATCTGATCCGCCGGGATTTTGGTACCGAGGCCGCCAACAAGGTGGCGCGCCGGCTTGTGGTGGCGCCGCACCGTGAAGGCGGGCAGGCGCAGTTCGTCGAACGGGCCGTGCCGCCCCCGCATGAGGGGAAGAGGCTGTCGCCGCTGCTCGAGCGGATGCGCACCGAGCTCAGGCAGGATTTTTCCATTGCAACGCTGGCCAAGGCGGCGGGCATGAGCCCGCGCACCTTCCTGCGCCGCTTCGAGGCCGCTACAGGCACGACGCCGGCTAAGTGGCTGCTGTCAGAACGGCTGGCCAAGGCACGGGAACTGCTCGAGCAATCCGCGCTTTCGGTCGAGATCATCGCCGAGACCACCGGGTTCGGCACGGCTGCCACCCTGCGGCATCATTTTCGCCAGCAGCTGGCAACAACGCCCACCGCCTACCGCGAGATGTTCGGCGGAGAGAAGGCGCTGCAGACGGCGTGAGGACCACGGCAAGCAACAGCGTGCGTGGTTCGACAAGCTCACCATGAGGGATGACGTGGGCTGCAGGGAGTCATGTTCTGCAACGCCTGTGACTGGCTTTGCAACCAAACCACTTTCCTCATGGTGAGCTTGTCGAACCACGCACCACGTATCGTTCACCTGCCTATTCAGGCTCGCCGAACCATTGCGCCGCGGTCTGCGCAAGGTCTTTCAGATCGGAAGCGGTCGCACCGGCCCAGGCGACGATACCGTCAGGGCGTATGAGCACGGTGCGCAGGCCAAGCCGGTTTCTGGCATCTTGTGCGAGATAGCCGATCCGGCCGCCCCAGCGGCGTGCCAGCGCCTGAAGCGGTGCAGCGGCGTCAAAGTCCAGGAGAAGGCCTTTCCCGCTTCCAAGATGCCCGCCAAGGAACGTCCCGTCGGCCAGCTCGAAGTCGGGCGCGCTGCGACCGACGAGCGGATGGCTGTCCCCTAGATCGTAGCGGAGCGACACGCCCCAGACGCGTTCGGCGAAGTAGGTTGCACCATCGCGCGTATCGATGAGATCACGCATGATGGCTTCGAGCGCACGGGAACTGCGGCTCGGCCGCATGAGCGCGACCTGGGCACGCGACCAGTCAAGCACCTGCGCTCCAACCGGGTGCCGTTCCCTCTCATAACTGTCGAGCAGGCCGGACGGCGCGGTGCCGCGGATCGTTGATGCGAGCTTCCATCCCAGGTTCATCGCGTCGCCAAGCCCGAGATTCAATCCCTGTCCGCCGAGCGGGGAATGGATGTGCGCAGCGTCACCGGCGAGCAGCACCCGTCCGTTGCGGTAGGCGGTGGCCTGACAGGCGCGGTCCGTCCACGTGGTGGCAAGCGTGAGCGCCGTCAATGTGACGCTGGTGCCGGAGACGCGGCGCAGCACCGCCTGCACGTGGTCGAGCGTGATCGGCCGGGTCCGGTGGTAAACGCCGCCGTCGAAATCGACCATCGCGATGGTACCGGGCTTCTGGTAGGTGTACATGCCCGTCGGCGTATACTGACGGCCGGGGGCAAGCATGTCCGGATCAGCGATCTCGACCTCTACGGAATAGCCGGTGAATTCGGGATCGGTGCCGGTGAACGTAAAACCGCCAGCCTTGCGCACGGTGCTGCGCCCGCCATCGCAGCCGACGAGCCAGCGTGCGTGAAAGGCGGTGCCGCCGGTATGAACGGTCACGCCATCGTTCGACTGGTCGAAACGCTCCACGCCGAGGCCGCGCCTGATCTCGACGCCCATTGCGTCAGCGCGGGCGGCAAGGACGGATTCCACCTGCTGCATGGTGGTGGCCAGATTGGCGGCGGCAGGGCCGGGCAGGCGATAGGGCCATTTTGAGGTGTCGATCGTGTCCTGGAAAAACTGGATGCCGGCGAAATGGCCGCCCGCGCGGCGCGGCTGTTGCACCCAATGCGCCGTAGCCGGTGTCCTGTTGCCATCCGATGGTTCTTTTTGCTTGGCCGGGATATCATCCAGCAGGCCGCGGCGATAGAAGGCTTCGACGGTGGGGGCGGAAAGGCCGCGCATGCCGAACGGCAGCCCTTTCAGGGGGGAGTGCGGGTTCTCGGCTTGCTCCAGCACCAGGACCGAGAGGCCGGCGAGGCGCAGCTCGCAGGCGAGAAACAGGCCGACAGGGCCTGCGCCGGCAATCACAACATCATAAATCTCGGGAAAATCGGGCATGAACTACTCCTTTGTGGTCGTTCGACCGGAGCGGTTCATCGTTCTGCGAACCACACGGACGAACAAGAAACGCTTGGACAGCGTTGGCTGTTCGTCGAGGGGAACACATGCACGAGGCAGGGACAGAGCTTCCGTTTCCGAAAGGACTTGGGCTTACCAAACCAAGTCTGCCTTTTCCGACGCGGCATGTATAGCGCCGAAGCCGCCGGCCTGCAACGGGAGATATTCCATTCGCTGCAGGCCTGTCTCCGGCGTTGGTGCGCGGGCAACAAAAAACGCGGCCCGAGGCCGCGTTTTTCAGTTCCGGCTGGTAACGCGCCTTAGCGCAGGCGGTTACTCGCATGGGCCAGCATGGTGTAGACCTTGCCGGTATCCGACGTCAGGTAGTTCTGGGTCAGGACATTGTCGCGATCATTGCGGGCAACGTCTTCCAGCAGGCGCTCGAAGTCATCCATGTAGCGGTCGACGGCACGGCGGAATTCGCTGTCTGCCTGGTACTTGCGCTTGATCTCGTCAAACGTCTGCTGACCCTTCAGCGTGTAGAGGCGACGGGTGAACACATTGCGTTCACCGGCGCGGTAACGCTGCCACAGTTCAACCGAAGCCTCGTGGTCGATGGCACGGGTGATATCGACCGAAAGCGAGTTCAGCGATTCAACCACCTGACCGGGCGAGCGTGCCTCGGGCGCCTTTGCCTTTGGCTCGGCCGGAGCTTCATCACTGGATGCACGACGGAGCAGGTCGGAAACCCAGCCATTGCCCTGCTTGGGCTGTTCCGGGTTGCCGCGCACGTCGAGGCTGCCGCGCATGGCCGGGGCCGGAGCAGCGGGTGCCGCAGCAACGGCGCGTGGTGCTGCAACCGGCTCGCTGCGCTGCGGCTGCGGGGCCTGTGCAACGGCAGCTGCCGTCCGGGCAGGAGCAGGGGCGCGGGCTGCACGGGCTTCGCCGACGTCGGTCAGGCGTCCGGACTTCTGCACGATTTCCGACAGTTCCTTCAGCGCATTGATCTGCTCGGAAACAGCCTTGCGCATCTGCGCGGTCGACTGCTTGGCTTCTTCCGGCATGTCCATGACGCCGCGCTGCAATTCGGAACGGGTCTCTTCGAGTTCCGCACGGATGGCAGCGGAGGAGCGGCGGATTTCGTCCGTCGCATTGGCGAACTTCTGCGATGCCTGTTCGACAACTTCCGCGATTGAATTGCGGATCTGTTCGGTTGTCTGCGTGGCACGGCCTTCGGCCCGGTCGAAGGCGGAAGAGACGAGGGATTCGAACGACCGCATGGTCTTTTCGATGTGCTCGGATTTCTCCACCAGACCGGTTGCCAGATTCTGCAGGGCGGCCTGACGTTCGTCGAAGGTCGAAGCGAGGTTCGACTGCGACGAGTTGATCAGTTCCGATGCAGCACCCAGCATCTTGCCATGGTCGTCGAAACGCTTGGCGATGGAAGCAATGTCGACGAGTGTCGTGTTCGACAGCTGCGAGAGTTTGCCGATATTGCCGTCAATCAGGCGTGTCGAGGACTGGAAGGACTCGGCCGCACGCGTTGCGTTTTCGGCAAAGGTGGTTGTCGTGTCGAGCAGGCGGCCGTCGATGTCGCCAAGGTTCTTGGTGGCCATGTCGATCAGCTCGCCCAGCTTCGCATTGGAAGAGGAGAGGCGGTCGATCAGGTTGCTGACGTCGTCGGTCAGGCCTGCCTTGGCTTCCTGGACAGCGGTGATGGTTTCCGCGGTGCGGCTGGCGATGGCATTGATCAGGGCCGCATTTTCCACGCGCAGGCGTTCTGTCGCCGCCGTGGTGGCTTCGACAAGCTGCGAAGCGAGCGTACGGCCATTGTCAGCAAGGCTCTCGACGAGCGGCTGCGCCGTGTTGTCGAGGATGCTGATGATTTCCTGCGAGCGGGCTGCCAACACTTCGTTGAGTTCGCGGGTGCTTTCGGCCAGCTTGGAGGCGGTGGAATCCGTGGCCGCGGTGAAGCGGGCTTCCAGTGCTTCCAGATTGGCGGCGGCTTCCGTTGCCCGCTGACCAAGACGCTTCTCGGTTTCAGCCAGGCTTTCATTCATGCGCTGGCTGAATGCCTCGCCGTGGCCGTCGAGTGCTTCACCGGCCTTCTGTGCTTCGCCGGTGAGGGTGGAAGCAGCTTCGGTGATCTTGTCGCGCAGGGTGCGGGCAACGACCGAGGCGCTCTGTTCAAGCGACTTGCGGACATTGTCGACACCCATGGCGAGCGCACTCTGCATGGTCGTCGTGCGTTCGTCGATGGTGCCGCCATGGGTTTCGAACGCCTTGGCGAGCACTTCGGCGCTGTCGTGCAGAACGGCCTGCAGGGCAACGGTACGATCGCTGATGGCGCTGGCCTGACTGTCAAGGGTCTGGCTGAGCGTCGTATTGCCATGTTCCATTGCCGCGCGAATACCGCTGATACGGTCGTCGAGCACGCTGGCATGGGTGTTGAGTGTCTCACCAATGCGGGCATCGCTGTCGGCGAGGCTTGCCGCGATGGCCGCGGCCCGCTCGTCGATCGTGCCGACATGGGCGGCAAGCGTATCGCTGATACCGGCATTGCTGTTGGCAAGCGTTGCCTGGATGGCTGCCGCGCGCTCATCGAGCGTGTTGACGTGCGAGGCAAGTGTGCTGCCGATCTTGGCGGTGCTGTTGGCAAGCGTCGACGTGATCGTCGCAGCCCGCTCGTCAATAGCGCCGACATGTGAGGCGAGCGTGTCATCGATGCGCGCACTGCTGTTCGAAAGCGCTGCCGAGATTGCGGCTGCCCGTTCGTCAATCGCATTGACATGCGAGGCGAGCGTATCGCCGAACTGGGCATTGCTGTCGTTGAGCGTTGCCCGGATTCCAGCGGCACGTTCGTCGATGGCGGTGACGTGCGAGGTGAGCACATTGCCGATCTGGGCATTGCTGCTGTCGAGAACAGAGCGGATGCCGGCAGTGCGTTCGTCGATGATCGACGCATGACCGGCCAGGGTCTGGCCGATTTGCGCATGGGTGTTTTCAAGCGCCGCCTGGATGGCCGCCGTGCGCTCATCCAATGCCGAGGCATGGGAAGAAAGCGTGTTGCCGATGCGTGTATCGCTGTTGGCAAGCGCCTGTTCGATACCGGCGGTGCGGTCCTCAATGGCGCTGGCATGCGATGCCAGGACATTGCTGATGCGCTCGTCACTGCTGGTCAATGCGCTTTCAATGCGGCTTGTCCGGCCATCAACGGATTCAATGAAGCCGCTGAGTGTGCCGTCGATGCGCGCACCGCTGTTGAGCAGGGTCGACTGGATTTCCGCGTTGCGGGCGTCAATGGCCTGCGTGTGGGCAGCCAGCGTCTCGTCGAGCTTGGCATCGCTGCCAGCCAGAGCCAGCTGGATGTCCTGATTGCGTTCGTCCAGGCTCTTGGCATGATGGTCCAGAGTCTGGGCAATCTTGGCATGCGTGTCGACAAAGGCGGCGCGCATACCGGACGTGCGGTCGTCCATGATCTTGGCATGGGCTTCGAGCGTCTGGCCGATGCGGGCATCGCCAGCCAGGATCGCGGCTTCAACGCCGGCACTGCGGGCATCGATGCTGCGCACATGTTCGTCCAGGGTCTGGCGGATCTTTTCATCCGTGTCGGAGAATGCAGCATGCATGCCCGACGTGCGGTCCTCGATGGCCTTGGCATGGGAATCGAGCGTCGCGCCGATACGGGCATCATTGTCGGCCAGTGCCGCACGCAGACCGGAGGTGCGGTCATCAAGCGATGCGGTGTGACCGTCGATGATCTGGCCGATGGCTGCCGTGCTGGTTTCGAGAACGGAGCGCAGGGTCGACGTATGGTCGCCAAGCTGTCCGGCCTGATCGCGAATGATCGAGGCAGCCCGTTCCGTTTCGCCGGAAAGGGTCGCAGCGAGGGCTTCGCGGCTTTCGGCCAGCCTGTCGGCAAAGAGTGTCGTATTGGTGGACAGCAGGCTTCCAACCGATTCGGAAAGGCTCGACAGGTCGTTGCCGATCTTCGCCTTCGTCTCGTCGACGATACCGTCAATCGAAGCGCGGCCGTCAGTGAAGGTCTTGGCGATGTCGCGGGTACGTTCGATCAACTGTTCATTGATCTGGCGCGCACGGGCTTCCAGCGCTGAATTCAGGCGTTCGGTGCTGGCATCCAGCGACTGGGCGCGGGTTTCGAATTCAGCGAGCAGGGAACGGCCGCGCTCGTTGATTGTGGTGTCGAGCCCGGCGAGACGCGTATCGAATTCACCGACCAGGGTCTGGGTGGCGTTGCCGAGCAGCGAGAGCATGCTGTTGGTGCGGCCATCCAGCGTATCGGCCAGCTTCATCGTCACCGAATCGGTCTGTTCGGACAGGGCTGCAATCCGCATTTCCAGAAGATTTGCAAAGGCTTCGCCCGAAGTGGTGATCTTGGCCGAGATGTCGTCGGAGCGCGAGCCGATCGATTCGGCAATTGTGTGCCCGCTCTGGGTCAGGCGATCGATGAGCGTATCGCCGGACTGGTTGATCGACATGGTCAGGTTGGTCGAGGCGTTGAGCAGATTGTCACGCAGCGAATCGCCAGCCAGGGACAGTTCATCCTTCAGCTGTTCATGTGCGCTGGAGATCGACGCACGAACCCGTTCGGCATGGCCGATGACCGATTCGCGTTCGCCGCCAAGACGGTCGACCAGCGTGCGGATGCGGTGTTCGTTGTCCGTATAGACGCGTTCCAGCTGGTTGACCTCGGTCTGAACAAGCGTTTCCAGCTCAACGGCACGGGCGAGAGTGCGTTCGACACCTTCGCTCATCGCGGCGACTTCACGGCGAACGGCCTGGCCCAGCGAGGCCACGCGGTCGGACGAGAGCATTTCCGGCTCGGAAAGACGCATGGCGGCTTCGGCCATGGAGCGGGCGGCATACTGCATTTCCTGCGCGCGGCGCACCATCAGGGCAAAGGCCCAGAACAGCATGATCGGAACGATGATCGCGACGGCAAGCGCAATCGCATAGGGCGCAGCGGCAAAATCGGCGAAGGACCGAATCGACCACAGGGACGAGCCGTAGAGCGCCTGACCAAGCGCAAGAACGCCGGCGGCCCAGAGCACGCTGACGATTGCGGTGACCAGTCCATAGGAGCGCGGCGCCTGGTTTGAAACCGGCGAGCGGGTCGTTTGGGTATTCTGCAGCAAATCGTCATTTGCCGGCTTGAATGTCTGCGGCGGCACGGCGGGCGCCTTTGGCGGCGCGGGCGGAGCAGCGGGAATCGGGTTGGCAGCCTGAATCTGCGGCTTGGGCGCCGGCAGCGGAATCGTGTTCTCCGCTGCAAGGCTTTCCTTGATTTCCACGGGCTTTACGGGTTCCGGAACGACGGGCGGAATATGTTTTTCCGCTGCCAGTTCCTGCGCTGCCTGGGAAATCTGCGCTTCGAGATCGTTGAAAGAGATCAGATCGTCATCGACTGGCGAAAGATCCATATCCATGCCGAGTGTCGACTCATCGAAATCAATTTCTAGAGCCTTTTCAAGAGCTTCACCAAGTTCATCCTCGGCTTTCGCTGCTTTGTTCTTCGGGGCTGTGGCCATGTTTACCTCGCAATATTGGGCAGTGACCACATGTGGAGTCGACTGCGCCATACTCTTTACGCCTTAAGTCTATCGTACTGGCACATGGATTGGAAAGAAACAATGGATTCGGGAAATGCTTAAAAGTTTAAACACAAGGTTAATTTTTTTGGCCCGAACCAAATTTTGCCGGAATGCCTGAATTAACCCTTCGTTCACCACATCGGGCCAATTCGGGGGGTAGCGGCCACGCTTTAACCCAGAATATCCGGCATTTGATTAAACTTGTGCATTCATTTGAGTCTGAGTTCAGGAGAGTATCATGGCACTGCCACAACAAGCGTCAATGGCTTTTGCGCTGCCGGGCGGCGAAACGTCCAAACCATCGCGCAAACGGCCGATCGATCTTGTGCATCTTACCCGCGAGACATTCGGCAACCGCGCACTCGAGACCGAAATCCTCAGCCTGTTCTCCCGGCAGATCTCCGGAATCGTCAACCGGTTGAGCCAGGCCAATGCCGATGAACGGGTCCGTCTTGCCAAATCGCTCAAGGGTTCGGCGCGCGCCGTTGGTGCCTTCCGTGTGGCCGATCTGGCCGAATCGATTGAACAGTCGCCCGGCAACACGAAGCTGCTCAGCGAACTTCATCCCGAAATCGACGGTGTACGTGATTATATAGCGGCGATCACGCGCTAGGGCCTCGGCCCCGGGGGCAGGCCCCCCAGGCTGCGTCAGGGAGTGCAATTGACTTCCCTGCCCAAATCCCTATCTCAGCGGTAACTTTTCTGCTTGGGGTTCTTTTCATGGCAAAGATCACGTTTGTCACTTTCGATGGCGTCCGGATTGAAACGGAAGCCGAGAACGGCTCGACCGTGATGGAAAGTGCCATCCGCAACGCCGTGCCGGGCATCGACGCGGAATGCGGCGGTGCCTGCGCCTGCGCGACCTGCCATGTCTATGTCGATGGGGCATGGAAGGACGCGGCCGGAGAGCCGGAAGCCATGGAAGAAGACATGCTGGACTTCGCCTATGACGTGCGTCCGAGCTCGCGCCTGTCCTGCCAGATTCGCGTTTCCGATGAACTGGACGGGCTTGTCGTGCATGTTCCGGAACGTCAGGCCTGACATTCCGCATATTTTGCCTGATATTTTCTCACCGACCGATTAGAATTGCTCCATTCCAGACCGCGGGCGGGTATGAAATACTGCACTGGTTTGTCATGAGGAATTGTCGATGAGTGAAATAACCAAAACGGACGTTGTGATCATTGGTGCCGGGCCTGTCGGCCTCTTTGCCGTATTCGAACTCGGCCTTTACGATCTCAAATGCCATCTGATCGATATTCTCGACCGTCCCGGCGGCCAATGCGCCGAGCTCTACCCGGAAAAGCCGATCTATGACATTCCGGCCTGGCCCGAGATCAGCGGGCAGGGTCTGACGGACAAACTGATGGAGCAGATCAAGCCGTTCGCGCCGCAATTTCATTTCAATCGCATGGTCACCCGGCTGGAGCGCCAGCCCGATGGCCAGTTCCACGTGGAAACGGACGAAGGCGAGATTTTTGAGACCAAAGTGGTGGTGATCGCCGCCGGCGGTGGCTCGTTCCAGCCGAAGCGTCCGCCGGTTCCCGGTATTGAGGCCTTCGAGGGCAAGAGCGTCTTTTATTCGGTGCGCCGCATGGAAGAGTTCCGTGACGAAGACGTGCTGATTGTCGGCGGCGGCGATTCGGCGCTGGACTGGGCGCTGAACCTGCAGCCCATCGCCCGCAGCCTGACCGTGGTGCATCGCCGTGCCGAATTCCGCGCGGCACCCGACAGCGTCAAGAAAATGTTCGAACTGGTCGAACGTGGCAGCGTGCGGTTTGAGCTTGGACAGGTTTCCGGCCTGACGGGCGCCGATGGGCAACTATCCAGCGCTACGATCAAGGCCGCGGAGGGCGAGACGGCGATTCCGGTCACCCGCCTGCTGCCGTTCTTCGGTTTGACGATGAAACTCGGCCCTATCGCCGATTGGGGGATCAACCTGCATGAAAATCTCATACCGGTGAATGTCGAAACCTTCGAAACGTCGGAACCGGGGATTTTCGCCATCGGCGACATCAACTGGTATCCCGGCAAGCTCAAGCTGATCCTCTCCGGTTTCCATGAGGCCGCGCTGATGACCCAGGCGGCCAAGCGCATCGTCAGCCCCGGCGAACGGGTGGTGTTCCAGTATACGACCTCATCGACCAGCCTGCAGAAGAAGCTGGGCGTCGCTTGAAAGATGAACCGGCGCGTCAGCGCCGGTCACACTAACCCTTTTTCTTTTCCATCTCACGCTGGATGCGGAATATGAGCAGCCGTTCGAAGCGGCGCTCAAAATTCTTTCCCTCCACGCGGTCAAACTGAATCTGCGCAGCGTCCTGCTCCTTCATCAGCTTCACCATGAGCTTGGCCGCATCGGCTTTCATCTCTTCGCAATTGCTGCGCCAGGGCAGGGCTTTCATCGCCCGTTCCATATCGCCGGCGGCGGTGCGGGCGATCACGATATGGCTCTCTTCATGACGTTTGACATCGGCAGATAGCGTATCCCAGATCATGGCGAGATCGGGCTTGGCCGAAGCGCGCTGTTTCCAGCGCGGCAGGTGAACCTGGGCGTGAATGGTGATGTTTGCCTCGACAACCCGGCAGCTCTTGCCGTCGGAGCCGTATTTCACCTTGGTGTTGAACCGCATCTGTGTCGCGCCGGGATGGCGAGGCCCGGTCTTGTGCAGTTGCGGACCACGCCGGCTCAACTCGCGGTCGAGATCGGCGGCGGTGGTACCAGACAGCGTGAAATACTTGTAATTGCGCAGGACCACAGCCGCATTGGCGCTTTCTGTCGCGAGCAGGCATGCAAGTGCGAGAGCCGCCGTTCTGACGATCGTTTTCATGGGGACTGGTCCTTCATTTCGGCCAAAGCCTGCCTGTGCTGCCGATACTGTAGCGCCAAAAACGTTGCGGATGAATTGACGTGACGGTCGTTCTGTTCAAAAACAACGGCAGCAGTACAGTCTTGAAAGGAGCATCCCATGCAAAGAGAGTGGCGTCTGGCGCATGGGCGATCCCTCACGCTCGGGCCGGTGTCTGTCATCATGGGTGTGCTCAATGTCACGCCGGATTCGTTTTCCGATGGCGGCGTGCATCTGGCGCTGGACAAGGCCATCGAGGGGGCGAGGGCGATGATTGCCGAGGGGGCAACCATCATCGATGTCGGCGGCGAGTCGACCCGTCCCGGCGCAACCCGCGTCGATCCCCGGACCGAACAAGCGCGGGTACTTCCGGTGATTGAAGCCTTGGCCGGGCAAACCGATGTGCTCATTTCCGTCGATACCTATCGCGAGGAAACCGCGCGGCTGGCCGTTGCCGCCGGTGCGCATATCGTCAATGACGTGTGGGGTGTCCAGCGCGAACCGGCGATTGCCGATCTTGCGGCGGAAACCGGTGCCGGGCTTGTCATCATGCATACGGGCCGGGAGCGGGAGCGCGATCCGGATGTCATCGTTGACCAGTTCGCTTTCCTCAACCGGTCGCTTGAGATCGCGAAGCTTGCCGGGGTGGCGCAAGAGCAGATCGTGCTCGATCCCGGATTCGGCTTTGCCAAGGAAACCGAGGAAAATCTCGCCCTGATGCGGCGGTTCGGCGAGCTGCGGGCCTTTGGTTATCCCTTCCTGGCGGGTACGTCGCGCAAGCGTTTTCTCGGCGCCGTGACAGGGCGCGATGCGGACCAGCGCGACGTGGTCACGGCCGCGACATCCGCGATCCTGCGGCTGGCCGGTGCGGATGTGTTTCGCGTGCATGATGTCAGGATGAACCGGGATGCGCTGGCCATTGCCGATGCCATGCTTGCAACCCGGAGTGCCGGAACATGAGCCCCGTGCACAAGGCGTGGCTGGGACTGGGCGGCAATATCGGCGAACCCGTGCAGTCGATGGCGGAAGCCCTGCAGGCCCTTGACCGCCGCGATGATACGCGGGTTGCTGCCGTTTCGCCGGTTTACCGGACCCCGCCGTGGGGAAAGATCGATCAGGCGTGGTTTCACAATGCCTGTGCCTGTGTCGAAACATCCCTCGAACCGGAAGCTTTGCTGGCGGCCACGCTGGATATCGAGCGCAGGATGAAACGGGAGCGGATCGAACGCTGGGGGCCGCGCATCATCGACATCGACCTTCTGGTCTATGAGGGCAGGGAGCACTTTGAAAGCCCGACGCTGACACTGCCGCATCCGCGCATGACGGAACGGGCCTTTGTGCTGGTGCCGCTCGGCGATATCGCGCCGGATCTTGTGGTCGGCGGCAAAAGCATTGCCGGATGGGCTCTCCTGTGTGACCGTTCCGGCATAGAAAAAGCCCGCGACGAGGCGGGCTGGTGGCGCGACAACCGAACGGATTGATCAGTTCTTGGCGATGCTGCTGACCGCGGTGTTGTCCACCCGCTTCAGGGTCATGCCGACAACCGGGATCAGCGTATCTTCGAGCCGCACGGATATGGTGACGTTCAGCGTGTTGTCGCCGGTAAACTTGGCCAGCATTGCGCCGGTCAGCTGTTTGCGGGTGATGTTCAGGACAACCCGGTCGCCGGCAACACTGCCGCCGGTGATATCAAGGCCCTTGCCCGCTGCACCGTCGAGGAACGTGCCCTTATAGGTGCCGCCGGAACGGGCGATGGTTGCCTTCATCGGCTGGTTGAAAATGCCGACACGGCAATTGCCGTCCAGCGTCATGCCTGCGGTCTCATCGGGCGTTGAACCGTCAAGCGTGCAGGTGAATTTCGTGCCTTTGTACTTGCCGGCAACGATCTCGCCGGGACCAACCCACTGGCCTTCGACGGTCTGAAAGAACTCGGCGTCCTTGTCTTTGTCCTTGGCTTGTGCGGAAAACGCGAAGAGCGCGCATGCGAACAAAGATATGGTAGCGGCAGCTGCGCGTGTTTTCATTCGGGTTACTCAACACAAATCATTGAAATGACGATGACCGATCATCGGTTGGAATGGTTAACGGATGGTTGCCATTCCTGCCGAAATTGCAACCCCGTCCACAGGATTATTGTTTTTTCCCGCCGCCGATACGGGCAAGATCCCCAATAAAATCACTGATCCCCGGGCGTTTTTCCGCATTGAACGGAAACGGGCGGACCAGATCCATTGCGGAAATGCCGATGCGCGCGGTCATCAGGCCGTTGATGACGCCTTCGCCCAGCCGCGCCGAGAGCTTTGCGGCGAGCCCGTGGCCGACAAGCTGCTGGACGATGCTGTCGCCCATGGCCACGGTGCCGGTGACGGCGAGATGGGCGATCACGTTGCGGGTCAGCTTGAGGAAGCCCAGCGTGCCGGGGCGCCCGCCATAGAGTTCCGACAGGCGGCGGATCAGCCGGGCCGACTCGAAAATCACATAGCCGATATCGACGAGGGCGCGCGGACTGACGGCGGTGACAACCGAAACGCGCTTTGCAGCGGCGAGAATGAGCTCGCGCGCCTGCCGGTCGAGCGGGCGCAGCAATTCGGTTTCCGTCAGGCGGATGAGATCGCGTCCGTCGATCACGTCGTCGCGCAGGTCGTGCAGCAGGGCACGGCCCTTGGCGGTCGCCGGCATGGTCTCGGCGATGGTAACCAGCCGCGCGACGGCGGTCTTGGCCTGCCGTGCGTCATTGTCGGCCGCCGCCTTGGCCGCCTCATCGCGCAGCGATTGTACGGACGCGAGGCGGCGCAGGGCCAGGGTTTCGCGGATGACGATGGCGAAAAGCGAGAGAGCGGCGACGATGCCGACGGCAAGCGCCGCCCAGCCAAGCCAGGGCGCGCGCTCGAACAGGGTGCGGATGAGATTGTCGGCCCATAGCCCGACGGCGAGCGATACCAATACGCCGAGGGAGCCGGTCAGCACCGACGCAAAGGAGAACCGTTTTTTGCGCGGCAGGGCCGGTGGCGGGGTCAAGGCATCCAGTTCATCTGCCGTTGCGGCATCGAGGTCGAACACATCAACGGGTGCCGGTGTGATCACCGCGATATCCCTGATCGCGGTGGGCCTGCGGGCTTCGGCGGGTTTGTGCGTCGTTTCCGTCCTGGCGTGCGCGGTTGCCTCCGGCGGGGCCATGCGGAAGGCTGCGGGTTTGCGTGGGGTGCTGTCGGTCATGCGAGGCGGTCTCCGATCAGGAACTGAAGCGCGCGATCAAGCCGGATATGCGGCAGCGAGAGTGTAAACCCTTCTGCGGTCTTTTCGAGTACCGGCGGACGGAACCGGACGAAGCGAATGGCCGGATCTTCAGAAGCCGATTCCGGTCCTTCGAAAATTGAATCCGGTCTTTCCGGTAAGTCACCGGGAAATATGGCTGTTTCCGTCTTGCCGTCGAAGTATTCGCCGTCGATCGTTTCGCCCTTCAGCGGCGTTCCGACGATGACGGGGAGGATTTCCCTGCCCTGGGTAACGGTTGCCTCGCGCGTGGTGCGCACGGCCGCCATGGCCAGCACGTCGACATTCGCGCCGGAAAAGTCGGCACGGCCGACGGCCCGGTCCACCAGGCGGCGGACGATGGCCTGCAGCCGGTCATGGCTTTCATGGTGCAGATGATCGGCCTTCGTTGCGGCAATGAGAATGCGGCCGATGCGCCGCTGGACAAGCCCGGTGAGGAAATTGGTGCTGCCGGGGCGAAAGCAGGAAAGAATTTCCGTCAGGGCACGCTCGAGATCGGCAATGGCGGACGATCCCGCATTCATCGCCTGCATGGCATCGACCAGCACGATCTGCCGGTCGAGCCGGGCAATGTGCTCGCGGAAAAACGGTTTGACCACATGGGTCTTGTAGGCCTCGTAGCGGCGCTCCATCATGGCGGCCAGCGAGCCGGGGCGGAACTTGCCGGATTTGAGATTGGGCAGGGGTGCGAAGGTGAGGGCGGGTGAGCCGTCGAGATCGCCGGGCATCAGAAAACGGCCGGGCGGCAGCGTCGACAATGCGCGCTCGTCTGCCTTTCCCGCTTTGAGGTAGCCGGTGAAACTGCGCGCAAGTCGCTGCGCCGTTACTTCGTCGGCCTGCGCATCGGCGTCAATGGCATCCGCCACGGCAAGCCACTCGCTTGCCAGCTCGCGGCGGCTTTCAAGGCGCGCCAGATCGAAGGAGTCGCTGGAGAATTCGGCATAGGACTTGTTGAGGAGCGGCAGGTCGAGCAGCCATTCGCCGGGATAGTCGACAATATCGAGAGAAAGCTTGCCGCCGGAAAACATGCGGTTCCACATCGACGCGGATTCGTATTCGATGGTCAGCCGCAGCTCCGAAATGGCTCGGGTGGAATCCGGCCAGACACGGTCCTCGATGAGCGCCTTGAGGTGGTCCTCATACTGGAAACGCGGCACCGCGTCGTCCGGCTGCTCCTCCAGATAGGCCTTGGCGATCCGGCCGGATTTCTGCGCTTCGAACATCGGCAGCCTGCCGCCGTGGATGAGGTTGTGCACCAGCGCGGTGATGAAAACGGTCTTGCCCGCCCGCGAAAGGCCGGTCACACCAAGCCGGAGCGAGGGCGAAACCAGCCCCGCGGTCCGATCCGCCAGTGTATCGAGGGCGATCTTTGCCTCGTCGGTCAGTGTTGTCAGTGTTCCCAAGTCAATCGTCCTGCACTTTCGCCCGTTCTCGGCCCGGATATAGGGGTGACACGTCCAATGACAAGACGTTGGCTTTTTTCAGAGGTGCTCGGAAGGCGACAGGAACGTGCTCAGCGTCCCGGTTCCATGGCGGATTTCCGCCAGGGGAACGGCAAAATCAATGACGGCGAGCCCCGCTGTGGGAAAACCGGCTGCGAAGGTGGGGTGAGCGGGCGGATCGCCGCGCCCGGCAAGGGCAATGGCCACATCCTCCATCATCGGATTATGGCCGACCAGCATGACGGAATGGGCATTTTCATACTCAAGCCCCGCCATGCGGATGGCTGTCAGATAGTTGTCGGCGCTGCCGGAATAGAGCTTTTCCAGGTCTTCCAGAATGAATGAGGGCTGCAGGGCGATGTGCTCCAGTGTCTGCCTTGCCCGAACGGCGGTCGAGCAGAGGACGATGTCCGGCCGCAGCCCGAACCGCTTCATCTCTTCGCCCAGAACGGTTGCCGATTGAATCCCGACGGAATCCAAAGTCCGGTCAAAGTCTTTTTGCCCGGGAGATGGCCAGACTGCTTTGGCATGGCGGAGTAAATAGACCTGGCTCATCTTTAGGGTCCGGACCCGTTAATCTGGTCGAAATGGTATGAGGCTTTTCGTTCGGATACAAGGAGCAAAGGCGATGGCAATGTGGTTCATTTTCAAGCCTTTGCGACGATGTAGCCGGGCGAAAAGACCATATCCTCCGGACGCCGAAACGGCTGCAAGCTGCAGTGTCGAGCCGCTCGGTCGGGGGAAAGGCCCCGCCCTTCACGCCTCTCCTCGCATCTTCTTGCCGTTTCAGGCGCCCTTTCGATCAGATTAATGGGTCTGGACCCTTAACCCCACAGTGTTTTGGTTCTTTTAGGGCACAATGAATGGATAAACCTCTGCGGCAAATGACGCAATTCTCAAATAATTGTGCAAAACCGGACTGTCCTATTTATGGGCGGCCTGCATTTCTGCGAGGCATTGGTTAAACAGCGCCAGCGGATACAGGCGGCCAAAACCTGGATTTTGCCGTATTTTCGGCCGGAATATCGCATTTTAAGTCGAGATGGCCCGTATTTGGCGGATTGTTTGCCGATTATTTAAGCAAAATCGCTTTGTTCGAATCCCTTAACAGCCTGTCGTTTTGCAGTTGTGCGGCTTTGTGACACGACCTATATAGGCCTCCTCGCGTCTCATAGGTGCAGGGTGATTCAAAGATGAATAAACTTATCGATCTTGACTATAAGCCCACGGATGACGAGCCTTTCATGAGTGATCGGCAGAAATCCTATTTTCGTGAAAAACTAATCAACTGGAAGAACGACATTCTGCGGGAGGCGCGTGAAACGCTTGAGATCCTGCAGCAGGAAAATGCGAACCTGCCAGATATCGCTGATCGTGCGTCATCCGAAACGGACCGTGCGATCGAGTTGCGGGCGCGTGACCGGCAGCGCAAACTGATCTCAAAGATCGATGCAGCCTTGCAGCGCATTGATGACGGAACATACGGGTTTTGCGAGGAGACCGGTGATCCGATCAGCTTGAAGCGTCTGGATGCACGGCCGATAGCTACACTTTCCATCGAGGCGCAGGAACGTCACGAACGACGCGAGAAAGTCTACCGCGACGATTGATGCGACCTTGATGAAACCAATAAAGAAGCCCGGAACGATCCGGGCTTTTTTATTGGAGAAGTCTCTTTAGAAGACTAACGCTTTTCCGGCCTGGACAGATCGCCGAGCAGGCGCTCCATTTCGTCCTCGATGCTGCCGGTCTCCTTGCGCACTTCCTCATCGGGCGTGATGTGGAGCTCGCCTTCGAGATCCGACTCGAACGCATCGCCGAAATCAAGGTCCGCCAGATTGATGTCCGGTTCCTTAGCCTTGGCCGGCCCGAGAATTTCCAGCGACGAATCTTCGTGGATGGACCTTACGCCTTCACTCTGCACGGCGAACGGGAATGCCGCCGCCGTGGTGGTTCTGGTTTCCACAGGCGTCTTGGTTTCCGGATGTGTCTCGTCAAAATGCGGCAGGGCATCGATGTGCGGTTCACTGCGCTGGCTTGCACCAAAGGACGGCGAGGCCGTCCGCTGCCAGCCATTGTCCCTATGCGGCGCCTCGATATGGGGTGACCCGGCAGGCTGCTGCACGGCGGCGGGCGGCGAGACGGGATCGGGCGCACTGGCGATCGGAGGAATGGGCGCCATGGGTGGAACGGGCGGCAGCGGCGTTGCTGCCGTGATGGGGCGCTGTGGTTCAGGCTGCACCGTTTCGCGTTGCGGAGCCGCCGCTTGAACCGGAGCGGCCGGACGAACCGGCGCGGGCGGTGTTGCAGGCTGCACAGGCGCTGCGGGCCGGCTGACCGGAGTGACGGGCGGTGAAACGCGCGCCGGAGCCACGGGCTGCGGGCGGGGTGCCTCAACCGGCCGCGCCTCGGCCTTCGGCTCGGCATCCGCCGGAGCAATGGTGGCTGCGGGTTCGACGCGCGACTGCGGCTTGGCAAACTGACGGATATTCTGCTCGATCACCAAATCGCTGGGACCGCCGATCAGGATCAGGTGCTCCACGTCGTCGCGCCGCACCAGAACCAGACGGCGGCGATTATCGACAGCGGCGGCATCGGTCACCGACAGGCGGACCTGACGGTTGCGCCCTCCGGCGACGAAGGTTCCGCCGGTGACGCGCCGCAGAACGGCAAAGACCAGCAGCAGAAGGACAATGACCAGTGCGAAAAGAAGGATGAACCCGACAATCGGGGCAGCGGTTTCGCCGACGACAGCGACCAGCCAATTATGCATGACGAACTCTCCTTTACATTCTCCGGGCCAAAAGGCACGTCCCCCGACATGGAACCCGGAGCAATAATCTGTGTGACACTAGTGCGAGCCTTTGCCTGCTGCAACCCTGACGCATCGTCTGGCCTGTGGCTATCGGCTGGTCGTGCCGATCTTGTGCCGCAATTGCCGTGCGAAACCGTGAAATAATGGCTGGTTCTGCACGCTTGGGGTTTATACGGCATCAAAGATATGATCCAAACGATTCGGAACCAGCATTGGTCATACGGACCTCAGCCGGTTCAAAATATTGTGGCCTGCCCGGGCAGCTTCCGCGATGAAAAGAAGGGGTTTGAGACGGATGTCTCAAGAGACGAACAACGATCTTTATCCAGAACCGATCATTGCGAACACAAAGTCGATCAAGGCGGCCTTGCGTCTTGTCATTCTCGGCATTGTGCTGGTCGGCGTTTCCATCCTTTATTTTATCTATCGCGACCAGCTGGGGCAGCAGTTCCTGCTGGGACTGCTCGGCACGCTGGCTATGACCGGCGTGTTTTATCTCTTCGGTTCGGCCATCAATGTCATCCAGTTCACACCGCGCGGCACCAGCGATGAACTGACGCGCGCCTTTGTCGATACGTTTCCCGAGGGCACGGTTGTCACCGATCAGAAGGGCCGTATCGTCTACGCCAACCGCGCCTATGCCCAGCTGACGGGCGTGACCAATTCCAGCGATGTCCGGGCGATAGAGCACATCCTTTCCAGTGAAAGCGCCGCTTCCGATCCGATCTACCGGTTGGCCAATGCGGTGCGGGACGGTATTTCCGGCCAGGAGGAGCTGCGCCTGTCGCGGCCGCTCGACCCCGCGCGCGCGCCGATACCGACCTGGTATCGCGTCAAGGCCCGTGCCGTTGCGGGTATTCCCGGTCAGACAGCGCCGGTTTTTGCATGGCAGATCGCCGATATCTCCGCCGAGCGCGCCGAGCAGGAGCGCTATTTCCAGGATATTCAGGAGGCTATCGATCACCTCGACCATGCCCCGGCGGGCTTTTTCTCCGCCGACCCTGACGGGCGCATCACCTATATCAATGCGACATTGGCCGAATGGCTCGGGATTGACCTGACCAAGTTCACGCCGGGTTCCATGACGGTCCGCGATGTCGTCGCGGGCAACGGCATGGCGCTGATCAATGCGGTGAAGACGGAACCGGGTACCAGCCGCAACACGGTGATCGATCTCGATCTGGCCAAGGCGAACGGCCAGAGCCTCGCCGTGCGCTTCTATCACCGTGTGCAGGCGCAGCGCGACGGCAAGCGCGGCCCGACCCGGACAATCGTGCTCAACCGCGCCGAAGGCGAGGACAATTCCGCCGCCCTGCGCGCCGCCGAAGTGCGGTTCACCCGCTTTTTCAACTCGGCGTCCATGGCGATTGCCGCCGTCGATGCTTCAGGCAAGATCCTGCGCACCAATGCGCGGTTCCTCGGCCTGTTCTCGCCCGTGGTGGACCGCGATGCCATCGACCGGCGCACGCCACTGGAAACCGTCGTGCATGAGCGCGACAGAGAAGCTTTCGACCGGGCGCTGGCCGCTGCCTTTGCCGGCAAGGCGGAGATTTCGCCGGTGGATACGGTCATTCCCGGGCATGAGGAGCGTCATCTGCGCTTCTACATCAGCCCGGTCTTCGATGCGGGTTCGGAAGAGGGTGCCGAGGAAGCGGCCATTGTTTCCGTTGTCGAAACCACGGAGCAGAAGGCGCTCGAAGCCACCATGGCCCAGAGCCAGAAGATGCAGGCCGTCGGCCAGCTTGCGGGCGGTATCGCCCACGACTTCAACAACGTCCTGACCGCGATCATCATGTCGTCCGACCTGCTGCTCACCAATCACCGGGCGTCCGATCCGTCCTTTGCCGATATCATGAACATCAAGCAGAACGCCAACCGCGCGGCATCGCTGGTGCGGCAGCTCCTGGCATTCTCGCGGCGCCAGACCCTGCGTCCGGAAGTGCTTGACCTCACCGATGTCATCGCCGATGTGCGCATGCTGCTGACACGGCTTGCGGGAACGCAGGTCAACCTCAAGATCGAGCATGGCCGTGACCTGTGGCCAGTGCGTGCCGATCTCGGCCAGTTCGAGCAGGTGGTGGTCAATCTGACCGTCAATGCGCGCGATGCCATGCCGGAGGGCGGCGATCTGACCATCCGCACCCGCAATATCGGCGAGAGCGAAAGCGCGGCGCTGAACTACCGCGATCTCCTGCCGGGCGACTATGTCCTGGTCGAGGTGCAGGACAGCGGCACCGGCATGCCGCCCGAGGTCATCGAGAAGATTTTCGAACCGTTCTTCACCACCAAGGAAGTCGGCAAGGGCACGGGTCTCGGGCTTTCCATGGTCTACGGTATCATCAAGCAGACCGGCGGCTCGATCCATTGCGAATCCGAACTTGGCAAGGGCACCACATTCCGCATCTTCCTGCCGCGCCATGTGGAGGCTCCGGTCCTCAACGCGGCAGGTGAAGTGATTGCGGTTGAAGCGCCGAAGAAGGAAAAGAAGGTCGAGAAGGCCACCGATCTTTCCGGCTCGGCAACGGTTCTCCTCGTCGAGGACGAGGATGCGGTGCGCATGGGCGGTGTGCGGGCGCTGCAGTCGCGCGGCTATACCGTGCACGAGGCGTCCAGCGGTGTCGAAGCGCTTGAAGTGATGAAGGAACTGGGCGGCAAGGTTGATATCATCGTTTCCGACGTGGTGATGCCGGAGATGGACGGCCCGACGCTGCTGCGCGAACTGCGCAAGGAATACGGGGATATCAAGTTCATCTTCGTTTCCGGTTATGCGGAAGACGCCTTTGCCCGCAACCTGCCGGAAGATGCCAAATTCGGCTTCCTGCCAAAGCCCTTCTCGCTGAAGCAGCTGGCGACGTCGGTCAAGGAAATGCTGGAAAGCGAATAGAGGACGTACTTGATACTTCGAGCGTTTTCGAAGCATCCTTGCCGTGGACAGGCCAGTATCGGCCCGGAAGCAGCCACGGAAGAATGCCATGTCGAACACAGCCAGATTTGCCGAAATCGCCGCGCTGGCCGGAGATCCCGGGCGCGCCAGCATGCTCACGGGGCTGATGGATGGACGCGCGCTGACAGCGGGTGAACTGGCGCAGCTCGCCGGGATTACGGCCCAGACGGCCAGCAGCCATCTCACGCGCATGACGGAGGCCGGGCTTTTGCAGGTGGAAAAGCAGGGCAGGCACCGCTATCACCGGCTGGCATCACCAGCGGTTGCACAGATGATCGAAAGCATCATGCAGATTGCAACACCCGGCACGCCCAGCAAGACCGTGCGCACCGGGCCGCGCGATGCCGCATTGCGGGCCGGGCGCACCTGCTATGACCATCTGGCGGGAAAGCTCGGTGTGTCGATCACCGATGCGCTCGTCGGGGCCGGGCATCTGGAACTCGGGCTCGATGCGGGTGAACTGACGGATAGCGGCCTGTCGCTTTTCGACAGGCTGGGCATGGATGTCGGTGCGATCCATCAGAAGAAGGGGCGCATCCTGTGCCGCCCCTGTCTCGACTGGAGCGAGCGGCGCCCGCATCTGGCCGGTGCCATCGGTGCCGCATTGTGCAGCCACTGCTTCGACAGGGGCTGGATCCGGCGCGTCGACGGCACGCGCGCCGTATCCGTGACCCCGAACGGCCAGCGGCATCTGCGTGAAGCCCTCGGCGTCAACCTGATGTAGATCGGGATTAAGAGGTGCGTGGTTCGACAAGCTCACCATGAGGGAAGTGGTTTGCCTGCAAGGCTACTAGGAAACATTGCAGGATTAGCTCCCTGCAACCCACTTCATCCCTCATGGTGAGCTTGTCGAACCACGCACCATATGGCAGGGCAGCCTTCGATGTGCTGCCCTTAACGCTGTCTAGACGTGTTTGGTGATCCCGCCATCCACGCGAATGTTCTGCCCCGTGATGTAACCCGCATCGTCCGACAGCAGGAACGCGGTTGTCTTGGCGATCTCGTTCATGGTGCCGACGCGTTTCATCGGGATGCCGCTCTCGGTGCCCGGCTTGTGATCGAGGCTGTCGATAAAGCCGGGAAGCACCGCATTCATGCGGATATTGTCGGCGGCGTAGCGATCCGCGTAGAGTTTTGTATAGGCGCCAACGGCGGCGCGATAGGCGCAGGACACCGGGAAGACGAGGCTTGGCTCGAAGGCGGCGAAGGTGGTGATGTTCACCCAGGCGCCTTTGCCCTGCTTCAGCATATAGGGTGTGACGAGCCGCGCCATGCGCACGACGCTCAGCACCATCAGATCATTGCCAAGCGCCCATTTCTCGTCGGTGATGTCGATGAGGTCACCCTTCGGCGGATGGCCCGTATGGTTGACCACGGCGTCGATACGCCCATAGGCTTCCGCTGTCCTGGCGACGAGCGTTTCCAGATCCTTGGCTTCTCCAGCCGAACCTTTGATGCCGATTGCACCCAATTCCGCTGCCAGCTCGATGGCGCTGCCGGACGGCGACATCAGGCCGAGCCGGTAGCCTCTGGCGTGCAGCTCGCGCGCTATGCCTGCGCCCATGCCGCGTCCGCCGCCGGTGATGATTGCTACGGGTGATTGTGAGGTCTCAGTCATGCGAAATCCTGTCGGTGTCGTTTGGGTGTCGCGGAGCATGTTGGAATAAGACCGCCGGCGCAAACGAATTCCGCCCGGCATATCAGTCAAAATTTTTGAACCGGGATCAGGTTTTGAATCAGAAACGCTCTTGAAATCACTGATATTGTGGTGAAAGATGGCGGCATGATCCGTCGTTCGAATATCATGATGCTTGGTACCGCACTCCTTTTCAGGGGTGGTGGAGAGCTGTTGCGCTGACGTCGACGCGATCTTTCACCAGACCCTGCCACGAGGCGAGCAGGGTCTGACCTTCGCTCTCCTCGAACAAACGGAGAGCAAGATGCAAGACCAACCTTTATCACCACCCCACGATAGCGCGTTCTCGATCCGGGCGGCGCGTGTCGCCGATTTTGAACAGATCAACGCATTGACCAATTTACCCGGTTTTCGTGCCGGTACTCTGCGCCTGCCCTTTCAAAGTGCGGAGCAGACCCGCAAATGGCTCGAAAGTCTGGGCGCGGGGACGACAAGCATCGTTGCCGAGATCGATCAGCAGATCGTTGGCCACGCGGGCCTGCATCGCTCCGATGGCAGGCGGGCGCACACCGCGCATCTCGGGCTCGGCGTGCATGACGATTTCACCGGGCGCGGCATCGGCAAGGCGCTGCTGCTTGCCCTGATCGATGCGGCGGACAACTGGCTCAACATCCGGCGCCTGGAATTGACGGTCCATGCCGACAATGCCAAAGCCATCGGTCTCTACGAAAAATGCGGCTTCGAACGGGAAGGCGTGCACCGGGATTATGCCTTCAAGAACGGGCGATTTGTCGATGCTCTGGCCATGGCGCGGCTACGGCTGATTTAGCCGTTTGCTTTCCATATTTTGCCGTATTCGATGCTATATTTCGCAACATTTCCAACGGGGACCTGATTCCATGATCAAGAAGTTTGCCATCGGCTGTCTTGCCGCGACGTTTTTGGCCGGTTGCACCACCACCGATCCCTATACCGGCGAGCAAAAAATATCGAATACGGCCGGTGGCGCGGCAATTGGCGCAGCGGTTGGTGCGCTGGGTGGTCTCGCCGTTGGTGGCGGTGGCAAATCCGGCCGCAACGCGGCGCTGATCGGTGCCGGTATCGGCGCACTGGCCGGCGGTGCCGTCGGCAATTACATGGACCGCCAGGAATCGGAGCTTCGGGCCCAGCTGCAGGGCACCGGCGTGTCGGTGACCCGTAATGGCGACCAGATCATCCTGAACATGCCGTCGAACATCACCTTCGCTACCGATCAGGATGCGGTGAAGCCGCAGTTCTTTGCAACGCTGAATTCGGTTGCAGTGGTGCTGCGCAAGTTCGACCGGAGCATCATCGATGTCTATGGCCATACGGACAATGTCGGTGGCCAGCAGTACAACCAGCTCCTGTCCGAGCGCCGCGCGCTGTCCGTTTCGAACTACCTAACCCAGCAGGGCATCGACAACCGGCGTTTCTCCGTTCGCGGCTTCGGCATGGACCGGCCGATTGCTTCCAACAATTCGGAAGCCGGCCGGTCGCAGAATCGCCGCGTCGAACTGCAGATTTCGCCGCTTACCTGACCAGTGTCAGGGCGACAGCAATGCGCGCTGCAAGGCGTGCATTGTTTTCTACCAGGGCGATGTTCGCCTTCAGGCTTTCGCCCTTGGTGATGTCGAGAATTTCCGAAAGAAGATATGGCGTTACGGCCTTGCCCGTGACGCCATTTTTTGTGGCGCGCGACAGGGCTTCACGGATGTATCCGCCCATGATGTCGGCCGGAATTTCGCTTTCCAGCGGAATCGGGTTGGCGATCAGCATGCCGCCGTTGACGCCGATGGCGCTGCGCGTTGCCTGGAACCTGGCGATGGCTTCCGGCGTGTCGAGGCGCAAGGGGGCCTTGAGATGCGACTGGCGCGACCAGAAGGCCGGCAGAACGTCCGCCCCATGCACCACAACGGGTACGCCTTTGGTTTCAAGCACTTCCAGCGTCTTTTCAATATCCAGAATCGCCTTGGCGCCCGCCGAGACGACGATCACCGGGGTGCGGCCCAATTCTTCCAGATCAGCCGATATGTCGAAACTGGTCTCCGCGCCCATGTGCACGCCGCCAATGCCGCCCGTGGCAAATACCTTGATGCCGGCCATGTGTGCGGCCAGCATGGTGGCGGCAACGGTGGTGCCGCCGGTGCGGCCTTCCGACAGTGCAAACGCCAGATCGGCGCGCGACAGCTTCATGGCGCCCTTGACCTGCGCCAGCGCCTCACGTTCCTCGGCCGAAATGCCGATCTTCAGGCGGCCATCGATGATGGCGATGGTTGCCGGGACAGCACCGCCATCGCGGATGATCGTCTCGACATCGGCGGCCATGCGGCTGTTGTCCGGGTAGGGCATGCCATGGGTGATGATCGTGCTTTCCAGCGCCACCACCGGCTGCCCGGCGGCAAGCGCTTTCTGCACCTCCGGTGCAATGTCGGTGAACGGGTTGAGGGCTGTTGTGGTCATGGTTCTTTCCTTTGTCGTATCAGGCCGTTGGCTCATGCGAGCGGGATGGCCTCCGGTATGGTCGCGAGGGCCGCGTCGAAAATCCTGGATGTGAAGATCGGCGTTGCCGAATGGGTTTGCAGTGTCAGCGCCGAGGCGGCAAAGCCTTCGCGCACGGCTTCGGCGAGGGGAAGGCCGCGCATCAGCGCCGATATGGTGCCGCCGGCCAGTGCGTCACCCGCGCCGGTCACATCGGCAATGCCGGTCAGCGCGGGCGGCAAAAGGGAAAATGCGCCGCCGCTGGAATAGACCAGCGCAGCCTGCCCGCCATTGCTGACAACGGCCGCCTGCAGCCCCTCTGCCATCAGGGCGCGGTGCAGATCGGGCAGGCTGGCATCAGCGCCGAGCCCCGTCAGCGCAAAGGCTTCACGCCGGTTGAGGAACAGGCAGGCGAGACCGCCGAGAACCGGCCGCAGCCGCACCGCCTTGGCCGGGGAAATCGCCAGCGCATAGAGCGGTTTGCCGCCGGCAAGCTCCGCCAGTTTCTGCAACGCTTCCGACGGCAGATTGGCATCGCCGAAAACCGCATCGGCGGCATCGATGGAATCGCGCACCTTGCGCCGCCTGAGCTGCCGGGGCAGGGCGAGCTCATACAGCGCCATATCGGCGATGGCCGCAACCACGTCACCCTGTTCATCGAGAATCGCCGTATAGCTCGGCGTCGCCCGGTCGATGAACACGGCGGAACTGTCCTTGATTCCGGCGGCCTCAAAGGCGGCGCCGATGACATCGCCAACCCGGTCGCCGCCGCGCACCGACAGCATTTCAGCCCGCACACCGCGCCGCACGGCAAGGCGCAAAGCATTGAACACGCCGCCGCCGGGCTCTTCGCGCATGATGCCGGGGTTGGAAGCGCCGGGAATGAAGGGAACGCTGCTCTGGCCGCGCCGGTCCATATGGGCGCCGCCGACAGCAAACAGCAGCGGTGTGTAATCCTGAGTCATGGTTGGTGGCTTTTGCTGAACAAAATGATCGATTGCAAGACACTTGGTCCTTTCCTTCTCTAGATGGCCTGCTGCCCCGACGCAATCGCCGCAACGATTCGAATTTGCCGGCTGCGGTTTTCCCGTTCATGCTGCCCGGACACGAGGAACATGTGGACAAGCGCAGGCAGCCCATTTTCGGAACATTTTAAGAACATTTTTGTGTTATTATTGTTTTTCAATGGCTTGTGCATATTGCCAAATGAGAACAAAACGGATACAAATATCTTCAAAGGCCGGAGCATCCGGGCTTCATGGATAGCACAGGGGTAGTGTAACATGGCTCAAAATTCTTTGCGGTTAGTTGAGGGTAATTCGGTGGATAAAACGAAAGCGCTGGATGCGGCATTGTCACAGATCGAGAGAGCCTTTGGTAAGGGTTCGATCATGCGGCTTGGACGCAATGAGCAGGTTGTGGAAATCGAGACGGTATCGACCGGGTCGCTTTCCCTGGATATAGCCCTTGGTGTCGGCGGTCTGCCGAAAGGCCGCATTGTCGAGATTTACGGGCCGGAAAGCTCCGGTAAGACAACCCTCGCGCTGCATACGATTGCGGAAGCCCAGAAGAAGGGCGGCATCTGCGCCTTCGTCGACGCGGAACATGCGTTGGACCCGGTCTATGCCCGCAAGCTGGGCGTGGATCTGGAAAATCTGCTGATCTCGCAGCCCGATACGGGCGAGCAGGCGCTGGAGATCACCGACACGCTGGTGCGTTCCGGTGCGATCGATGTTCTCGTGGTCGATTCCGTTGCCGCCTTGACCCCGCGTGCGGAAATCGAAGGCGAGATGGGCGATTCTCTCCCTGGCCTGCAGGCCCGCCTGATGAGCCAGGCGCTGCGCAAGCTGACCGCATCCATTTCCCGCTCCAACTGCATGGTCATCTTCATCAACCAGATCCGCATGAAGATCGGCGTGATGTTCGGTTCGCCTGAAACCACGACGGGCGGCAATGCGCTGAAATTCTATGCGTCGGTGCGTCTCGATATCCGCCGCATCGGTGCGCTGAAGGAACGTGACGAGGTGGTCGGCAACCAGACCCGCGTCAAGGTGGTCAAGAACAAGCTGGCGCCCCCCTTCAAGCAGGTCGAATTCGACATCATGTATGGCGAAGGCGTATCCAAGACGGGCGAACTGGTCGATCTCGGTGTCAAGGCGGGTATCGTTGAAAAATCCGGTTCGTGGTTCTCCTACAATTCCCAGCGTCTGGGGCAGGGCCGCGACAATGCAAAACTCTTCCTCAAGGACAATCCCGAAGTCGCCAATGAGATTGAGCTGGTCCTGCGCCAGAATGCCGGTCTGATTGCCGAGCAGATGCTGGACAAGGGCCCGGACGATATCGAGGACAATGACGGACCCGAGGCCGCCGAAGGCTGATCTCCCAGGACGGGCCGTTGCGGTCCGCAATTCAAACCCGCATCCGGCCGCCGGATGCGGGTTTTTCTTTTGAAATGCTCTCACGCTGTAAGAACGTCCCTCGGGCCGAGGCTGTGCTTCACCGCACGCAGCGCTACCTTCCCACATATTGAGCAGGCCTCCCTCATGCTGAGCTTGTCGAAGCACGCACAACTGCTCTGCGTGCTTCGACAAGCTCAGCATGAGGGAGAGTGCACGTATTCGAAGACTGTGCTGTTCATAAGCAAGGCCCATTATCACAGGGATTTTCTGGACAGGCCGCGGTCGCATCGCTACAAGCGTTGCGTTCCGCCCTTTTGTTGCAGAAAGGGGCTATTTCGCTTTGGTTAGAGACAAGTCAGAAGGCAATGCACATGAGTGGCGTCAACGAAATCCGGTCGACATTTCTGAACTATTTCAAGAAGAACGGCCATGAGATCGTGGCGTCGAGCCCGCTTGTGCCGCGCAACGACCCGACGCTGATGTTCACCAATGCCGGCATGGTGCAGTTCAAGAACGTTTTCACTGGTCTGGAGCAGCGGCCCTACAGCCGCGCCACGACATCGCAGAAATGCGTGCGCGCCGGCGGCAAGCACAATGACCTGGACAATGTCGGCTATACCGCCCGGCATCATACGTTTTTTGAAATGCTGGGCAATTTTTCCTTTGGTGATTATTTCAAGGAAGAGGCGATCAGTCTGGCCTGGAACCTGATCACCAAGGAATATGGTCTCGACAGGAACAAGCTGCTCGTCACCGTCTACCACACGGACGATGCGGCGGCCGGATTCTGGAAGAAGATCGCCGGTCTGTCCGATGACCGCATCATCCGTATCGCCACCAGCGACAATTTCTGGGCCATGGGCGATACCGGCCCGTGCGGCCCGTGCTCGGAAATTTTCTACGACCATGGCGAAGACATCTGGGGCGGCCCTCCCGGCAGCGCCAACGAGGATGGCGACCGCTTCATCGAGATCTGGAACCTCGTCTTCATGCAGTTCGAGCAGATCACCAAGGAGCAGCGCATTGAATTGCCGCGCCCGTCCATCGATACGGGCATGGGTCTCGAGCGTCTGGCCGCAGTGCTGCAGGGCGAGCACGACAATTACGATATCGACCTGTTCCGGGCGCTTATCCGCGCGTCGGAAGATGCGACCGGCGTCAAGGCGGAAGGAAAATTCCGCGCCAGCCACCGGGTGATCGCCGATCACCTGCGCTCATCGAGCTTCCTCATTGCCGATGGCGTGCTGCCGTCGAATGAAGGCCGCGGCTATGTGCTGCGCCGCATCATGCGCCGCGCCATGCGCCATGCGCAGTTGCTGGGTGCCAAGGAGCCGCTGATGTGGCGCCTGCTGCCGGCACTGATCCGCGAGATGGGGCAGGCCTATCCGGAACTGATCCGCGCCGAAGCGCTGATTTCGGAAACGCTGAAGCTCGAGGAAACCCGCTTCCGCAAGACGCTGGATCGCGGCCTCGGCCTGCTCAGCGATGCCACGGAAGGTCTTGGCGAAGGCGATCGTCTCGATGGCGAAACCGCGTTCAAGCTCTATGACACCTTCGGTTTCCCGCTGGATCTCACCCAGGATGCGCTGCGCCAGCGCGGTATCGCTGTCGATACCGATGCTTTTGCGGCGGCCATGGAGCGGCAGAAGGCAGAAGCCCGCGCCCATTGGTCCGGTTCCGGCGATGCGGCGACAGAAACGGTCTGGTTTGCGGTGCGCGACAAGGTCGGCGCCACCGAATTCCTCGGCTACGAGACGGAAAAGGCCGAAGGCGTCATCACCGCACTGGTGCGGGACGGTGCGCAGGTGGACAGCGCCGGGGAAGGCGAGGCCATCGCCATCGTGGTCAACCAGACGCCGTTCTACGGCGAATCCGGCGGCCAGCAGGGTGATACCGGCATCATCTCCGGTGACGGCTTCACCGTTGTTGTCACCGACACGCAGAAGAAGAATGACGGGGTGTTCGTGCATCTGGGCAAGGTGCTCAAGGGTACGGTGAAGCTGGATGTTCCGGTGGAACTGACGGTCGACAGCGCCCGCCGCACGCGTATCCGCTCCAACCACTCGGCGACGCACCTGCTGCATGAGGCGCTGCGCGAAACCCTCGGCACGCATGTCGCGCAGAAGGGGTCGCTCGTTGCGCCGGATCGCCTGCGTTTCGATTTTTCCCATCCGAAGCCGATTTCGGACAAGGAACTGGCCGTCATCGAAGACCTCGCCAACGAAATCGTCCTGCAGAACGCACCGGTCAGCACCCGCCTGATGGCGGTCGACGATGCCATCGCGGAAGGCGCCATGGCGCTGTTCGGTGAGAAGTATGGCGATGAAGTGCGCGTGGTTTCCATGGGAACGGCGCTGCACGGTGAGAAATCGGGCAAGAGCTATTCGACGGAACTGTGCGGCGGCACGCATGTGCGCGCCACCGGCGATATCGGCCTGATCCGCATTGTCTCGGAAAGCGCCGTGGCGGCGGGTGTGCGCCGCATGGAGGCGCTGACCGGCGAAGCCGCGCGCCGCTACCTCGAAGAACAGGACGACCGGGTCAAGGCGATTGCCGGTGCGTTGAAGTCCACGCCTGCCGACGCACTGGCGCGCGTGACGGCGCTGTTGGATGAGCGCCGCAAGCTGGAACGCGAACTCACCGAGGCGCGCAAGCAATTGGCGCTTGGCGGCTCCGGCAATGGCGCCGCGCAGTCCGAAACAGTCAATGGTGTCGGCTTCATCGGCAAGGTGGTTACCGGCGTCAATCCGCGTGACCTGAAGCCGCTGGCCGACGATGCCAAGAAGACCGTCGGTTCCGGCATCGTGACGTTCATTGGCGTGTCGGAAGATGGCAAGGCCAGCGCGGTTGTCGGCGTCACCGACGATCTCGTCGGCACGTTCAGCGCCGTCGACCTTGTCAAGATCGCGTCCGCCGCGCTCGGCGGTGCCGGCGGCGGCGGCCGTCCCGACATGGCGCAGGCCGGCGGTCCCGACGGCTCCAAGGCCGAGGCTGCCGTGGCTGCCGTACGCGACGCGCTCGCCGGCTGACACCAGGCATTGTCTTTCCGGCCGCAGCGTGATGCGGCCGGAAATGCCACCCGCTTATACTAATTGCTGGGTGGGCAAGAGATTGATTTTCCGGTATTTTTGCTGCATCGCAATTTTGTTTCGCATTTTCAAAAACTGTTTTTAGCCACTCATTTCGAGAACTGTCGTGAAGACAATACTGGCTCTTCTGTTCGCCGCGGTGCTGCTGGTTTCCTGCCAGACCTCGACGGTCGTCAAGGATGTTCATATGCGCAGCGATACGGCCTTCGGGCCGGATGTCCTGGCCTATTTGGATCTGTTCATGTCGCTGAACGCGCAGCCCTACTATTCGACGACGGTGGGATATGGATTCAAGACGCTTTATACCGGCCAGGGCAAAAGTCACCTCTCGCAGGCCTGGAGCTATGGCCGGCAGATGCGGTTCGAAAAGGGGGTGAGCAGACGGGTGGCCTGTTTCTTTCGGCCCTGCCTGCCCATACGCGAGGAAACCGGCGTGGTGGCCATGGATGAGGCCGATTTTGTTGCCGCCGCCACGAAGGGGCTCGACTTCGAACTGGCTGGCAAGGCCGGGAAAATTGTCGGCAGGATTCCGGCCCATGCCTTCCGCCGGGTATTGGATCTCAAATCGAGCATGAAACTGCCGCCCGCGGCCGCAATCAGGGCGCCACCGGCAAAAGCGCAGGCGCCTGCCGAAGAGGACGCGAACATTGACGACGACTAATGCCCCGTAAACCTCGGCTTGCGGTATCGCTTGGGGCAGTAAACAGGAGGCGATTTCGGCGGATGGGCGGCGAGGGATGGGGAGATAAGGAGATCGGTTGATCAGGATGCCGGCGAAAGAAATTGCGGGATAACCGGATGATAGGATGAGGAGATGGTCGGATGAGGAATCCGGCAGGCCGGAGGTCCTGTAAAAAGGGCTCCCGGATCGGAAAACCGCAGGGAGATGGAGCTGCGGGAAAACTGCCGGGGAAATGACCGGCCAGGAATCGAGGCCGGGAAGCCCCGCGGGGAAAGCCAGGCGATCAAAGAAAAGCCCCGGCGAACCGGGGCTTGTGTTGTTCGATGGCGATGCCTGATCAGGCGGCCCAGATCAGGCGGCCCCTGATCAGGCAGCCATGGCCTTGCGCAGGTTCTCGTCGATCTTGTCGAGGAAACCCGTGGTGGACAGCCAGGGCTGGTCCGGACCGATCAGCAGCGCCAGATCCTTGGTCATGTAACCGGATTCAACCGTATCGACGCAGACTTTTTCCAGCGTGTTGGCAAAGCGGTCGAGTTCGGTGTTGCCGTCGAGCTTGGCGCGGTGGGCAAGGCCACGCGTCCAGGCGAAGATCGAGGCGATGGAGTTGGTCGAAGTTTCCTCGCCCTTCTGATGCTGGCGGTAGTGGCGTGTCACCGTACCGTGAGCGGCTTCCGCTTCCACCGTCTGGCCATCCGGCGTCATCAGCACGGAGGTCATCAGGCCGAGCGAGCCAAAGCCCTGTGCCACGATGTCGGACTGCACGTCGCCGTCATAGTTCTTGCAGGCCCAGACATAGCCGCCGGACCACTTCAGCGCCGAGGCAACCATGTCATCGATCAGGCGATGCTCATAGGTGATCTTCTTCTCGGCGAACTTGTCCTTGAACTCGGCGTCGAACACGTCCTGGAAAATGTCCTTGAAGCGGCCGTCATAGGCCTTGAGGATGGTGTTCTTGGTTGAGAGATAGCAGGGAACGCCGCGGTTATAGGCATAGTTCAGCGAGGCACGGGCAAAATCGCGGATGGAATCATCCAGATTGTACATGGCCATGGCAACGCCGGCGCTTGGCGCATCATAGACGTCGTGTTCGATGGTCTTGCCGTCTTCGCCGACAAACTTGATCGACAGCTTGCCCTTGCCGGGGAACCGGAAATCGGTGGCGCGGTACTGATCGCCGAAGGCATGGCGGCCAACGATGATCGGCTGGGTCCAGCCGGGAACCAGACGGGGAACGTTCTTGGCAATGATCGGTTCGCGGAAGATGACGCCGCCGAGAATGTTGCGGATGGTGCCATTGGGCGACTTCCACATCTTCTTCAGGCCGAATTCCTCAACGCGCTGTTCGTCGGGCGTGATGGTGGCGCACTTGACGCCGACGCCATACTGCTTGATTGCATTGGCCGCATCGATGGTCACCTGATCGTCGGTCGCATCGCGATGTTCGATGCCCAGATCGTAATATTTCAGGTCGATGTCGAGATAGGGATGGATCAGCTTGTCTTTGATGTACTGCCAGATGATGCGGGTCATCTCGTCGCCGTCAAGTTCGACGACCGGGTTTGCAACCTTGATCTTTGCCATGAATAATCAGCCTCTTTATTACTGGTCTGGGAATGCCAGCATCGGTTTTCATTGAGGGTTCGCGCCCCTATAGCACTCGCAAACCAGAACGCAAAGACTGGCTTTAAGTGTTTAATCGCAATCTTGGCGGAATATGAGCCGGGCACAGGCCCGATGCACGATTGCCCGTTGAAAAAACGCGTTGTATGAGGGCGGCATTCACAATGGATTGATCATGGCAGGTACAGACAGACAGCGCACACTCATTGCCGAAGGGCCGGCAATCATCCTGGTCGAGCCGCAATTGCCGGAGAATATCGGCATGGTGGCGCGGGCCATGGCCAATTTCGGGCTGGCGGAACTGCGCCTCGTCAAGCCGCGCGAGGAATTTCCCAACGACAAGGCGCGCTCCGCCGCAAGCCGTGCCGACCACATCATCGATGGGGCAAAGGTCTATGACGATCTGCCGTCGGCTATCGAGGATCTGCATTTCGTCTACGCGACGACCGCGCGGGAACGCGATGCGTTCAAGCAGGTGCGCGGACCCGTCGAAGCAGGGCAGACACTGCGCCAGCGCTTCAACCGGGGCGAGAAAACCGGGATTCTTTTCGGGCGCGAGCGCTTCGGCCTCAATAATGACGAAGTCAGTCTCGCCGATGAACTGGTGACATTTCCGGTCAACCCGGCATTTTCGTCGCTGAACATCGCACAGGCGGTTTTGCTCATGTCCTATGAGTGGATGAAGTCAGGGTTGGAGAAGGAAACGGACACGGCTTTCCGCGGTCCAGAACTCGAGCCCGCGCCAAAGGAACAGCTGCAGGGCTTTTTCAACCATCTGGAAGACGCGCTGCAGGCGCGCGGCTATTTCCGGCCCATGGCCCGCAAGGAGATCATGGTCAACAATCTGCGCGGCGTTTTGACCCGTGCCGGTTTTTCCGACTCGGAACTGAGGCTTCTGCGCGGCGTCGTTGTCTCTCTGGATTATTTCAGCCCGAAGACGCCGCGCGGCTCCGGTGCACCGGAAGGGCGCAAGCGGGAAAAACCGGCGGCCAAGAAAACGGCCGCCAAGCCAGCGGGACGCGAGGACATACCAGGCGATGAGTGACACAGCGGACCGGCCGATCATTGCGTTTGACAGCGGCATTGGCGGCTTGACCGTCCTGCGCGAGGCGCGGGTGCTCATCCCCGACCGGCGCTTTGTCTATATCGCCGACGATGCCGGTTTCCCCTATGGCGACTGGGATGAAGAGCCGCTGCGCGCCCGCATTCTCGGCCTGTTCGAGGGCTTCATTGCCACCTACGATCCGGAGATCGTGATCATTCCCTGCAATACGGCGTCAACGCTGGTGCTGGATGATCTGCGCCGGGCCTTTCCGGCCGTGCCCTTTGTCGGCACTGTTCCCGCCATCAAACCGGCGGCAGAGCGCACCTCGTCGGGTCTTATCACTGTTCTGGCAACGCCGGGCACCGTCAAGCGCGCCTATACGCGTGATCTCATCCAATCCTTTGCCACGAAATGCCATGTGCGGCTCGTCGGCAGCCAGAACCTGGCGCGCATGGCGGAAGCGCATATACGCGGCGATCATCTCGACGATGCGGCGATAGAGGCGGAAATCGCGCCGTGCTTTGTCGAAATGGATGGCAAGCGCACCGATATCGTCGTTCTGGCCTGCACGCATTATCCGTTTCTGGCCAATGTGTTCCGGCGTCTTGCGCCGTGGCCGGTGGATTGGCTCGATCCGGCTGAAGCGATCGCGCGCCGCGCCCTGTCGCTGCTCAAGCCGAACGGTGCGGGCAGCGAACCGGAGCATGGCGACGACATTGCCGTGTTCACCTCGGGCAATCCGGACTTTTCCACCCGGCGCCTGATGCAGGGTTTCGGGCTCGCCATGGCTTGATTTTCAGTGAACGGCGGGACTGAAGCCCCGCCGCCGCTGGTATTATGCCAAAGCCGTTTCTTCCGTCTTGGCGGGCTGGCCAAGCTCCTTGCGGATGACCGGGGCAACCTTTGTGCCGAACAGCTCGATGGCCTTCAGCGTGTTCCTGTGCGGCAGGCTGCCCAGATCGATTTGCAGCAGGAAGCGATCATGCTTGAAGTAGCTGTGCTGCAGCATGATCTTGTCGATGACCTCCTGCGGTGAGCCGACCAGGAGCGCACCGCGCGGCGTGCGGCCTGCTTCGAACTGCGCCCGGTTGCTTGGCGGCCAGCCGCGTTCGCGGCCGATCTTGTTCATCACCACCTCATAGGACGGCCAGTAGCCATCCGCTGCGGCCTGCGATGTCTCGGCGACATAGCCATGCGAGTTGATGCTGACCTTCAGCGTCTCCGGCGCATGACCGGCCTTGGCCCCGGCTTCACGGTAGAGCTCGACCAGTGGTGCAAAGCGGTGCGGCTCGCCGCCGATGATGGCAATGGCGAGCGGCAGGCCGAGCGTTCCGGCGCGGATGACCGAAGCAGGGGTGCCGCCAACGGCAATCCATACCGGCAGCGGGTTCTGCAGCGGGCGCGGATAAACGCCGAGATTGCTGATCGGCGCACGCAGATTGCCTTTCCAGGTCACGCGTTCGCTGGCACGCAGTTTCAACAGAAGGTCAAGCTTTTCCGTGAACAGCTCGTCGTAGTCGTTGAGGTCATAGCCGAACAGGGGGAAGGACTCGATGAACGAGCCACGCCCCGCCATGATTTCCGCACGGCCCGAGGAGATCAGGTCGAGCGTCGCATATTCCTGGAACACGCGAACCGGGTCTTCCGAGCTCAAGACGGTCACGGCGCTGGTCAGCCGGATATTCCTGGTGCGTGCAGCACCCGCCGCCAGAACCACGGCGGGTGTGGAAATGACGAAATCCGGGCGGTGATGCTCGCCGATGCCGAACACGTCGAGGCCAACCTGATCCGCCAGTTCCATCTCTTCCAGCAGGTTCTGCATGCGCTGGTGCGCATCGATGGCAACGCCGCTCGTCGGGTCAGGGCTCATGCCCGCAAATGTATAGATGCCGAGTTCCATGATCTTCACCTTCATGTCTTGTGTTGCTGCTTAGGTAAGCACAGCCCGGTTGCTTGTGAAGAACGCACATTGGAGTTGCCGAGGCACCAAAAGGAAACCGCCCCGGATGGGGCGGCTGTGTGGTCATGCCATCAGATATCAGTACCCGACGGTGAAACGCTGCCTGACGTGTTTTGGCGTCCCGGCTTCATCGAGAATGGCGACGGCAAGGTCAGCCACGCTGACGGTGCTGTGGCCTTCGGCGTTGACCACGGGATTGTCCTTGCCAAGCCGGTAGGTGCCGGTGCGTGGGCCAGGCACGAGGGCGAATGGCGGAGAGACAAAGCTCCAGTCCAGACCGTTTTCCGTCTTCAGGTCGTTCAGGGCCTGACGGGCACCGAGGGCGCCTTCACGATATTCGGCAGGAAAATCAGGGCCATCGACAAATTGCTTGCCTTCCTGATTCAACAGGCTGCCTGCGCCGCCGACAACGATCAGGCGCTTGACGCCCGCCTGCTTGGCGGCCTCGGTGATTGCCTTGCTCGCCTTGATATGAATGGCCTGAATATCAGGCTCGCCCCAGCCCGGATTGTAGGCCGAGAGTACGATGTCGTGGCCCTTCAGCTTTTCAGTGAGGTCGGCGACATCGAGCACATCCGCCTTGACGGCCTTGACGCCCTCGCGCTTTTCAACCTTGTCGGCATTGCGAACGAGCGCTGTCACGCTATGGCCGCGCGAGACAGCTTCCGGCAGCAGTTCCTTGCCAATGAAGCCGGTGGCGCCGATCAGTGCGATTTTCATTTTGATCTCCTGAGTGCTTGGGTACGGTTTGTTTTCTGGTTACTATTCATAACCATCTATGCTAGAAGCTGCTTCCTGTGAAGAACGCACTTTTTCCGTTTCAGGGAACACTGAGGTAACCGGCCTGGAAACACTGGAGGTTTTATCCGATGAGTATACATGCGAAAACCAATGGCGATGTGCCTCTGCTGTCAACCTCGGCTGCGATGGTCGCCGACAGTGCAGGCAGATGCCCGATGCGGGAAGTGCTCGACATTGTCGGCGACAGCTGGAGCCTTCTGGTGATCATCAATCTTCAGGACGGTCCGCGCCGCTTCAATGTGCTGCGCCGCATGGTGGAGGGGATTTCGCAGCGCATGCTGACGGTCACGCTGCGGTCGCTGGAGCGTGACGGTCTGGTATCGCGTACCGTCAAGCCGACATCGCCGCCGGAGGTCACCTACGCGCTGACCCCGATCGGTCATTCGATTGCCGTTCCCATCGGTGCCCTGGGCGACTGGGCGGTAAGGAATCGTGATCATTTGCGGCAAGCCCGCACGGTTTTCGACGAGGCGCAGCAGAGCTGACCATTTCGGAACCCTCCCGCAGCATGAGCGTTGTTTCCCTGTATGAAACGGACAGGGAGACAGACAATGCCTGCAAAATCCCAGGCGCAGCAGAAGGCTGCAGGGGCCGCCTTGTCGGCCAAGCGCGGCGAAACCCGGAAAAGCCAGCTTAAGGGTGCATCGAAGAGCATGTATGAATCGATGAGCGAAGAGCAGCTGGAAGAGTTTGCCGAGACGGCGCGTAAGGGTCTGCCCGAGAAGGTCAAACCGAAGACATGACATGGCGGCGCATCTGCCGCTACTGGCAGATGCGCGCCTTGCATGCCTTGCCGTGGCAGCCGAGATCGAGATGCAGATTGCCCTGATGCGCGGCGTCGCCCTCCGGCCCGATCACCGTCATGAACCGCTCGCAACTCGTCTTGTGGATCGAGCGCCAGAAGTCCTGTTCTTCCGGCGTGCCTTTCCAGCCGGAGCCGAGTTCCGTGGTTTTGCCGTTGGTGAACTTGAATGAAACGATATCGAGCGCATTGGCAAAAGCGTGTTCCGATACGCGGCCCTTATTGCCGTTGTTGACCTTGCGGCACTGGTAGTCGGAACCAGTTGCAATGCTTGCGATCCCGGCGCCGAAAGATGCCTGCGCGGCTTTCTCCACATCGCCGATCCAGTCGGCGAGCGTTCCGGCCATGGTGCAGTTGGTGGTGATGGGCGCGGCAAACTTTACGGGATTGTCCTTGCCGATGGCGGTGATCCTGAGCGGTGAGCGTTCACCGCAGGTGCCTTCGGCAAGCGGCGGGACGATTTCACCCTGGACATCGCCGTTCATCAGCGCGGGACAGGCATTCTGGTATACCCGGTCGGGAGACGTTGCGGGATCGGCTTTCTCCGCCGTGTCTTCGTCATCCGGCTTTGAATCAGACTTGGCATCCGCCGGACGATCCGGGCCGAACTGCTCCGCCGGTTTTACCTCGGGCTTTTCTTCGGGTTTGGGCGTTTCCTGTGCAGGCTCGCTGCCCGGTTTGCTTTGCGGGACCGGCGGTACAACGGGTAGCGCGGGTCGGCTGGCGGCATTGTGATGCCGCCGCTGGCGCGCATCGGCAATGTCAGCCGTGCCGAGCAAAGCCGTTGTTGCAAAACATGCGGTGAGGGATAAAAGGATCAATGTCGAGCAGCGCGACTGCTGTAAGGATAGGGTCATTTCCGGCTCTACTCCTGTTAAGCGTCTAGCCTAACGTCTGATCCGCCGGATCGGTTTCAAACTTTATAAACCCGTGAAATGCGCCGTCTCGCTTGACATCGCGAAACCTTCACACTAGAAGCCACCCCAGCGCAGGGCTTAACAGCTCTGCGTTTCATTTGACGTGTCCCGTGAGTGATTTCGCAAAGCGTGCGTGAATCATTCTGTCAGTCTTCAAAAACAGGAGGCAGAGGAGGGCGCGTTTCCTTGAATCGGGGCGCAAGCTTCGATTTGTGTTTGGTTGAAAGGAAATGCGATGAGCAAGCGCGAATCGTCCAAGTATAAAATTGATCGCCGTATGGGCGAAAACATCTGGGGCCGTCCGAAGTCCCCAGTTAACCGTCGTGAATATGGTCCCGGCCAGCACGGCCAGCGCCGCAAGAGCAAGCTTTCCGATTTCGGCGTACAGCTGCGCGCCAAGCAGAAGCTCAAGGGCTTCTACGGCGACATCTCGGAAAAGCAGTTCCGCAAGACCTATGAAGAAGCCGCCCGCCGCAAGGGCGATACCGGCGAACAGCTGATCGGCCTGCTCGAGTCGCGCCTGGATGCAGTGGTATACCGCGCCAAGTTCGTTCCGACGATCTTCGCAGCGCGCCAGTTCGTCAACCACGGCCACGTCAACGTCAACGGCCGCCGCGTCAACATCCAGTCCTACATCTGCAAGGCAGGTGACGTGATTGAAGTGCGCGAAAAGTCGAAGCAGCTCGTGATCGTTCTGGAAGCCGTTCAGCTTGCTGAGCGTGACGTTCCTGAATATCTCGAAGTTGATCACAACAAGATGGTTGCCAAGTACACCCGCGTTCCGGCCTTCTCCGATGTGCCATACGCCGTACAGATGGAACCGAACCTGGTTGTCGAATTCTATTCGCGGTAACGCATAACCCCAAAAATCTTCTTGAATTTTTGGAAAGGATTATGCGTCACTCATGTTGGTACTGCGTCCTTTATGCGTCCAATAGGACGCATGGCGCAGTACGCAGTTCTGAGTTTAAGAAAAGCCGCCCCGAGAAATCCGGGCGGCTTTTTTTGTCTTATCCCTTGCCGGAGCACGCATGACCGATCTTCAGGATGTCGTCGACAGTGTCTATCAGGATCTTGCCAGCCGCATCGGCGAAGGCAAGCTGGCGGATTATATTCCGGAACTGGCCACGGTCGATCCGAAACAGTTCGGGCTGGCCCTGTGCACCGTCGATGGTCAGGTGCATACCGCAGGCGATGCCGACACGTCCTTTTCCATCCAGAGTATTTCCAAGGTGTTCACGCTGACGCTGGCGCTCGGCAAGATCGGCGACGGGTTGTGGAAGCGCGTTGGCCGCGAGCCCTCGGGCAATGCCTTCAATTCCATCGTCCAGCTCGAACAGGAGAAGGGCAAGCCGCGCAATCCGTTCATCAATGCCGGAGCGATCGCCGTGGCCGATGTCGTCCTGGCCGGACACCTGCCGAAGGAGGCAATCGGCGAAATCGTCCAGTTCATCCGCTATCTCGCCGATGACGAGACCATCGCCATCGACCACGATGTGGCGCGGTCGGAGACCAATACGGGTTATCGCAATGTGGCGCTGGCCAATTTCATGCGTTCCTTCGGCAATCTCAACCATCCGGCCGAACACGTGCTTGGCGTCTATTTCCACCATTGCGCGATTGCCATGTCCTGCCGGCAACTGGCTCATGCGGGGCTGTATCTGGCCTCGGCGGGCCGCAATCCGCTGAGTGGCGGCAGTGTGGTGTCATCGGGCCGGGCACGCCGCATCAATGCGCTGATGCTGATGTGCGGGCACTATGACGGCTCGGGCGATTTCGCCTATCGCGTCGGCCTGCCCGGCAAGAGCGGCGTTGGCGGCGGTATTCTCGCCATTGCGCCGGGCAAGGCATCGATTGCCGCCTGGTCGCCGGGGCTGAACGAAAACGGCAATTCACTGCTTGGTTCGGCTGCACTGGAACTGCTGGCGCAACGGACAGGCTGGTCGGTGTTCGGGCATTAGGGTGGTTTTCACCCCCCTCTGTCCTGCCGGACATCTCCCCCACAAGGGGGGAGATCACATCGGCATTGGGGATATCGCGTCATTTTCAGCGTTGAAGATTAACTGAAACAATTGTGAAGGCTGATCTCCCCCCTTGTGGGGGAGATGGGTGGCAACCCAGAGGGGGGTGATTGAGCCGCAATCATCCCTTGCCTTCGCCTTCAAGCCAAGGCAATGAAGGCGCCAGAGGTGTTACGATGACCATTCACGATCAGGAATTGACCGATGCTGCCGGTTGCCACCCGATGTTTCTCGGGGTGCCGTCCAGCGTCGAGTTCAACAAGCTGCGCAAGCGCCTGTTGCGCAATACGCGGCAGGCCATCGATGACTTTGCCATGGTCAAGCCGGGCGAGCGCTGGCTGATCGGGCTATCCGGCGGCAAGGATTCCTACGGGCTCCTGGCATTGCTGCTCGACCTGAAATGGCGGGGCCTGCTGCCGGTCGAACTGCTGGCCTGCAATCTCGATCAGGGGCAGCCGAATTTTCCCAAGCATATCCTGCCTGAATTCCTTGAAAAGAACGGCATTGAGCACCGTATCGAGTACAAGGACACCTATTCGATCGTCACGGACAAGGTGCAGGAAAACCAGACCTATTGCTCGCTTTGTTCACGCCTGCGGCGCGGCCATCTCTACCGTGTGGCGCGGGAAGAGGGTTGTTCGGCGCTGGTGCTCGGCCATCACCGCGAGGACATTCTTGAAACCTTCTTCATGAACCTCTTCCACGGCGGCAGGCTGGCGGCGATGCCGCCGAAACTGCTCAACGACGAGGGCGACGTCATGGTGCTGCGGCCGCTCAGCTACTGCGCCGAGGATGATCTGGAAAAATTTGCCGCCGCGATGCAGTTTCCCATCATCCCCTGCGATCTCTGCGGCAGTCAGGACGGGCTGCAGCGCAACATGATGAAGGCAATGCTGACCGATATCGAAAAGCGCATGCCGGGCCGCAAGGAAATCATGATCCGCGCGCTCGCCAATACACGCCCGAGCCATCTTCTCGACCGCAGTATTTTCGACTTTGCCGGTCTTGCCACACATGGAGCCGAAGCCAGTGCAGTTTAATGACAATGACGTCGATTGGTTGAGTGATCTGCTTGCCGCCGTTGCGGTTCAGGAAATCATGCCGCGCTTTCGCCAGCTCGGCACCGGCGATATCAAGCAGAAGACCTCGGCGCTTGATCTGGTGACCGAAGCCGACACCAGCGCCGAACGGGTGATCACGGCGCGGCTGCGCGAGCGTTATCCCGATGCCTTCGTGCTGGGGGAGGAAGCCTGCGAACTCGATGCATCGCTGCTCGGCAAGCTGAAGGACGCGCCGCTGGCTTTCATCATCGACCCGGTCGACGGCACCTATAATTTTGCCACCGGCGTGCCGCTGTTCGGCGTGATGCTTGCGGTCGTTGTCAATGGCGAGACGGTGGCCGGGATCATTCATGATCCCGTCGGCAAGGACTGGATCATCGGCGTCAAAGGGGCGGGAAGCCACATCCGCTCGGCCTTCAATGTCAGGCAGAAAGTGTCTGTCGCGCCGCCAGCAGCGGTCAGCGAGATGCTAGGGGCCATTTCATGGCAGTTCCTGGCCGATCCCCTGCGGTCGACGCTGGCGCGCAACCATGCCAAGTGCAAGGCATCGTTCGGTTTCCGCTGTGCCGCGCATGAATACCGGCTGATTGCATCGGGCAATGCGCATTTCGCCGTCTTCAACAAGCTGATGCCATGGGATCATCTGGCCGGTGTTCTCATCCATCAGGAAGCGGGCGGCCATGCGGCCCGCTTCGATGGTTCCGCCTATCTTCCAAGGCATCTGGACGGCGGCCTGCTGATTGCGCCCGACAAGGCGAACTGGCAGGATTTGCGCCGGACTCTTTGGTCTGAATAATCCGCGGGTTTAAACCCGCGGATTGTGGGGATGGAAGAGCTTGCCCTTCTCGGCAATCAGCACGAACATCAGGCCGATCACCGAAACAACGAAGAAACCCATGACAGGGCGCAGGGTTGTCCCGTCATAGGACTGGCCGATGATGGCGCCGATGGCGCCGCCGCCTGCCGTTCCCATAAACCCAAGCACTGACGATGCCGTGCCGGCGACGTGGCCGAGCGGCTCCATTGCAAGCGCATTGAAGTTGGAGCCGATCCAACCGAACTGGAACATCGCCATGGCGAAGAGCAGGAGGTAGATCGGGAACGGTGTCGGATGCGGACCGAATATGGTCAGGAGCAGCCAGACCGTGTTGATCGTCAGGAAGCCCATCAGCGCACCATGCGACAGGCGGCGCATGCCGAACCGGCCGACAAAGCGCGAGTTCACGAAGGACGAAAACGCCATCATGATCGCGATGGATGAAAACGCCACCGGGAACCAGATGCCGAGATCATAGATGCCGATATAGATCTGCTGGGCCGAGTTGATGAAACCGAACAGCGAGCCGAACAGGAAGGCGCTGGCCAGCGTATAGCAGAGCGCCACCCGGTTGGTCAGAACGATCTTGAAGCCCTGCGCCACCGATGCCAGCGTAAACGGACGCCGGTCGGCGGGGTCAAAGGTTTCCGGCAGGCGGAAATACATCCAGACGGTCACAGCCGCCGCCACGACGGCCATGAACATGAAGATCAGGTGCCAGTCGCCGAACAGCATGACGGCCTGACCCGTGCCCGGTGCGATCACCGGTACGATCATGAACACCATCATGATCAGCGACATGACTTCGGCCATCTGCCGGCCGCCATAGACGTCACGGACGATGGAAATGGTGATGACGCGGGTGGCGGCCGAACCGATACCCTGGATCAGGCGGAAGAGGAGCAGGGAGGCAAAGCTTGGCACGAAGGCCGCGCTGGCTGCGGCGATGACGTAGACAACCAGACCGAACAGAAGCGGCTTGCGGCGGCCGAAGCGATCAGACAGCGGGCCATAGAACAGCTGCGATACCGAGAAGCCGAGCAGATAGGCTGAAATCACGTATTGCCGGTGGTTTTCATTCGTTACGCCAAGGCTTGCGCCGATCTGCTGCAAGCCGGGCAGCATGATGTCGATGGCAAGCGCGTTGATCGCCATGAGCATGGCCATCATTCCGATGAATTCGACCTTGCCCATGCCCATCAGGCGCGGCGCTGTCGTTGGGGTGGTGGTATCCATTATGAGACCTGCAAAACAAAGACAAAGGCGTCGGAATAGCCGACGCCTTGAGAAAATGATTCCGGATTTCCCCGGAACCGATTGAAACTGTTGCGTAGTCAGGCCGCCTTTGTGGCGATGCCTTTTTCGCTGAGCAGGGTTTGTAGCTCGCCCGCCTGGAACATTTCACGGATGATATCACAACCGCCGACGAATTCGCCCTTCACATAAAGCTGCGGGATGGTCGGCCAGTT
>JANVCC010009742.1:378847-415100 GCA_025345505.1 Todiramphus chloris collaris | reverse complement strand
GTCGATAAATTCATTGATACCGCTCATTTCGGCAACCTTTCATACCAAATGACAACGAATCGTCATCAATGGTCCAAATTGATCTCGTTTAAACAAATAGCGCTTCAAATCTGGCAAAACAAGGCTGGTCACTGTGTCATCTCGTATCATTATAGCGGTCAGCTTCGTCGTTCTGGCAATTTTGGGAGGAATTTTCTGGTTCATGCGCCCGGTATCACCGCCCAAGCCTGCGCCCAACCCGCCGATCAATATCTCCGATGGCGATCTGCCCGACATTTGCCGGAAGATGACCTTCGAGGATGTCGATTCCATCGTCTGCGAGATCGACCTGCGCTCGCATCGCGTCGATCTGGTGCGCACGGGCACCGACGGCGAACCCTACGGATCGCTGAAGACGTTCATGGAATCCCGGCTGCTGGACACACGCCCGATCCTGGCGATGAATGCCGGCATGTATGAAAAGGACCTTTCTCCGGTCGGCCTCTATGTCGAGGATGGCAAGGAGACATCGGAACTGCAGACCGATGACGGCGACGGCAATTTCTACATGAAGCCGAACGGGGTTTTCTTCATCGGGAAGGATGGTTCCGCCGGCATTCTGGAAACAGCGGCGTTTGATGCCGCAAAGCCCGATGTCCGCATAGCTACCCAGTCGGGGCCGATGCTGGTCATCAACGGGCAGGTGCATCCGCGATTCGAGCCGAACGGAACATCACGCCTGATCCGCAACGCCGTCGGCGTTCGCGACGCCAACACGGTCATCCTGGCGATATCCATCGAGCCGGTGAGTCTGGGAAGTTTCGCCCGTCTGTTCAGGGATGGGCTGAATTGCGCCAACGCGCTCTTTCTCGACGGTACGATCTCGGCCGTCGCCAATAACCGCAAAACCCTGATTGGCGGGATCGACCCCGTGGGGCCGATTCTCGCCGTGTTCGCAAAGAAGTGATTATTCGAAGTGATTATTCCGGGGCGCTGGTCTGCAGGGCGAGGGCGTGCAGGACGCCCCCCATATTGCCCTTGAGCGCATCATAGACCATCTGGTGCTGCTGAACGCGCGACTTGCCGCGAAAACTCTCGGCGACGACTTCCGCGGCATAGTGATCACCATCGCCTGCCAGATCGCGAATGGTCACCTGCGCGTCAGGAATCGCGTCCTTGATCATTTTCTCGATGTCGCGCGCGTCCATAGCCATGTTCTGTCTCCCAAACTTTCGCCTGTCCTTTACCGGGACAGGATCATGCAGCCTGTGTTTCTTCGCCGTCCTGACCGCTCATGTAGTCAGGGAACCACGATTCGTGTGCTTTTGTCAGGTCTGCTACTGATATGGAGGCGAGGCCCTCGATCGTCAATGTGCTGCCGCCGACAGTGCCCAGCTTGCGGAACGGAACGCCCGACCCCTCGGCATTGAGCGTGACGAAGTTGGCCATGTCAGGCGCAACGGCAATGAGATAACGCGCCTGATCTTCACCAAAAAGCAGGGCATGTGCCGGGCCTTCACCGACGGTGACCTTGGCGCCCTTGGCCGCAGCCATGCACATCTCGGCGAGCGCAATGCCAAGGCCGCCATCGGACAGGTCATGGCAAGCGGTGATCTGGCCGTTGCGGATGGCCGAGCGGACAAAATTGCCGTTGCGCTTCTCGATGTTGAGGTCAACCGGCGGGGGCGGGCCGTCGGCACGGCCATGCAGGTCGCGTAGGTAAACCGACTGGCCGAGATGCGTGCCGTCGCCGCCGATCAGGATCAGCACGTCACTGTCGTGCATGCCGCCGATCTTGGCTGTCTTCGACCAGTCGGGGATCAGTCCAACACCGGCAATGGTGGGTGTCGGCAGGATCGCCTGGCCGTTGGTTTCGTTGTAGAGCGACACGTTGCCGGAAACGATGGGGAAGGCGAGCGCGCGGCAGGCATCGCCGATGCCGCCAATGGCCTTGACCAGCTGTCCCATGATTTCAGGCCGTTCCGGATTGCCGAAATTGAGATTGTCGGTGGCAGCGAGCGGTTCAGCGCCGACAGCGGTCAGGTTGCGCCAGCATTCGGCCACAGCCTGCTTGCCACCCTCATAGGGGTCGGCTTCGCAGTAGCGCGGGGTCACGTCGGACGAGAAGGCAAGCGCCTTGCTGCGGTGACCCTCGACGCGCACGACGCCGGCATCGCCGCCGGGTACCTGCAGCGAGTTGCCCTGAATCAGTGTGTCATATTGTTCGTAGACCCAGCGGCGCGACGACAGATCGGGCGAGCCGATCAGCTTGAGCAGTGCGGCGCCGTAATCGTCGACATCGGGAACGCTGGCAGCGGGCAGCGGTGCATGCTTGCCGGGTTCCATCCATGGACGGTCATATTCGGGCGCCTGATCGCCAAGATCCTTGATCGGCAGATTGGCGACTTCCTCACCCTGATGGATGACGCGGAAGCGCAGATCGTCCGTGGTGTAGCCGACGATGGCGAAATCCAGGCCCCATTTCTTGAAGATCGCCTCGGCTTCCGCTTCCTTTTCCGGACGCAGAACCATGAGCATGCGCTCCTGGCTTTCCGACAGCATCATTTCATAGGCGGTCATGCGCTCTTCGCGCACCGGCACGTCATCGAGGTTGAGCCGGATGCCGAGATTGCCCTTGGCGCCCATTTCCACGGCGGAGCAGGTGAGGCCCGCAGCGCCCATGTCCTGAATGGCGATGACGGCACCCGATGCCATCAGTTCCAGCGAGGCTTCAAGCAGGCATTTTTCCGTGAAGGGATCGCCGACCTGAACGGTCGGGCGCTTCTCTTCGATCGATTCATCGAATTCCGCCGATGCCATCGTGGCACCGCCAACGCCATCGCGGCCGGTCTTGGCACCGAGATAGACAACGGGAAGGCCGACGCCCTTGGCTTCGGACAGGAAGATCGCATTGGTCTTGGCAAGGCCGGCGGCAAAAGCGTTGACGAGGATGTTGCCGTTGTAGCGGGCATCGAAATTGACTTCACCGCCGACTGTGGGAACGCCGAAGGAATTGCCGTAACCGCCGACACCTTCAACCACGCCCGACACGAGGTGGCGCGTCTTCGGGTGTGACGGTGCGCCGAAGCGCAGCGCATTCATGGCCGCAATCGGCCGGGCACCCATGGTGAACACATCGCGCAGGATACCGCCGACACCGGTCGCCGCACCCTGATAGGGCTCGATATAGGAGGGGTGGTTGTGGCTCTCCATCTTGAAGACAACGCAGTCGCCATCGCCGATATCGACAACACCGGCGTTTTCGCCGGGGCCCTGAATGACCTGCGGTCCGGTTGTCGGCAGGGTACGCAGCCATTTCTTCGAGGATTTGTAGGAGCAATGCTCGTTCCACATGGCCGAGAAGATGCCGAGCTCGGTAAAGCTGGGTTCGCGTCCGATCAGGTCGAGAATGCGTTGATATTCGTCCGGCTTGAGCCCGTGCGAAGCAACGAGTTCCGGCGTGATCTGGATTGTGTTGGAGAGAACCATCGGTAATACCAATTCCATTGCGCTTTTCTTGGGTTCTCTTAGAGCAATTTGCGCGGGGAATACACCGTCTAAGGCGGAAAAATTGTCGCTTGCCGCGTTTCGTCAACAGGTGGTGTCGGATGGTAAATCGTATCAGCCTTGCATGGCGCTTGGTACGTGGTTCGACAAGCTCACCATGAGGGGAGTGGTTTGGCTGCAATGCCAATCGCAAAGGTTGCAGAATATAACTCCTTGCAATCCTGACCCTCCCTCATGGTGAGCTTGTCGAACCACGCACAATGCTTACGCAATAGCCTTCAGAGCACTCACGAATAGCTGTCATAGCTCGCATTGTCGGTTTCCATCAGACGGCGCAGGATGGACAGGCCGTTTTCCACTTCACCGCGCGTTGCAGGCACCGAATAGCCAAACCGCACCCGGTGGAAGGTCTTTTCCGTCCGGCCCGGCTTGAACTCGTCCTCGTCGTCAATGAGGACACCCTCATTGAGCGCCGCGCTCTTGAAGGTCGCCGACAGCCATGGTTCCGGCAGTTTCACCCAGATAAACGGCGAATAGGGATGCGAGTTGATATCGAAACCGGCAAAGATCGATCTTGCCAGCGCTTCCCGTTCGGTGGTTTCTTCCCGGACCTTGACCCGGATGGCGTCGGCCTCGCCGGAATTGACCAGTTGCGCCCCGAGTTCCGCCATGAGGAACGGCATGCCGCCGGTGACCATCTTGTGGGCTGTCAGCACGCGCGATGCCAGATGCGGCGGGCAGGCAACCCAGCCGCCGCGTACACCCGCCGCAACGGATTTCGACAGGCCGCCAATGTGGAAGGTCCGTTCCGGCGCCAGTTCTGCAAGCTTGACGTGATCAAGGCAGAGGAGCGAACCGTAAATCTCGTCCTCGATGATCCAGACATTGTAACGCCGGGCAATCTCGACAATGGCGCGGCGATGTTCCTCGGAGAGGGTTGTGGCCGTCGGATTCTGCAGCGACGGCATCAGGAACACCAGCTTCGGGTGCTGCTGCGCACAGAGCCGTTCAAAGTCATCCGGTGTAGCGCTGCCGTTCTCGGTGTTCATGATGATGCTGCGCCGCCCCATCAGATTGACGCTGCGCGCGGCGGAACAATAGGTCAAATCCTCGAAGGCGATACGGTCGCCCGGTGTGGTAACCGCGGCAATGATCGCCAGAATGGCTGAATGCGCGCCGAGCGTCGGTACAATCGAAGCGGCATCGGGCCGCCAGTCCGCCGACCCGAGCCAGCGGCTGCCCGCCCATTGCCATGACGGGGGCAGGGTGCGGGAATAGCTGGCGATTTCGCCGGGATAGGATCGGGTGATATCCCGCAGAAAGCGGTCCATCACAACCGATTGCCCGACATCGATTGCTGCCGTGCTGTCGAGCCGGATATTGCCGGGCGCAATGACGGCGCTGCGCGTGCCGCCGAAGGGTTCGGAGTGCTGGGCGGGTGGAAGCTCAATCAGCTTCGTCTCCTTGTGATCAATCACATAGGTGCCCCGACCCACTTCTCCGCTGACAAGACCGCGCTCGCGGATGAGATTGTACGCCCGACCGACCGTGCCGATTGTCACCCCGATATCGAAGGCAAGATTGCGCTGCGGAGGCAATTTCGCGCCCGGTGCAAGCACGCCGTCTGCAATGTCCGCTTCAATCCGCTCCGCAAGCTGCAGATAGAGCGGGCCTTTGCCGTGTTTCAGTTCTGGAAGCCAATTTGTCATGGTGACAATTATGTATATTGCGATTCCAATTGAGTCAATCCATTACAATTAGCGGTACAATTCGAGTCAATTCGGCTTGATAGGATGGATGCTATGAGTACAATTGATGCAATTGAAAGAGAATGCTCCGATGTAAAGCGTGCAAGCCGTGATTTGCCAACACGCGTATTGGGTGACAATACGGCGGCGTTCCGCCGCATGATGGAATGGTTGTACGTGGCTGTGAGAAAGCACAACACCCGCATTCATCTGAGTGAACTTTCCGCTGAACAGCTGAAGGACATCGGAATGACGCCTCTTGACGCGTTGCGTGAGTCACGCCGTTTCTTCTGGGATTAGGGCAGGACCGAAGCGCCGAACAGCAGCCCTGCGGACAATTGCAGGTCGGTGCGAACGGCCTTGCGCGCCGCGATCAGGACCGCTGATACCCGCCCTCAGTAATATTGAATGAATCTTTTGTGATTTACCTATATATTGCATATTCAATCGTTTCAGGGAGGCGCATATGGGTACGACTTTTGTAGAACCTAACCGTCCCGCTATCCGGGGGCTGACCTATGCTTCACAGCCGGACTTCCTGTCACAATTTGCCGGCTGGGTGGAAAGCGCCCTGATGAAACGGCGCACGCGGCTGCAGCTCGGCAAGCTGAGCGACGAAGGGCTCAAGGATCTTGCCTTGACCCGCGATCATGTCGAAGCCGATCTCGACCGTTATCTGTCGACGTGATGCCTCAAGCCGGTGCACAACCGCACCGGCTTGCGTTTTCATTCTTCAGCCGCGCGCGGTGCAGGACGGTTGCCCTGCTGCCCAGCGGCGTATGTCGGATTCAATGCGATTTCCCATGGAATGTCCCATCAGCGGGCCGAAGGCCTCAACTTTGGCCGGGTTGCCTTCCGCGTGAACGACCAGCAGCGGACGGCCGCCGGGGTTGCCCGCCGGGACGACGAGGATGCGCGGGCGGCCGGAATAGGAATTCAGCTCCGGCGCGAGATGGTAGGGCTTGAACGCCGAATCCTTCGACTTGAACCAGCAATTATTGGCGGCAAGGGCCACCCTCTCCATGGTGGCGAGGGCGGCCTTGTCCGAACCGAAGGCCAGAGAGCCAGGCCCCGGCTTGCTGGGTGATTGGCATCCGGCGAGCGCCACGAGCGAAATCATCATGGCAACGCCAATCGTCTGCATTTTCATCCAGCTATCTCCAATGATACAAGGGCGGTTGATCAGCTTGCCTCAAGTTCCCCGAGGAACACTTTCAAGGCATCCGTCATCTCGAACCAGACCAGCGATAGCACCGGATCCTGAACAATCAGTTGCTCATAGGCGTCGAATTTCGGAAATGGTTCAAGCAGGCGCGAGCGGCGCGTCATCACCCGGAAATGGTTGAACAGGAAGCGGATCGGTGTCAGCCAGGCATCCGCCATCGTCATCTGCTTGCCCAGCGCATAGGGGCCATCTCCCATGCGGTGTTCGATTTCACGCAAACCGGCTTCCAGCTGGGCAAAAAGCTTGGTGATGCGCGCATCGTCCTTGGATTTGGTGTGAACGAGCTCAAAAAGCTCCATGACCGGAACGAGGATTTCCAGTTCGGCGATACGGGCAGCCATGCGCACCACGGCGCGGTCACGCGAGTCCGCCGGCAACAGAACCGGTTCAGGAAAATGTTCTTCGAGATATTCGGAGATTACCGTGGCTTCGATGATGGTCAGGCCCGAGCCTGTGATCAGCACCGGAATACGGTTGAACGGGGAAATGCTGCGGAACTCTTCGGGTATCGGAAAACCCGGCGGCGGCGCTACGACCTTGATGGGTGCCTTTTTGTAATAGGCGATGCAACGAACAATCGAGGAGTAGGGGGAGAGCGGCCGCGAATACAGTTTCATTCTCAATTCCTCCGTTTGAGTGCCGTTCCGGCCCATGGCGGGCCGGAACGGCATGGCTCAAGCGTATAGAATTTTACTCAGGCGGCAATCCCAAGAATGCCCGCAAACAGGGCGCGGCCATCGGAGCCGCCATGGGCAGCCTCAATCAGGTTCTCCGGATGCGGCATCATACCGAGAACATTGCCTTTTTCGCTGATGATACCGGCAATGTCATTCATGGCGCCGTTCGGGTTTGTACCCTCCGCATAGCGGAAAACCACCTGGCCTTCGCCTTCGATGCGGGCCAAAGTCGTTTCGTCAGCGAAGAAATTGCCGTCATGATGGGCAACCGGGCAGCGGACGATCTGGCCATGCGAATAGCCGCGGGTGAAGGCGGTGTTGGCGTTGGTCACTTCCAGCTTCACTTCGCGGCAGACGAATTTCAGCGACGCGTTGCGCATCAGGGCGCCGGGCAGGAGGCCTGCTTCCTGCAAAATCTGGAAGCCGTTGCACACGCCCATGATCATGACGCCCTTGTCGGCCTTTTCGCGGATCGCCTGCATGACGGGCATGCGCGCGGCAATGGCGCCGCAGCGCAGATAGTCACCATAGGAGAACCCGCCGGGAATGACGATCAGATCGACATCGGGGATTTCCGTGTCCGTCTGCCAGACCGTCTGCGGTGCCTGGCCGGAGATCTTCGTCAGCGCCGCAATCATGTCACGGTCGCGATTGAGGCCCGGGAGAAGAACGACAGCTGATTTCATTTTTTAAACGAGCTCCACCGCGTAATCTTCGATGACGGTATTGGCGAGCAGCTTTTCGCACATCGCCTTGACGTTGGCTTCGGCAACGGCGCGGTCCTTGGTGTCGATCTCCACATCAAAGATCTTGCCCTGGCGTACGGATGCAACGCCATCGAAACCAAGACTGCCCAGCGCGCCGACAATTGCCTTGCCCTGCGGGTCAAGGACGCCATTCTTCAAGGTTACAGTGACACGTGCCTTCATCGATCGTCTTCTCCGAGATTGTTCAATCAGCGATTATTTAACGAGAACCGGCCCGGTTGGCCGCAACTGTTCATTTTCATTCATGATGCCCAGACGGCGGGCGACTTCCTGATAGGCCTCGATCAGACCGCCCATATCACGACGGAACCGGTCCTTGTCCAGCTTTTCGCTGGTCTGGCTGTCCCACAGGCGGGCGGAATCGGGGGAAAACTCGTCGGCGACGACAATACGCATCATATCGCCTTCCCACAAACGGCCGCATTCGATCTTGAAATCGACGAGCTGGATACCGACGCCGAGGAACAGGCCGCTGAGGAAGTCGTTGACGCGAATGGCCAGTGCCATGATGTCATCGATTTCCTGCGGCGCAGCCCAGCCAAAGGCCGTGATGTGCTCTTCGGAGACCATAGGATCGTCCAGAACGTCGTTTTTGTAGTAAAATTCGATGATCGAGCGCGGCAGGACCGTGCCCTCTTCGATTCCAAGACGTTTTGCCAGCGAACCCGCCGCAATGTTGCGGACGACCACCTGCAGGGGAATGATTTCGACTTCCTTGATCAGCTGCTCACGCATGTTGAGGCGGCGGATGAAGTGCGTCGGAATACCCATGCGGTTGAGCTGGGTGAAAATGTACTCGGAAATCCGGTTGTTCAAAACACCTTTGCCATCAATGACTTCGTGCTTTTTTGGATGCAGCACGGTGGTGTCGTCTTTGAAATGTTGGACAAGCGTTCCTGGCTCGGGTCCTTCGTAAAGGATTTTGGCTTTGCCTTCGTAGACACGGCGGCGACGGTTCATTGCAGGTCTCTGGTATTGGAGTTATCGGTCGGCCTTGGTCACAGCCGTCATGTTGGCGCGCTAACTATCGTAAAAGCAAGCATTCTACAATGATACTTTAGGGATCGGCACCATTAATATGATCGAAATGGCGCCAGAAACGGCAAGAAGATGCGAGGAGAGGTGCGAAGGGCGGGGTCTTTCCCCCGGCCGAGCGGCTCGACACTGCAGCTTGCAGCCGTTTCGGCGTCCGTAGGATATGGTCCATTTGCCCGGCTCCATCGTCGCAAAGGACTTGAGAATGGATAAACATTCCCATCGCCTTTGCTCCTCGGATCCGAGCAAATGGCCTCGTACCATTTCGACCAGATTAATGGTGCCGATCCCTTAGTAGGTCCCCGGATTTATGGGTTATATGGGCTTTTTACGACAATGTGACCCATGTTTGCCTGAAGAGGTTCATTTCAGACTTCCGATTTCGTGCAGAATGGTTATATGAACCTAAGAAACAATGCCTATCAGGGACTTGCCCTAAAAACGCCAAGACCGGGGAGGCATCTTTCACCGGAATGACCAATTCATTTTGCGGGAGCAAGAGAGGATGACAATGGAAGATCGCGAAAATGCCTTTGAAAGCAAATATGCGCATGACGCGGAGGTTCGCTTTCGGGCAGAGGCACGGCGCAACAAGCTGATTGGCCTTTGGGCAGCGGAAAAGCTGGGCAAGACCGGCGAAGAAGCGGAAGCCTATGCGCTTGAAGTCATCAAGGCGGATTTCCAGGAAGCCGGTGATGATGACGTGTTCCGCAAGATCCGTGCCGATTTCGATGCGGCAGGTGTCGACAAATCCGACCACCGCATCCGCCGTACAATGGATGAAATGCTGGAAGAAGCCATCCGCCAGATCCAGGGATCCTGATCTGTCCTGATCGGTCTTCGTAAAAACCGCCCTTCCAGGGCGGTTTTTTGTTGGTGCTATTCCGTTGTTTTTGCTTCACTCCAAGGCGATTCGACTACAAGCAACAATTTCCGGGAGAGATCATGTCGCTAGCATCACGTCTGAGGGCGGGAGAAACGGTTTTTTCCGCCTGGTGCAACCTGCCTCATCCGCTGGTCATGGAAACCCTGTGCCGGACGGATTTCACCGCCTTCATGCTCGACATGCAGCACGGCCCGTTCGATACGCAATCGGTTCTGCAAAGCATCGGTATCATCCAGAGCGCAGGCAAGCATACGGTGGTGCGCATTCCCGTCGACCGGTTCGACATGGCAAGCCGGGCACTGGACTTCGGCGCCGAGGGCATTATCGCCCCGATGATCAATTCGGTTGAAGATGCGCGGCGTTTTGCTGCTTCCATGAAATATCCGCCAGTCGGCGAGCGGTCGTGGGGGCAGTTGCGCGGGCGTCCGGCAAGCTATGGCGCCAGCGGTTCCGGCGGCTATCTGACTGAGGTCAATGCCAAGACGCTGGCTTTCGCCATGATCGAGACACGCGCCGCCTTTGCCGCGCTGGACGGTATTCTGGCCATCGATGGTATCGACGGCGTTTTTGTCGGCCCTGCGGATTTCTCCATCGGCTGGAGCAACGGTGCCGAGGTGGATGCCGGGTCGCAGGCGATCATCGAGCCGCTGCGGGAAATCGCCGCCAAGGCGCACGCCGCAGGCAAACTCTGCGGCATCTACGCGCCCAATGCGGAGCTTGCAAAACGGTTCACCGGTCTCGGTTTCACCTATGTGCCGATCTCCGTCGACACGGCCTATCTGCAACTGGGTGTGCAGACATTACTGGCAGCCATCAAATCATAGTTGCGAAATAAATTTCGCAAACACCATCGTGCCTTCCGGCCACGGACCATGGCCGGATTCGGCGTTGAGGTGGCCTGATTCACCGGCATCGATGAACAGGGATCCCCAGGCCGCCGCCAGGTCTTCTGCAACGGCATATTCGCAATAGTGATCATTGCGGCTGGCAACGACGATGGATGGAAATGTGAAAGGCTCGCGCGGGTAGGGGCCGAATGTCATCAGGTGCTTCGGCCGGATTTTCGGGTTTGACACGTCAGGCGGCGTCACCAGGAAAGCGCCTTTGATCTTGCTGCCGATCTGCGGCAATGCGTGCACAAAGGTCGGCACCCCCAGGGAATGTGCGACAACGACAACGGGCAGGGTCGCTTCGTTGACGGATTTGACCACTTCCGCCACCCAGTCGGCAAGGACAGGCTTCGACCATTCCTTCTGCTCGACGCGCCGTGCCGTGGAAAGCTTGGCCTCCCAGCGCGTCTGCCAGTGATCGGGACCGGAATTGGTGTAACCGGGAATGATGAGGATATCAGCGTCTTTGACTTTCATGCTCCCCATTTAGGAAAAATATCGGGGAACCGCAACGCCACAAGATTGTAAACAATCCGGATTTGATGGTTCGCGAATGGTGAACATGCTGTTCGCCGCTGCATGGCTTGTATCCGTTGATGTAACGGCCGATTTTAGAGGCGGTATAACAGGTGGATCGCCGGGAGTGCACATGAAGGTCACACGCAGAGATGTCGTCAGCGGTGCCGGAATGCTGGCTTTCCAGGCGATTGCGGGATCAGCCCGCGCGGAGACAGATATGAACAGCGTTCCCTTTGCAGCAACGGCCCCGACCCATGTGTCAAAAGTTGGCATCAAGGCGAGGGATGCCGATCAGCTGGCGAAATATTACAGCGAGGTTGTCGGCTTGCGGGAGCTTTCCCGCAAGGGGCAGACGATCATCCTTGGAGCAGGTGAGATGCCTTTGCTCGAAATCGAGCAGGCGGCGGCGATCCGTGCCGACGATCCGCACAGCGCCGGCCTTTATCACACGGCTTTTCTGCTGCCGCGCCGGGTCGATCTTGCCCGGTGGGCGCGGCGCGCCATCGACCAGCGCACACCGATTGTCGGTGCATCGGACCATATTGTCAGCGAGGCCATCTATCTGACGGACCCGGAAGGCAATGGCATCGAGATTTATGCGGATCGCCCGCATGAGAACTGGCAATGGAACGGTTCATCCGTCGAGATGGGCACCGCTGCGCTGGATGTCGGTAATCTGCTTGGCGAGCTGAAGCCGGATACGGCGGAATGGAATGGCGCGCCCGATGGCGCCATGGTTGGCCATCTGCATCTGCGGGTCGGCAATGCCGGGGACGCGGAGGCATGGTGGCATCGTGAGCTCGGCATGCAGACCGTCGCTGGTTTCGGCGGCAGTGCCGTGTTCCTGTCGACCGGCGGCTACCATCACCATGTTGCTGCCAATTCCTGGCAGAGCAAGGGTGCGGGCAAGCGGGACAATGATCGTTCCGGTCTCGCCTGGGCCGAATTCGTGTCGAGCGATGCCCGGGGCGAGCGGGAAATCGTCGATCCCTGGGGCAATGTGATGCGCATCGTACCGGCAAAGGCCTGACCGCTTTCTGCCAATAAAAAGCCCGCGAAACCGCGGGCTTTTCTTTTGATTAACGGGACGCGTTCAAGCTTCGCCGAACACGCGCCTGAAAATCGTGTCGACATGCTTGGTATGATAGCCAAGATCGAATTTCTCGCGGATGGTCTGTTCCGGCAGCGCGGCGCGGACGTCCGCGTCGGCCAGCAGCTCCTCGAGGAAATCCTTGCCCTGTTCCCAGACCTTCATCGCGTTGCGCTGGACGAGGCGGTAGGAATCCTCGCGGGACACACCGGCCTGCGTGAGGGCAAGCAGAACGCGCTGCGAGTGGATCAGGCCACGGAACTTGTTCATGTTTTTCAGCATGTTGTCCGGATAGACCAGCAGCTTGTCGATGACGCCGGTCATGCGGGCAAGGGCAAAATCAAGCGTGATCGTCGCGTCCGGGCCGATCATGCGCTCGACGGATGAATGCGAAATGTCGCGTTCGTGCCAGAGCGCCACATTTTCCATGGCAGGCAGGGCAAAGGCGCGCACCATGCGGGCGAGGCCGGTCATGTTTTCCGTCAGCACCGGATTGCGCTTGTGCGGCATGGCGGAGGAACCCTTCTGGCCGGGGGAGAAATATTCCTCCGCTTCCAGAACTTCCGTGCGCTGCAGGTGGCGAATTTCAACGGAAAGACGCTCGATGGACGAGGCGATGACGCCGAGCGTGGCGAAATACATGGCATGGCGGTCACGCGGGATGACCTGCGTGGAGACCGGTTCCGGCTCCATGCCCAGCGACTTGGCCACATGTTCTTCGACATAGGGATCGATATTGGCGAAGGTGCCGACAGCGCCGGAAATGGCGCAAGTGGCGATCTCGGCGCGTGCGGCCACGAGACGGGTGCGGCAGCGCTCGAATTCGGCATAGGCCTGTGCCAGCTTGACGCCGAACGTCGTCGGCTCGGCATGGATACCGTGGCTGCGGCCGATGGTGACCGTGTCCTTGTGCTCGAAGGCGCGCTTCTTCAGGGCTGCCAGCAGCTTGTCGAGGTCAGCCAAAAGGATGTCACTGGCCCGCATCAGCTGGACGTTGAAACAGGTATCGAGCACATCGGACGAGGTCATGCCCTGATGCACGAAGCGCGCGTCGGGACCGACGATCTCAGCCAGATGCGTCAGGAAGGCGATGACATCGTGCTTGGTCTCACGCTCGATCTCGTCGATGCGGTCGATATCGAATGTGGCAGCGCCGCCCTTTTCCCAGATTGTCGCAGCAGCTTCCTTGGGAATGACGCCGAGTTCCGCCAGTGCATCGCAGGCATAGGCCTCGATTTCGAACCAGATGCGGAATTTCGTTTCCGGGGACCAGATGGCGACCATTTCGGGCCGCGAATAACGCGGGATCATTGTGTGTTCCTATAGGCAATCGGTGGGCGGATGAGTGTGAAACCTGCTCTAACAGACCAAGCCGCCGTACTCAACGTGGCTTTTCAGCCTGCACAGCTATATGGCCATGGAATCACTGTTGCGTGGTGACCGCCAGCCAGCGGTAATCGGGGCCTTCAAAGCCGATGGAACGGACAGCGATCAGAATCGCGAGGGCAGGTTTGCCATCCGGCAGATAGAAAGTCTGGACGGCGCCGATGCTGTAGCCTTGCGGGCAATTGCGGCTCGACGGGATGGATTTATCTTCGTGTAGCGTCCTGATATCGGTGGATGCGCCCTGCTGGATCGTCAGGCGAAACCCTTTGTACATCTCCGGTTCCGGGCATTTGTCCGGACGCGGGACATCGATTTCCTGCAGTTGCACCGTCAGCGGCTCGTCCATGGGAGGGAAAACCGGGCGCGGATTGAACGTTGTCTTGAACTTGTCGGCCGACAGTTCGGTGATCGGGTTGGCTGCGACCGTATCGCCTGCATTGGCGCGCAGTTCCGTGTCGGAAAGCCCGGTGAGCCCCTGTGCATCCCGGCCAGCCTTTTCGCGAGCATCGGCGAGAGAGGCCTTTTCATCGTCGAGGCGCACCCGCACCGGTGTCTTGGGAAGAAAGGCGTCGGTCGCCGTGTCGATGTAATAGCGGTTGGCGTAGGGAAAGCCGGAGCCATCCTGGACACCATATTCCTCGAAGGCAAAAACCTTGCCGTCTTTGGAAAAGCCAAGAATGTCGAGTTTTGCAACGTCTCCTGCCCGTGCCGCCACTGGCGAAAAACCCACGACCAGAACGGCGAGGGCGGCGCGAAGCAGGAGGGAAAGGCGCATCACGAGCCCTTGATGGTTGCGTTGCGGATCAATTCGATATTGGCGCGGTAGCTTGCTTCCGATCCGCCCTTGAACACGGCAGAACCGGCAACCAGCGCATTGGCGCCCGCCTGTGTTGCCAATCCGGCGGTGTCGGCGGTGATCCCGCCATCCACTTCCAGATCGATCGGGCGGTCGCCGATCATCGCCTTGACCTTGCGGATCTTGTCCAGGGTCTCGGAAATGAATTTCTGGCCGCCAAAGCCGGGATTGACGGTCATGACCAAGATGAGATCGACGTCATTCAGCATATATTCGATGGCAGATTCTGGCGTGCCGGGGTTGATGGCGATGCCGGCTTTCTTGCCAAGGGCGCGAATGGCCTGCAGCGAGCGGTGGGCGTGCGGACCAGCCTCGGCATGAATGGTGATGATGTCCGAGCCAGCCTTGGCAAAGGCCTCGAGATAGGGATCGCACGGCGCAATCATCAGATGGGTGTCGAAAACCGCTGAGGTCAACGGGCGGATGGCCTTGACCACTTCGGGACCGAAGGTGATGTTCGGCACGAAATGGCCGTCCATGACGTCGATATGCACCCAGTCGGCCCCTGCCTTGAGCACGGTGGTGACTTCCGAACCGAGCTTCGAAAAGTCGGAAGCGAGAATGGACGGGGCGATGACAAGCGGGCGGCTCATGGCGTTCTCCGGTAGAAATGTTGTGCGCGCCCGTTACCACGCGCGTCCGGACCGCACAATGAAAACCGTCAGGGCCGGGTGTTCCACACAGGAAACAGGTCGTTTGGAGCCGCTGTTGCCGCAAACACGCCGCGCGCGACGGCCCGTGCCATGGTGGAAGCCGCTGCTGCGCACAATTCGATGAATTCGTCGATCTCGGGCGCGCGGCCGGCGGTGCCGGTTGCAAGGGCAAACACCAGATCGCCGTCGAATGGCGTATGCGAGGGCCAGATGGCGCGGGCAAAACCATCATGCGCCGCGATGGCGAGACGTTTGGCCTGTGCCTTGGTCAATTGCAGGTCCGTGGCGATGACACCGATGGTCGTGTTGGTATCCGTTGCCGCTTCCTTGAATTTTGTCTTGATCTCTGCCGCGTCGGCGGGAAGCGGATGCGGCAGGCCAAGTCCGCCGAACTCGTCGCCAATTTCGAAGGGAGCGGCCCAGAAGTGGCGGCTGCGCCCGACGGTCACCGATCCCAGGGCATTGACGGCCACCAGCGCGCCCATTGTCGCGCCGTTCGGCAGGATGGATGAGGCTGAGCCGAGCCCGCCTTTCAGGCCGGTCACCAGCGCGCCCGTACCGGCGCCGGTGCTGCCGAGGGCAAAATCGCGCGATGCGGATTGCACGGCCTGATAGCCAAGCTCGCGATAGGGCGGATAGAGGCCCCAATCCTTGTCGCCGCCGTTGATCAGGTCAAACAGGATGGCGGCAGGGACGATCGGAATGCGCTGGCCGCCCACCTTGAAGCCGATGCGCTTTTCGCGCAGGGCCGCCTGCACGCCCGATGCGGCATCGAGGCCAAAGGCCGAACCGCCTGACAGAACCAGTGCATTGATGGTTTCAACCGTGTTGTGCGGCTCGAGCAGATCGGTTTCCCGGGTGCCGGGCGCGCCGCCAAGAACCTGTACGGCGGCTGTCGCTGGTTCATCGCAGAGGATGACGGTGGTTCCCGATTTGATGGTTGCATCCGCTGTATTGCCGATGCTCAGACCAGCGACATCGGTGATGAGGTTGCGCGGTCCTGTCTTCAGCGGCATCAGTTGGTCTCCTGCACGAACTGTTTTCCATCATAGCGCTGCAGGCGAAACGTATCGGCAATGCGCTCGCCGTGGGCGTCGAACTGCACGGGCCCGATGGCGGTTTCAAACACGTTTTTCCTGAGAAGATCGGACAGGGAAGCGGCCTGGGCCTGCGCGGTTGTCAGCAGCTGGACAGCAACTTCCGCTGCGGCGTAGGCGGGAATGGCATAACCTTCGGGCACCTTGCCGGCGAGTTCCATGGCGTTGCTGGCATTGCGGGCGCTTTCGAGGGTCTCCGGATCGCGCGGTGCGATCATCAGCGTTCCCACGGACAGATCGCTGCCGCTGGCGGTCGCTTTCAGCGATTCACCGCCGATGATCGTCAGGGGATAGTTGAGCGCCACGGTGCTGCGACCGATGGCAGCGACATCATCCCGTTCGCCGCCGACGAAAACCTGTGTCGCTCCGGCCCGCTTCAGGCGCCCGACCAGCGCATTCTGATTGTCGAGGCCGGGGCGGTAGGTATCGGCAAACACCGGCTTCAGGCCCTTTTCCTCCAGCCGCCCCCGCACCGTGGCGGCGATCTCACGGCCGAAAATCGTGCCGTCGTCGATGATGGCGAAGGGCGTGGTCCGCCAGAGGTTCACCAGTATGTCGCCGGTCTCACGGGCGGCATTGCGCTCGGAGGAGGCAATGCGGAACACCGGATAGGGCGTATCTGCGCGCATTTCCGTCAGGGTCAAATCCCGAACCCCGGGTGTAATGACGGCAATGCCCTTCTGCCCGAGGATGGGCAGGGCGGCTTCAAGCGATTCCGTGCAGAGAAAACCGACCACAATCGTCGCATTGGCCAGCACCATTTCCCGGGCGGCGGCGGCCCCGCCTGCCGCATCGCATTTGTCGTCGGCGGTCACAACGCTGATGTCTTGTCCCTGCTTGTTGCCGGCAACCGCGGCATTGGCACCGTCGACCAACTGATTGCCAAGCCGCGCAAAGGAACCGGAGAGCGGTGCAATGACGCCGATCTTGTCCTGTGCATAGGCGACGCTGCCGAACAACAGGCACAGACCAAGCGTCGCGGCTCGTATCATGGGATTCATTGCGATATTGCCGTACCTTCGAGATGGCGGATGACGAAACTTTCGATTTGGGTAACTGTTTCCTTCACTCTGTGCAATCCGGCTCTATATAAAAGGGTAAGCATAGCGCGATAATATTGGCTCGTTCCGCCGGAAAGAGTCCAAGCCGCAGAAAAAATATTCTACAGCTATAGTTCGGCCGCGTGTTGCGTTAGTGATGATTTGGACAACGGAAATAAAACTGTGCTCATCGCCAAGGACCAGAAAATAGAACCTCTCGCATTCCGCAATGCCATGAGTCATTTTGCGGAAGCGGTCCACGTCATTACCACCGATGGACCGGCGGGCAGACGCGGCGTGACCATTTCTGCCGCATGTTCCGTATCCGACAATCCGGCCACCATTCTGGTCTGTTTGAACCGGCAACACGAATTCAATCATCTTTTCATCGAAAACCAGGTTTTCGCGCTGAACGTGCTTTCGGCGGACCAGCGGGCGATTTCCGAGGCCTTTTCCGGCAAGGGGGATTTGCCGCAGGAGGACCGGTTCGCCCTCGGGCAGTGGCAAACGCTGCAGACCGGTGCGCCAGTGCTGATGAACGCACTCGCCAGTTTTGATTGCCGCATCATTGCCACCCATGAGGTTGCCACGCATTATGTCATCTATGGCAAGGTCACCGCGCTCAATACCGGGGAGCGCGGCCAATCGCTTGTCTATCTCAACCGCTCCTATCATGGTGTAGGGGAATAGGTCCAAAACGGAGATTTCATGGCCGACCAGACTGTTTCATCATTGCCGCAATCGATCGACGCGACGCTGGCACTGCTTGAAACCGGCGGCTATGTGGCGGACCGGGCGCTGGCGACGGTGCTGTTTCTCAGCCTGCGGATGAAACGGCCCTTGTTTCTTGAAGGCGAAGCCGGTGTCGGCAAGACCGAGATTGCCAAGGTTCTTGCGTCGACACTGGATCGGCCGCTGATCCGCCTGCAATGCTATGAAGGCCTCGATATCTCCTCCGCCGTGTATGAATGGAATTACGCCGCGCAGATGATCGAGATCAGGCTGGATGAGGCGACCGGCATAGCCGACAAGACAGCCATCGAACGCAATGTCTTTTCTGAAAAATTCCTGATCCGGCGGCCGGTTCTGCAGGCGCTTTCGGGCCAACCTGGCCGGGCGCCGGTGTTTCTGATCGATGAGCTGGACCGGACCGATGAGGCCTTCGAGGCTTTTCTGCTGGAGGTTCTGTCGGACTATCAGGTGACGGTGCCGGAACTCGGCACCATTGTCGCCGCCGAACCGCCGATTGTCATTATCACCACCAACCGCACGCGGGAAATCCACGACGCCCTGAAGCGCCGCTGTCTCTATCACTGGGTGGATTATCCCTCGGCGGAACGGGAGCTGGAAATCGTCCGGCGCAAGGTGCCTGCCGCCAATGAGCGGCTGTCGGCGGAAATTGTCCGCTACGTGCAGAAATTGCGCGACATGGACCTCTTCAAACTGCCCGGCGTTGCCGAAACCATCGACTGGGCGGGGGCCCTGACCGAAATGGACAAGCTGGCGCTCGATCCGGAAACCATCTCCGACACCATCGGTGTACTGCTCAAATATCAGGACGATATTGCGCGCATCGCAACGGGCGAAGGACGGCGCATTCTCGATGAGGTCAAGGCAGAATTGAACGCGGCTTGACATGGAGACATTCGCTTCTTCCCCGCAAATTCCCCGGCAGGACAGCCGGCTGGCGGATAACATCGTCTATTTCGCCAGGACCTTGCGCAACGCGGGTTTGCGGGTCGGCCCGGCGGCGGTCAAGGACGCCATCGAGGCGGTGCTTGCCGGCGGCATCGGTTCGCGCGACGATTTTTACTGGACGCTGCACAGCGTGCTTGTCACCAGGCGCGAGGATCACGCCACCTTTGACGAGGCATTTCGGCTGTACTGGCGCTCGCGCGAGCTGATCGAGAAAATGCTGGCGATGTTCTCGCCGGTTGCCGTGGCACGGGAACGGTCGAAGCCGAAGGCCGCGGAAGCCCGTGTTGCTGAAGCGCTGTTCAAGGGCACGGCCCGCAACGCGCCGCAAGAGCGGCCGCCGGATATCGATATCGATGCGCGTTTCACCTTTTCCGGCAGGGAAGTGCTGCGGTCGAAGGATTTCGCCCAGATGACTGCCGATGAACTGGCGCAGGCGCGGCGCGCCATGGATCAGCTCCGCCTGCCGGTCGATGAAGTGGCGACGCGTCGCTTCCGGGCCGATCCGAAGGGCCCGCGCATCGATCCCAGGGCGATGATGCGGTCGAGCCTGAAAACCGGCGGCGACCTCATCCTGCCGAAATTCCGGTCGCGGCGGGAAATTCACCCGCCCCTGGTGGTTCTTGCCGATATTTCCGGCTCGATGAGCCAGTATACCCGCATTTTCCTGCATTTCATGCATGCGATGATGGCCAAGCGCCGCCGTGTGCATTGTTTTGTCTTCGGAACGCGCCTGAGCAATATCACCCGCCCGCTGCGTTACCGCGACCCGGACGATGCGATTGCGCACTGCACCGGCGCCGTGCACGACTGGTCGGGCGGAACGCGCATCGGCGAGACGCTGCGTGTGTTCAATCGTCAGTGGTCGCGCCGGGTGCTTGGGCAGGGGGCGGTGGTGCTGCTGATTACCGATGGCCTTGAGCGCGAGGAAACCAGCGGGCTTGAGGCGGAGATGGAACGGCTGGCAAAATCCTGCCGCCGCCTGATCTGGCTGAACCCGCTGCTGCGCTTTGAAGGTTTCGAGCCGCGCGCCCGCGGCGTCAGGGCCATGCTGCCCTATGTCGATGATTTTCGCGCCGTGCACAATCTCGATGCGCTGGAGGATTTGTGCCAGGCATTGAGCCGCCCATCGGAAAAGCGCGATGATCCCAAGCGCTGGTTGCAAAGTTCTTCCCAGCAACCCAGCTTATACGCATAATGGTACGGGAGGCATGGCCATGACACAGCAAAGCACAAGTGAACACGATCCGCTGCTCGTCGCCGAGCGCTGGATGTCCGGCGGGCGTGACGTTGCCATTGCCACGGTCATCGAAACCTGGGGATCGGCGCCGCGTCCGGTCGGCAGCCACCTTGTCATTGATGAAAAGGGCAATTTTGAAGGCTCGGTTTCCGGCGGCTGTGTCGAGGGTTCGGTGATCGCCGAGGCCATGGATGTGATCACCACCGGCGAACCCCGGCTGCTGGAGTTTGGTGTTGCCGACGAAACGGCATGGCAGGTCGGCCTGTCCTGCGGCGGCCGCATCAAAGTCTATGTTGAACGGCTTGGCTGAGATTGCATCATGGATCCCTATTGCCTCAAGAAACTGAATATTGAACGCCGGGCCCGCAGGGCGGCGCTGCTGTTGACGGATCTCGGCGACGGCCGCGACCGGGTCATCCGGGAGGGCGATCCTGTCGCCGGGCAACTGGGTGAAGTGATCGCGAAGGCATTCCTGTCCGGACAGTCCGGCGTCGCCGCGGTGGACGGCCGGTCGTTCTTTCTCAACGTTCACCTGCCGCCGCCGCGTCTCGTGGTGATCGGTGCCGTGCATATCAGCCAGGCGCTTGCGCCGATGGCACGGCTGGCGGGCTATGACATGGAGATCATCGATCCGCGCACGGCCTTCGCCACGCCGGACCGTTTTCCCGATGTGCGGCTTCTGGCCGAATGGCCGCAGGATGCGCTGAAAGGCCGCCCGCTCGATGCCTATACGGCTGTTGCCGTGGTGACTCACGACCCGAAGATTGACGATTATGCGCTGGAACAGGCCGTGAAGGCCGGATGCTTCTATATCGGTGCGCTCGGCAGCCGCAAAACCCATGCCAAGCGGGTGGAGCGGTTGCAGGCACTCGGCCTGGACGAGCAAAGCATTGCCGCCATCCATGCGCCGATCGGCCTCGACATCGGTGCGGCAAGTCCGGCGGAAATTGCCGTCGCCGTGCTGGCGGAAGTCATCAAGGCCTTCCGGGCACGCCGGCTGCGTACGGCCCAAACACTGGAAAAGACCGCATGATTTTCGGCGATACCCCCCTCGATCAGGCCATCGGCGCCATTCTTGCCCATTCCACCCATGCGGGCGCGGTCAAGCTGAAAAAGGGACATGTCCTGACTGGAGACGATATCGCGCAATTGCGCGGTGCCGGTGTTACCCATGTCACGGCGGCGCGCCTTGATGCCGGTGACGTCGAGGAAAATGCTGCCGCCCGGCAGATAACCGCTGCCCTGCAGTGCTTCGGCATTCAGGCCGGCCCTGCCTCCACCGGACGGGTGAACTGCTACGCGCAGACCGCCGGGCTTTTTACGGTGGATGCCGACCTGATCAATGCGATCAATTCGGTGGATGCGTCGGTCACGATAGCCACGCTCAAACCATTCGAGCGGGTGGAGCCGGGGCAGATGGTTGTCACCATCAAGATCATCCCGTTTGCCGTATCGAAGGCCGTTCTCGATGAAATCGCCACGCTTGCACACCAGCGTGATGCTTTTGGTGTTCATGCCTTTTCCGGTGCGCGCGTCGGCCTGATCCAGACGACGCTCGCGTCGGTGAAATCCTCGGTGCTCGACAAGACCATGCGGGTTGTCGATGCGCGTGTGAGCGCCAGCGGCGGGAGCCTGATCGGAGAATTACGCCCGGTCCACGAGACAGCCGCGCTGGCGGCATCCATCCGGCAGATGCATCGCAACAGCGATATGGTGATCATTTTCGGCGCGTCCGCCGTGGTCGATGGGGATGACGTGGTTCCCGCAGCCATCCGGGACGTGGGGGGCATTGTTCATCATGTTGGCATGCCCGTCGATCCCGGCAACCTGCTGGTGCTGGGCGAACTCGGCGGCAAGCCGGTTATTGGCGCGCCCGGCTGTGCCCGAAGCCCGAAGGAAAATGGATTTGACTGGGTGATCGACCGGCTCCTGGCCGATATTCCGGTCACCAAGGCGGATATTGTCGGTATGGGCGTTGGCGGCCTCCTGATGGAAATTCCGACCCGGCCACAGCCAAGAGACCCCAGGCCGCCGCTGCCAAGGCCGGCGGTCGCCATAGCCGTTCTTGCCGCCGGGCGGTCGAGCCGCATGGGCGGCGCCAACAAATTATTGGCCACATTCGATGGCGTGCCGCTGATCCGCCGGTCAGCGGAACTGGCCGTCCAGGCCGGAGGCGAGCCGGTGATTGCCGTCCTCGGCTACATGGCGCAGGAATGCAGCGCCGCGCTGGACGGGCTGCCCGTGAACATTGTGCTCAACACGGATCATGCCAGCGGGCTTGCCTCGTCATTGCACGCGGCCATCCGTCACGTTCCGGCATCCTCGGACGGCGTCATGATCATGCTCGCGGATATGCCTGCCTTGTCCGCGTCCGATCTGCAAACCATGATCCGGCAATTCCAGGGTGTCGGCGGGCAAACGGTCGTCCGCGCAACCTTCAAGGGCAAACGTGGCAATCCCGTCATCCTGCCGCGCTTCCTCTTCGACGAGGTTTTTACGCTGGCCGGCGATGTCGGCGCACGGCATCTGGTGGAGCGTGGCGATATTCCGGTCATTGATGTAGAGCTTGGCGAAGCGGCGGCCATTGACGTCGACACGCCCGATATGCTTCGGCTGGCCGGAGGCACCATCGTGGCAGCGGCACGATAATCAGGGGATTTGCATTTGTTCAGGACTATTTTTCTTGGCGCGCTGGCTGCCATCGGTCTTTCCAGCGCGGCATGTGCCGCGCAGCTTGCGCCTTTCAAGGATGACTTGTTCGCCTATCCCGGCATCATGAAGACAGCCGATGGCGGCGACTACACCGTGGTCGATTACAATGAGATGCGCGATATCAATGGCCGCGACGATGTGCCGGAACTGCGGGTCAAGCGCCGGTATATCGATCTTGCCGCCAAGCGGATGCAGAAGGATCTGGTGGTGACCACCGCCATCGGCCCGGTCAAGGTGATGGCTGCAGGGAAAATCGAGCCCGGCGCATCCGTGATCACGATCTATCTGCACGGGCAGGGCGGCAACCGCCAGCAGGGCATGAATGATTTTACCTTCGGCGGCAATTTCAACCGCATCAAGAACCTGATGGTTCTCAATGGCGGGCTCTATCTCACGCCCGATTTCCGCGACTTTGGCGACAAGGGTGTGGCACAGGTTGCCGGGCTCATTGCCTACTTCAAGTCGCAATCGCCGCAGGCAAAGCTGTTTGTCGCCTGCGGTTCCATGGGTGGCTCGCTGTGCTGGGGACTGGCGCAGGATGCGGAAGCAGCGAAAAACATTTCCGGCTTGGTAATGCTGGGTTCCCTGTGGGAGGACAAGTTCATCGGTTCGCCCGCCTACAAGCGGCGCATACCGGTTTTCTTTGGTCACGGCAGCCGCGATCCGGTGTTCGCGATCGACAATCAGGAAGCGTTCTACCAGAAAATACGCAGTACGACGAAAGGTTATCCGGTGCGGTTCGTCCGTTTCGAGACAGGCAACCACGGAACGCCCATCCGCATGTCGGATTGGCGCGGCGTTCTGAACTGGATGCTCACTGTTACACCATAAGGAGCGATCTGGGGATTGTGGCAATAAAGTCCCATTGTGGCGATTGTGCCACTAGACAAATGGGTAAAAGCGAATAGTTTCCGGCCTAAACAGACATCATCCTGCGACGAGACTTTGCGGAGAAAGCCATGCGCCTGCCTACCTCTATTCTAAGCCGGATTGCCCCCTTGGCAGTTCTCATTCCCCTTGCCGCATGTTCCACAACCGGCGAGCCGAGTGCAGGCCCGACATTCGCAACATTCTCTCCGGTCCGCCCGCCCGTCAGTTCGGAACTCGCAGCGCCGTGCATTGCTGCCGCAGCGAGCAAATACGTGCTTTCGGCGAGCAATATCAAGGCCGTCGATGAACGCGCTGTCGGCGGTGGCGTCAACGAAGTCTCCCTGAAAGTCGATATCCGCAATGCGCTGTGCACCGTCACCGACAAGGGCAAAGTCCGCTCCGTCGTCGACACAATGCCCAAGAGCGCCGACCAGGTTGCCGCGGAAGAGGCGGCTGCTGCCAAGAAAGCCGCTGGCGGCACGGCAGCACCAGCCAAGAAGTCGAAGAAGAAGCAGGCGCAGCAGCAGGAAGGCTGATTGCCTCCAGCTTCCGTTCAAGCGGCGTGGCGAGAGTCACGCCGTTTTCATTTGGGTGAAGGCTCTGCCGGAACCAGCACCCGCAACGCGCCCGCATGCACCTTGATGACGACGTCGCGTTCCAGCGGGATGAGCTCACCATCTATGGTGGCTCTTTTACGGCCATGAAGATGCGGAAAATGCAGGTCGACCTCCCCGGCCAATATCTCGTCCACGTCGTTGTTGTTGCGCCATGACCCCATCAGGACGGTGGCGGCCAATTTGGCGAGGGATGAAAGCGATATCCGGTCGGCGATGTACACGCCAAGCTTCCCCTGATCCAGGCTGTCGGCGATTGGCAGCAAGCCCCGGCCATAGGGGTTGTTGGAGACGGAAATCGCCGAGACTGTCCGCTCGGTTGATGCGCCGTCGATGGTCAGCTGGACGGCAAAGCGGGGCGGACGCCCTATCACCTTGGCAAATGCCCGCATGCTGGCCAGGCGCTTTCCCCACTGGGAACTGTATTCCAGCGTGTTGCGCAGCTTGATCATCCGCGGTTGAAAGCCGATGGCGAACTGGTGCACGAAAGCGCGCTCATTGGCGGTCGAGATATCGGCTGCGCTTATCACACCGCTGGCGACGCTCTCGAGCGCTGCATTCAGTTCAAGCGGTATTTTCAGCGACCGGGCGAAGAGGTTCATGGTTCCGGCGGGCAGCACTGCCAGCGGAATTCCGGTCTTCCAGGCGACGGCTGCAGCGGCGGAAATGGTTCCATCGCCGCCACCTGCCATCAGCACGCCGTCCCGATCCCTCGCGGCCGCATTCTCGAGCGCCTTCACGATATCCTTGCCGGCCACGATATCGCTTTGGAAGGTATGGCCATGCTGTTCGAAGATTTCTTTCGCCTTCAGGGCGAATGCCGCAATGTCGAGGGTGCGAAAGGTGCCGCCATCGCGGTTGAAAACGGCATGAACCTGCATGAATGCTCCCCGATGGCTGCCGCGATCCGGCAGAATGTGGCCGGCCGCTCCGCTTGTGGCAATGCACAATCAGCCCAATGGTTCCAAAATTTCCTGCCGGGCAGCGGCGAGATGCGGGCTGGAAAAACCGAGTTTGCGCAACCCGTCCTGAATTTCCGGAGCGCTCATGAACAGGTTCCACAACAGGCCGGTGCGATGGTTCTCGATCATGGCAACCACGGGTCCTTGATCGATACCGAGATAGGTACGGGCAAACCATCCGCTGGTCGGTGAAAATGCGTCGACAAAGCCAAAGCGTCCCCACATCTTGGCCTGGGGCAGTTGGAAAAAGTGCCGCAAGGCATTCATGGCCTCCTCGGGCAGATAGGGCAGGCTGCAAAGGGCGGCCGTGGGCGCGATCAGGCCGAAATCCGAGGCCGGAGAGCTGACGACATAGCCGGTGGGGCCGTGGCTCGAGGTCAGGCCCCAGCTGTCCGGGCCATAACCGCGATACCCATGCGGGTTCTCGACGCAGTGCTGGTAATTGATGCGGGCATGGTTGCAGTTCTGCTGCCAGTAATTGGCATAGTGGTCGGAAAGCCCGCGCGGATCGAGGCCGCAGAACGAATAATGGGCGAAGAACAGCGGCCCGCCATAATCGGGGCCGAGCGGCAGGGTGATGCCGTAATAATCCCGCCCGTTGATGAACTGGCTGCCGGTGGCAAAACCCTCATGATAGATGTCGGCATCAATGCCGTGCCTTGGGGCGCCTGCCGCCAGGACATAGGCGATCAGCGCTTCATTCCAGCCGCGGATCGGTACATTGCGGGCGAAGTGATAGCGGGGGCTGTGATGCCAGTACAGGACCTTTTCGTCATGCTTGATGTGCGCTGTCCACTCGACAGCGTGCCAGAGATGGTTGATCCGGTCGCGCAGCGCCGTCTCTTCCGGGGCTGGCGCGGCAAAATACTGCCGCACGCAGATCAGACCCTGCAGCAAGAACGCGGTTTCGACGAGGTCGCCGCCGTCATCGCGCCTGGAAAAGGGGATGGTGGACCCGTCTCTGCCATGGAAGAAATGCGGAAACACGCCGTGATAGCGTTTGGTCTGTTCCAGCGCCGTCAGCATTGTGGCGATCCGGCCGAGGGCCGCCTGCCGCTCGATCCAGCCGCGTTCAACAGCCACCAGAATGGCCATGAAACCAAACCCGCTCGCCCCTGCTGCAACGAGATCGTTCTTCGGGTCGGCATTTTTACCGGTGCGGTCGCGGGCGAGCCCGCTATGGGGATGAGCGCCGTCCCAGAAATACTGGAAACACGCATGCTGGACCAGGTCCAGCAACCCCGCGTCATCGTCGGTGACGCCTGTTCTTTCATGCACGAATCTTTGATCCATAAAGGCTGAACATTCCTGCTACAGGGCACAATGACGCTGCATTTGCCGGATTGCATTGGACGATTGTCTGACTTCTATACCATGTGTAGCGTGCCAAACAGCTTGCCAAGATCGAATCCGATCACGGTCATCAATCTCATGTGAAGGGCCCATAATGCCGAACGATCAATTTGTTTTCCAGCCCGTTTCCCAGCCGGTTTTGCAGGTGACCGGTTCGGAAAAGCTGTTCCCGTTGCACCGGATTTACTGTGTCGGGCGAAACTACGCCGATCACGCCATCGAAATGGGTCATGATCCGAACCGCGAGCCGCCGTTCTTCTTCCAGAAGAATCCGGATGCGCTGGTCACCGGCAATGGCGATTTTCCCTATCCCAGCGGCTCCAGCGATGTTCACTATGAGATGGAAATGGTCATTGCACTGGGAAAGGGCGGAACCGACATCGCCGTCGACAGCGCACTCGATCATGTCTTCGGCTACGCGGTCGGCCTCGATATGACCCGGCGCGACTTGCAGGGGGAAGCCAAGAAACTCGGGCGCCCGTGGGACGTGGCCAAGGCATTCGAGGCTTCCGCACCCTGTTCCGCTATCGTTCCGGCTGCAAAAATCGGCCATCCGTCGTCCGGTGCCATCTGGCTCAAGGTGAACGGTCAGGAGCGCCAGCGTGGCGATCTCAGGCAACTGATCTGGAATGTCCCGGAAACCATCGCCTATCTCTCGACATTGTTCACGCTTAAGGCGGGCGACCTGATCTTTTCCGGCACGCCTGCCGGTGTGGGCGCCATCGTCCGCGGCGATGAAATGCATGGCGGCGTCGATGGTATCGGCGAGATTCGGGCGCGGGTCGTCTGATCTCAAGACCCGTTGCGCTGAATTTTGCCAGCGAAGGGAAGTGTTTTCGCGGTGTCAGCAGCGAAAACATGCAAAATAAATTTCGACGCTGATCTGCGGGGATATCTCGATCAGTTTTATGCGGGTCAGCGTCAAACCGCGACAAAATGGACCGGCAGGCGCTCAAGTTTGACAGTTTTGTGTCTGTAGGTTGATGGTGTTCCGGCTAAACAAATCCGTATGACATTTTTGTTAGAAACGCCCCTGTTGTCTTTGAAATCAAATGGTCTATTGAAGATTCTGATTTCCTCGAACCAGAACTCCAGAGCACCCGTTTATGAACCACCGCATTCTCTTTGGCTCCTATCCGATCCCGCGCTTTGCCGGGATTGCGAGCCATAATTTTGTGGTGTGGACCGACGAGACGGGCAGGCCGCTTTATGAGATCAATGGCGGTGCAGCCAATGCGGACGGCAGTTTCAACTACTGCGCCATTCGCGGCCGGCTGACGGCGGTTGTAACCGACTATTCCAAGCGCGACCTGATCTACTGCCCCGAGTTCTATGTGCGCCCGACATCGCGCACCACACTGTTGCTCGAAGGAAATTATACGGCCATCGCCACAAAATGGCGTGCAGCGGTGGATGTGGCGTCGCGCATCCGCGCATCGGGTCTGGGCTATTCGTTCCTGATCCAGAACAGCAACTCGGTGGCAACGGCCATTGCCGAAGGGATGGGGCTTGCTCCGCCATCCGCAGCTGTCGGAAGAGTACGGGCTCCGGGGTCGTACCGCCACCTTGCACTGGATCAGGCGGCCTAGCGCAGCAAATCCTACTCCCAGTAGCGCAATTCATCAGAATGCAATAACTAGCACACAATAGTGCACTCGATTTTGGCCCGGCCAAAATCGAGCGTTTGTGTTGTGGCATACTGCCGCCATTATTACATAGCTTATCACGCCTGGCCAAAGTCATGGGGATTTTGGCGCCATTGGAAAGACGACGCATTGATTTCTGACCCCGCCACGTCTCCGGTTCATAGCAACGAGAAAGCGCTGCAGCGAATTAACGCGCGCTCGCAGCTCAAATTGCCGTGGGGAAAACGGACGAAATCGGCAATGTTCGCCTTCTTCGGCGTCGGCGTGGCTGTCCTCAGCCTGCTGGTCCTGACGCATTTGTCCAGCGAGATTTCGTTCAAGGCCGTCAAGCATTCGATCCATGCGATACCGAACAGCACATTGCTGCTGGCGCTGTTCTTTACCTTTGTCAGTTTTGCCGCGGTCGCGCTCTATGACGTGGTGGCTGTGGAAACCATCGCGCCCAAGCGTGTGCCCTATTATATCTCCGCCATGGCCGGCGGCGCCGGATATGCCATTTCCAATGCGCTCGGATTCTCGCTGCTGACCGGCGGCGCGCTGCGTTACCGGGTCTATGCCGCCGAAGGCATCAATGTGGCCGATATCGGCCGGATCATCGGCACGTCATGGCTGGCGATCTGGTTTGCCTTCACCATCATGATTGCCGTTGCGCTGGTGATCGATCCCACGCGCATTCCCTGGATTGTGTCGTTCGGTCCGGCGATCGACCAGATGATCGGTGCGTCCGTTCTTCTCGCGGTCGCGGTGCTGCTCTTCTGGCTGTCGCGCCGCGAGCGGACGCTGCGTATCGGCCGTGTTTCCGTGCGCCTGCCGTCGTCGCAGGGCGCCATGCTGCAGATCATTGCGGGATTGATCGACGTGGCCGCAGCGGCGGCAACCCTCTATGTCCTGATGCCCCACGGGGCCGTGCCCAGTATCGCCGCCTTTGCGCTGATCTATGTGGTCGCCGTGGCCCTCGGCATCATCAGCCATGCGCCGGGTGGCATCGGTGCGTTTGAAGCCACGATGATTGCCGGTCTGGGGATTGGCACAAATCCCGACGCGATTGCTGCGTTGCTGGCGTACCGGGCGATCTATACCCTCATTCCGTTCCTTGTCGCCATCATCGGCTTCGTCATCTCGGAAATACTGCGCCGCCGTCACCTTATTGCCGGGCCGACCATGCTGGCCGTGCGGGTGTTCGAAACGCTGATACCGCCGCTTTCCGCCGGTATCGCCTTTCTCGGCGGTATTGTCCTTCTGATTTCCTCGGTCACGCCGGACTTCACCCGCCGCCTGGAGGTGCTCTCCGATTTCGTGCCGATGCCGTTCCTGGAAATGTCGCATCTCGGTGCGAGCTTCGTCGGTCTGGCGCTGCTCATCGTGGCGCGGGGACTGGCGCGGCGGCTGTGGCGCGCCTGGGTGATGGCCGTTGTTCTCTTCAGCCTTGGAGCGGTCTTCTCCCTGGCAAAGGGGCTCGACTGGGAAGAAGCACTGGCCCTGACCCTGATGGCAGGCGTCCTCCTGCTGTTTGGCGATTCCTTCTACCGCAAGCCGATGGGGGAAAGCTTCAAGCTGACCTGGGGCTGGCTCGCCAGTATCGGCACCACGGCCTTTGCCGTGCTGTGGCTCGGCTTCTTCGCCTATCGCCATGTGGAATATGCCAACCAGCTCTGGTGGGAATTTGCCTGGGATGCGCAGGCATCCCGCTTCCTGCGCGGCAGCGTTCTGCTGCTGACCCTGCTGGCGGCGATCACCATCAACACCGTGATCAATGGCGTCGGGCGCGGCAAATTGCGTGCCCAACCCATTCCGGAAGAGGTGCCGGATCTGGTGGCGCAGTCGCCGCGCGCCTCCGATGCGCTGGCGCTTCTGGGCGACAAACGGTTTTTGATGGACGGCAAGGGGCGTGGCTTTGTGATGTTCGCCCGCTCCGGTGGCAGCCTGGTATCGATGGGCGAACCGGTCGGCGGGGATGACGGGGTCGTCGGGGGGCTTGCCTGGGCATTTCGCGACATGGCAGACCGCACTGGCGCCCGTACCGTCTTCTATGGCGTTGGACCGGAACGCCTGCCATTGTTCCTCGATATGGGCCTGACGGCGCTCAAGCTGGGCGAAGTTGCGCGCGTCGAACTGCGCGATTTTTCGCTGGAGGGTTCAAAACGCCAGCCGCTGCGCTATGCGGCGAGGCGGCTGGAAAAGGAAGGCATTTCCTTTGAAATCCTGCCCAAGGAGCAGACGCCGGCGGTCATGGACGAATTGCGCGAGGTGTCCGATGCCTGGCTGGAAATGAAATCAGGCTCCGAAAAGCGTTTTTCGCTCGGCTCGTTCGAAGTGGCTTACCTCTCGCATTTCGACATCGCGGTCCTGCGCAAGGACGGCGCGATCGTCGCCTTTGCCAATGTCTGGCGCGGCGCGGGGCAGAAGGAAATTGCTGTTGATCTGATGCGGCACCGGCCGGATGCGTCGAGCGTGATCATGGATGGCCTGTTTGCCAATCTGCTGATGGCGGCGAAGGCAGAGGGCTATGAGTGGTTCAATCTTGGTGCGGCTCCCTTGTCCGGCCTTTCCGACAGTCATCTCGCGTCCCGCTGGAACCGCATCGGTTCGTTCATCTACCGGCGTGGTGCTGAATTTTATCGATTTGACGGATTGCGCGCGTTCAAGGATAAGTTCGGTCCGAAATGGACACCCTATTATCTGATTTGCCCCCCAGGCCTTGCCACACCACGTTCCCTGATCGATGCAACGAATCTGGTGAGCGGCAGCCCCTTCGAGGTCTTTAAACGATGAAATTTCTACGCAGGCCTTATCTGTATCTTGTTGCTGCGCTTGTGATTATCAGCATCATTCTTTCCGTCACCTATCGCTATGTGCCAAGGCTTGCTTTCTGGACATCCGGGCGCATTCTGGTCACGTCCGAACGCCTGAGCGAAGTCCCGCTGCTGCAGCCGAGCATGAAACCAACCGGTATTGCCATCCTCGTGTCGCAGACCGGCGGTATCCGTGCTGACGACGAGGCGCTGTCCAAGCTGCTGCTTGATCGCGGTTTCCTCGTCCTGACGGTCGATCTGGAAAGATGGCGTCAGCAACTCAATCAGGATACGGGCGAATGCACCTATTTCGTCTCCGATCTTGAGGGCCTTGCGAAGGAAGCTCAGCGCATGATTTCTCTTGATACCTATATGCATCCTGTGATGATCGGCATTGGTGAAGGCGGCGTGATGTCCTATGCCTCGGTCGCCAATTCACCGGCGGCAACCCTTGCGGGGGCTGTCGCGCTCGACCCGACCGTTGCGCTCAACACCAAGCTGCCATCCTGTGAAGGGGCGGATTTCGAGCCGGTGGCCGGACAGGGCTACAGCTATTCCTATGATGCTGACCTGCCCAATCCGGCGGTGATCGTGCGGGAAAAGGCCGATCCGGCACCGTCCGGCCCGCCGACCCCCGGTTATTTCAAGGCGCAGGAGAAGCTGGCTGCGGCTAAGCCTGAGCGCATGCAGATGGCGGCCGACGCGGCAGTGGAAATTGCCAAGGAAGATGCCTCCGCCGATACCCTGCCGATCGTCGATATTCCGAGCAGCAACGGCCCGGCGAAATATCTCGCCGTGTTCTTCTCGGGCGATGGCGGCTGGCGCGATATCGACAAATCCGTCGGCGATATCATCGCCAAGGAGGGTGTGCATGTCGTCGGCGTCGATTCCCTGCGCTATTACTGGTCGGTGCGCAAGCCGGAAGACATCGCCAAGGATATCGGCCGCATCATCAAGAAAGCCGATCCGACAGGCAAGCTGCCCGTGGTTCTTCTCGGCTATTCCTTCGGGGCCAACACGGTACCCTTCGCCTGGCCCTTCATTCCCGAGCACCTGCAGCAGCGCATCGCCATGGTCGGTCTGATCGGCACGGAGGAAACCACGCCGTTCCAGGTTTCGGTCGGCGCGTGGCTCGGTCTTGGCGGCGACAACGAGGTGGCACCCGCCGTTGCCAAACTGCCGCCGGCAAAGGTGCTGTGCGTCTATGGTACGCAGGAGGATGACACCGCCTGCAACGACCCGTCGCTCAGCACGGTGCAAAAGATACAGCTGCAGGGCGATCATCATTACGATGAAAAATATGACACCCTGGCTGCCAAGCTGATGGAAGCCATTGCGTCCCGGGTGCAGGCACAGCCGGCGGCGCAGTAATAGGCGGGCCGGGCTGGACGAAACAGGGGCTGCACGGTGTGCGGCCCCTTTGTTTTGTCTGCAACCGGAAATTTAGGCCCCGCGCGGCTCGGCAATATGTGTAATCTGGCGAAGCTGTTGCCGAATCCTTGCTGAGAGACTGTTTATGACGCTGGACCAGTTGCGCATCTTCATCGCGGTTGCCGAGCGCGAGCACATCACCCATGCGGCGGCGGCTCTCAACATGACGCAGTCGGCGGTGAGTGCAGCCATCACCGCGCTTGAGACCAGACATGGCGTCACCCTGTTCGACCGGATCGGACGTTCCATCGTTCTCAACCAGACCGGGCGTGTGTTTCTAAAGGAAGCTGTCGCCGTGGTCGCGCGGGCCAAGGCCGCCGAAACCGCATTGACCGATCTGGCCGGTCTGATGCGCGGTGAGCTCTCGATCATGGCAAGCCAGACGATTGCCGGCTATTGGCTGCCGGACATGCTGGCCGCTTACAGGAAACGTTATCCCGGAATTACGCTCGATATCCGCATTGGCAACACCCGGCAGGTTGCGGCGGCCGTGGAAGCGGGCGAGGCGGAACTGGGGCTGGTGGAAGGCAGGGTTGAGCATGCGTTGCTGTCGACCAGGGTCGTGGCGACGGATGACATGGTGATCGTGGTTGCTGCCGGTCAGCCATGGGCCGCGCACCGCACTGTCGATGCGAGGGATTTCCGCGATGTCGCCTGGGTCCTGCGCGAAAAGGGCTCCGGCACCCGCTCGGCTTTTGAACAGTTGCTTGGCGCAGTGGACATGGATGTGACCATGCTTGATATCGCCATGGTGCTGCCGGGCAACGAGGCGGTGATCGGAGCTGTCGAGGCCGGCGTGGGAGCGACGCTGATATCGCGCAGCGTTGCCTCATCCAAGCTTCGCGCCAGACTGTTGCGGGAAGTTGCCTATCCGACCGTGCCGCGGCCGTTCTATCTCCTGCATCACCGCGAGCGCTATCACAGCAAGGCGGCGGATGCCTTTGTTTCCCTTGCGGAAGAGCGGGTATAGGCGATCATTCGATTTAGTCGATTGGTTTGACAAGTTTAATGCGTTGGAATTGATGGGTTGGCGCTTGCTAAGGATGCTCTGCCAATGACGCAGAGATTCATCATGACCACGCTTGAGACCTCGACACGCTCCGTTCCCCGTTCGATTGCGCCCAAAAGACTGGGTATTGTCCGTCAGTTCACGCCCAACTGGTTTGCAACGACGATGGGGACGGGCATTCTTTCCATTGCCTTGGGGCAATTCCCCGGCCAAGCCGCGGTGTTCGCCCTGGGCGAGGCGTTGTGGCTGGTCAATATGTTGCTCTTCGCCGCCTGCAGCCTGGCCTATGTCACCCGTTGGCTCCGCTATCGCCAAGAGGCGAAGCGGGTGTTCGATCATCCCGTCATGTCGATGTTCTTCGGCTGCATTCCCATGGGGCTTGCGACCATCATCAACGGTTTCCTGGTGTTCGGTATTGCCCGGCTGGGCGAGAGCGCCATTGCCATCGCCTATGCGCTCTGGTGGCTGGACGTGGTCCTTTCCGTCGGAATAGGCCTTGCCATACCGTTCATGATGTTCACCCGGCAATCCCACGCGATGGAGCAGATGACGTCCGTCTGGCTTCTGCCGGTGGTTGCCTGCGAAGTTGCGGCGGTCAGTGGCGGCCTGCTCCTGCCGCACATTGCCGATGCTTCGACGCAGCTCTCCGTCCTTCTTGCCAGCTATGTGCTCTGGGCCCTGTCCGTGCCGCTGGCGATGTGCATTCTCGTTGTGCTGTTCCTGCGCATGGCGCTGCACAAGCTGCCGGCGCCGAACATGGCCGCGTCGAGCTGGCTTGCCCTCGGACCGATCGGGACCGGCGCGCTCGGCATGTTCGTGCTCAGCGCCAATGCACCCGACATCTTCACCGCCCATGGATTGGGTGCTGTCGCCAGTGCTGTCTCCGGCGCGAGCCTGCTTGCCGGTGTGATCCTCTGGGGATACGGCCTGTGGTGGCTGGCCATGGCCGTGATGATCACCATCCGGTATTTCCGCGACGGCATTCCGTTCAACATGGGCTGGTGGGGCTATACATTCCCGCTGGGCGTCTATGCCGTGGCAACCCTGCGCCTGAGCCATATTTTCCCGGTCGTCAGCATCGCCCTGTTTGCGGAAGTGCTGGTGATCGCCCTTGCCATGGTCTGGCTCGTGGTCAGCGCGCGCACGCTTCGCGGTGTCTGGCTCGGTCAGGTCTTTGCCGATCCGAGCCTGGAAACCCGCGCTGCCTAACCGGCAGCGGTGGTTGCAGCCTTTTTATCCCCGGCGGATTGGACCAATGCCGCGGATGCCTGTTTCTTGCGGGCATCCGCATAGTGCTGGGCAATGACGGCACAGGCCATCAGCTGGATCTGGTGAAAGAGCATCAGCGGCAGCACGATGCTGCCAATGTTCTGACCGGCGAAAATCACCGTGGCAATGGGCACGCCGCTGGCAAGGCTCTTCTTCGAGCCGCAGAAGGTGATGGCGATCTCGTCCTCCTTGGAGAAACCCAGCCAGCGGCTGCCATACATGGTCGTGAGCAGGACCAGTGCAAGAAGCACGATGTTGACGGCAATGACCACGCCAAGATCGCGCAGCGACATGGTCTTCCACAGGCCTTCATTCACCGACTCGCTGAAGGCGAGATAAACAACCATCAGAATGGAGCCGCGATCCACCGGCATCAGGATTTTCTTCTTGCTGCGGATGAAATCGCCGATCCATGGCTGCAGCACCTGTCCGAGGATGAAGGGTGCCAGCAATTGCAGCAGAATGGATTGCAGCGCATCCAGCGAGAACCCGGCGTGACCGCTGGCGGAAAACAGCACGCCCGCCAGAAGCGGCGTCAGGAACATGCCGAAAATATTCGAGGCGGACGCCGAGCAGATGGCGGCCGGTACATTGCCGCCGGCAATCGATGTAAAGGCGATGGACGACTGCACCGTTGAAGGCAGCACGCATAGAAACAGGATGCCCGTATAGAAGGCAGGCGGCAGGATTGTCGGCACAAGCACACCGGCAGCCAGGCCGAAAATCGGGAACAGCACGAAGGTGGCCGCGAGAATCGTCAGATGCAGCTTCCAGTGCAGGAACCCGGCAATGACCACATCCCGCGACAGGCGCGCGCCGTGCAGGAAGAACAGAAGCCCGATGGCCACTTTCGTCGCCAGACCGAAATAACCGGCGGCGACGCCGCTGACAGGAAAAAACGATGCCAGCACGACGGTCGCAACAAGCATCAGGGTGAAATTGTCAGGCAAAAAACGGGACATGGTGGTCATTCCGGTACGATAGATTTGCGGTAGCATCCACTATCATGATATAGGATGCAAGGAATAACACTTATCATGATTCAGGATTTCATATGCTTGATCTCATGCAATTGCGCAGTTTCGTCGCCCTGGAGCAGATGGGCAGCTTTTCCATGGCGGCGAAAAAGCTGGGGCTTGGGCAGTCCACGGTCAGCCAGCACATCCAGAGGCTGGAGACGCAGCTTGGCCGCAGTCTGGTGCAGCGCGATACGCATCGTCTTGCCCTGACGCCGGATGGCGAGGCGCTGCTTGCCCATGCGCGGACCATGCTGACGATCAATGGCGAAGTGCAGGCGCTTTTCGC
>JANVCC010009742.1:326142-378747 GCA_025345505.1 Todiramphus chloris collaris | reverse complement strand
CCTGGCCAAGCGCCGTCTTGGCGATCCGCGCGGCGAACTAGTCTATCGCGAGCCGCTGGTCTGGCTGACGCGCGATCCGGCGCGTCTGGTTGGAAAGCAGAAGGCGCTGCCGCTGATCGCCTTTCCGCCGCCGAGCATCACCCGCCGCGTAGCGCTGGAGACGCTGGAAAAGCACCAGATTCCCTGGCGCATCGTCTGTACCTGCGGCAGCCTCAGCGGGCTGATTGCGGCAGCGAGAGCCGGCATGGGCGTCTTGGTGCAACCGCGCAGCATGGTTCCGGCAGGCTTGCAGGAGCTTCCCGCTGGCCGGCTGCCCACACTCGAGGACGTGGAATTCGTGCTGGTTCCGCGCAAGGGCGCCGACGGCGAGCTGATCGCGGCGCTGTCGAAGGAAATCCTGTCGAATGTCCGCAATTTCCAGAATGCCGGTTAAACTTCCGTCAGATTGCTGAACACCAGTCCCGACGGATTGGCCTTGGCTGAAGCCTTGATCGCTGCGATGGATGCGCTGACCCGATTGACATCCGCATGCATGAGGCCTTCGGCGATCTCCAGCACGGCGATGCTGCAGCGCATGAGCGGGAAGTGGCGCTCGCCGCCGGATCGGTCGTGGGCGCGGATCGCACCGGCGGCGCGGTCTTCCGGCGTATAGAGATCGAGTACATTGGTCTGGAAATCGCCCAAGAGCGCGGTCAGCCGTTCCTCGATTTCCGCCCGGCTGCCGCCGCTCATGCCGATGAAGAAGTCATCGCCGCCGACATGGCCGAGGAACTTGTCTTCCCCGACAAAATGATGGCGGAGCAGTGAGGCAAACAGGCCAATGGCCAGATCGCCCTTCTGGAAGCCGTAATGGTCGTTGAACGGCTTGAAATTGTCGAAGTCGCAATAGCAGAAGAAGCGGGTCACCGAACTGTCCCGCATGATATCCTGCACGTAGTCGCGGATGGACCGGTTGCCCGGCAGGCCGGTCAGCGGATTCTGGTCCTGTGCCGTCTTCAGCTGCTTTTCGTTGATGATTTTCAGCAGGGACGAGGCGGAGAGCACACCGGCATAGCGCAGGTTCTCGGTAAGGATCACGCAGTCGCTGCCGTCGATCCCGGCGAAAATCTTGAGCATCTGCTCGGCGGGCGTATCGAGATCGGCGATCGGGGTGCCGGTGACGAAATGCGAGATGCCGCGCTGATAAATGCGGTTCTTCAGGAGATCGCGGCCGAAGGGATGATAGATCATCGCCTTGACGTGGTATTCGTGCAAAACGCCGCGCGGCTCGTCATTGGCGCTGAGCACCGGAAAAAAGCTCTGCTGCGGGTTTTTGCGGAAAAGCTCGAAGACATTGTCGAGATCGTCATTCTCGCGCACGGCGGGCAGGCGCTGCACCTGCGCCCGGATGAGAATGCTGTCGAGCGTCGTGGTTTGGCGGCGCCCGCTACCGGCCTGTTCCAGATGGGGATAAATATCCTGCAGCTCCCCGACATTGGTGGTGGGGCGCGCGATGTAATATCCTTGGACGAGATCGCAGCCGAGATCGCGGCAGACAATATATTCGGCTTCGGTCTCCACGCCTTCAGCGATGACGCGTGCGCCCAGCATATGCCCCATCTGGACAATCTGCTTGACGATGTGGCGTTTGCGCGGGCTGGCATCGAGGCCAGAGATGAAGTGGCGGTCGATCTTCACATAGTCTGTCGGATAGTCGCAAAGCAGTTTCAGCCCGTTGAACCCAACGCCGAAATCATCGATGGCAAGCTTGAAGCCGCCATGGCGCAGCTTGTTGATCAGTGCGGTGAACGCCGCATCCTTGGTGTTGTCGAAGCGCTCGGACAGTTCGAAACAAATGGAGGAGGGACGAATGCCGGCCTTGATCAGCTGCTGGGTCAGGCGCTCGATGAAATTGGTGCCCAGGCTGATCAGGCGTGCGTCGATATTGATGAACAGCATGCGGTGGGTGAAGCCGGGCAGGCCGGAAAACCCGGCAAAGGCCCGGCCATTGATCATCTGTTCCAGTTCGGCCAGCTGGCCGACATCGTGCGCCTTGTCGAGCAGTTCGGGCGGCGAACCGAAACCCAGCCGGTCAAACCCGCGCATAAGCGATTCATAGCCGAAGGTCGCCCCCGTTGCCGCCTCGACGATGGGCTGGAATGCGGTTTCTATGGCCAGCTTGGCGAGGGTCACGAGCTGATCGTCACCAAAACGGCGCAGGACCAGCATTTCGGCAGGTTGGAAGGACATGAGGTACTCCGGCATGGATGCAAATTGCCGCCGGATAATTTCCGCCTATCCTTGAATATTCCGTTTCTGCCAGATGACAGTTTTATGAAGTTTACCGCAGGTATCGGGCCGGGGCGTGCCGGTGATGGTTTCAGCGCGTTTCCGGCCTCACAGTTCACCCGAAATCTCCCGCCGCCGCTGGTCGAGTTCTTCGCTGTAGCGGCGCAGCGTATGGCTTTCCGTAAGAAGCCCGACGACGTTGCGCTCGATGAGGTTGTCGATGACGGCCAGCGCTTCGCTTTCCGTCTTGTCGAAGATGCCGACCGCCTGCTTGGCATTCATCTGCGGGTGCAGATAATCGCTCTGGTATTTCATCAGGCTGCCGATTTCCTGGGTGCGGGCCGATTCATCGACAATTTCCGAATGGGCTTCGGGTACGAGAACAATACCGGCATATTTGCCCGCATCGTCGAGAACCACAACGCGCTGGGTGGAGCCGAGGGGAAAATCGTGGCGGAAATCGGCGATGGTCATATGCGTCGATGCGGTGCGCACATCCCGGCGCATCAGACGGTCGACGGTGAGATTGCGGATCCAGCCGACATCGTGGGCGCTGCGGATGCTTTCCCCACGCAGATGAAAGCGCCACGTGGCGAAGGAATAGCCAAAGGTGTTGCGCACGGTCAGCGACGCGGTGATGACGGCGGCCAGAACCAGCGCGGTGATCGGAAAATCCCCGGTGATTTCCAGAGCCAGGAAGGTCATGGTCAACGGTCCGCCAATGACGGCGACCGCAAGGGAACTCATGCCGACCACGGCGTAGATTACCGGTGTCAGCGTGGCATGCGCAAAAATGAAGGGCGCGGAATAAGCGAATATCTTGCCGAGCAACGCCCCCATGAACAGCGACGCGAAAAACAGACCGCCGCGAAAGCCAGAGCCGATGGACACTGCCGAGGCCGTCGATTTGAGCAGGAGGATGCCAAGCAGCGAGGCAATGGTTGCGGTATGATCGAGATTGAGGTGCAGGGCACCATGACCGCCGGACAGCACCTGCGGCGAAATCAGTGCGAGCGCACCCACGACAGCTCCGCCGATCGCCGGACGGATCGATGATGGAACCGAGCTTTTGCGGGCGAGTTCCTCGACAAAGGAGACGCCCTTCATCAGCAGGATGCCTGCACCGGCGCAGAGAATGCCGAGCAGCAGGGCCGGCACATAATCGGCGGTGACGACCGTGCCGAAACTGCCGACGTCAATCATGAAATCGCTGCCGACAAGAGCGCGCGCAACAATGGTGGAGACAAGGGCGGACACGACAACCGGCGCGAGGCTGGTGATGGTGTAGGAGCCGATGATCAGCTCGAAGGCGTAGAACGATCCGGTCAGCGGTGCGTTGAAAGCCGCGGAAATGGCGCCCGCTGCGCCGCATCCAACGAGAATGCGCAGTTCAGCCCGGCGCAGCTGCAGCGACAGGCCAAGTTTCGAGGCCAGGCCCGATGCCAGCTGGGTATAGCCGGCTTCCAATCCCACGGATGCGCCAAAACCATTGGAAATGACATTCTGCACGGCGACAATGATACTGTCGTTGAGAGAAAGGCGGCCGCCATGCAAGGCGTTGGCTTCGATGGGATCGACCATGGGGCGCTTGCGCCAGCGGGCCAGGATCAGCACCAGAATTCCGAGCAGAATGCCACCGGCGAGCGGAGCGGAAAAAACGATCATCTGATCCAGCGCGCTCATGGAACTCAGGCGTTCGCCTTCTTCGATCTTGAAAATGAGCTGATGCATTTCCTGGGTGATCAGGCTCATGCCCGTGACCACGACACCCGCAACCAGACCGATCAGTGCAGCAGCCAGAACAAGCCCGAGCTCGCTGCCGCGCGCAAAGGCCCGGAGCCGGCTGGGTGCCAGAAGAATGGAAAGGACACCGAGGCGGCGAATGTTGAATTTTCGGAGCATTTTAGACTGCAGGGACGAGGAAAGTTGCCCGTGCAGGTTTATACCCAAGGCGCTGCCACGTCAAAACAAGAGGCACGCCAAGCGACCGGATTTTGGCTTCAGCCGCGTGTGTAGCCGGGCCGGTACGGCGCGCTGGGCCCTGGCTTCACCAGGGCAGCCTTGCGTGCCGCCGCTTCGGCCTGTTCGCGGCGCAGCTGATGGGCTCGCGCAGCATCGAGCGTCAGGCGCAGTTCAAAATTCTTGCGGACCGCACGGTCAAGCGAAAGCGCGGCAAGCCGCGTCACATCCGATACGCCTGATGTATAGATCTGCAGGACGATGAGGGAGATTTCCTGCGCATAGACCTTTGAGCGCGGGCCAAGATCCAGCATGCGGAAAGCTTCAGCATAAGCCTTTCGCATGATTGCCAGGTCTTGCGGCGAGTAGACCGGTCCCGCTGAATCGCAAAAAATCATTTTTACCCCCGAAACGGCACGCAAAACATGCCGTCACAACCCAATCAGCCCGTCACCAAACTATTGGTAATAGGCGCGGAGAACAACTGGAAATTGCGCGGAGACATGCAGCCCATTGCAACGACCGTTGATGGGCTGATGCGGTGGCGTGAATTCGACGCCTGTGCCGTCAGTGCGGGCAGGTCTGCGGCTGTCCGTTCAAGCCCTGATGCTTGATTTCGAACGTCGATTTTGACGTTTCGCCATTTCGGGTGATCGTGACGACATAGATGCTGTCAAAATCATCTTTCTGCCATTTCGGCACGGCTCCGGCGTCGCCATTGTTGGCTTCGAGAAGGTCGCTGACGATGTTGTCGATTTTCTTGTGTTCCCAGGCGACCAGAATGCGGGCATTGCGCAATTTTTGCTTGCTCAGGGCCTTGGTAAGGTCCTTGCGCTCGGACACGCCGATGCTCGCGTTGACCGGCAGGCCGAACGAGATGGCCGTCGGCTCGATCGTGGCCAGAGGGCGGATGTAGTCATAGTTCTCGCCGCCGTCTTCCTTCTGATCGGAGGGGTTCGGTGCGAAAATATAATCGGGCTTGCCCAGTGTCCTGGCAATCACCGGGGGAAGGGCGAGGGCGCGATTCAATCCCTGGCAATTGAGCTGGCCCAGGCCTTTTTCCGGCTTTTCACCATGCCTGATAAAGGCAATCGTCTGGACGCTGTCGCTGCTCCAGGCGGGCGCCGTGCCGGCGGTCAAAGCCAGCATGGCAATTGCGGTGAGTGATCCGAATAAGCGTAGAGCCATGGTTGATTCCTTCCTTTTGCCAATTCCTATTCCGGCTAACATGGAAGCGCTACAGGATTCTTCGAGCGGCAACCCGTCAGGGCATGCGGGCATGGACATGGACCAATGCCATGATCTGGGCTGATGAATGGCTTAGCGCCAGCCTGGAGATATCCCCATTGCGGTCCGCAAACGAACAAATGTGATGATTTGAAGCAGAAAAGTGCGTTTTTATGTTGGAAATGACCGTATAAGGATTGATAAAAGTTCTTTGTTGGGAAAAAGTACAATTAATATTACAAGGGGTATTGGAACTTGACCAAGCACACACCACTTCAGACACGGATTCGCGATCAATTGCAACGACGGTTCGGTGAGGACCTGCATGTCGGCGACCGGGTGAATGAGGCGGAAATTGCCGATGCCCTGGGGATTTCGCGCACGCCCGTGCGCAAGGTGCTCTGGCAGCTGCAGAATGAAGGTGTCGTCAGCTACGAGCAGCACCGCGGGTTTCGCCTCGCGGATGCAAGCGCCGACGTGTTTGATACGGATGCCGAGAAGAATGAGCTGCTGGATGAAAGGGTGATGCGCGACATGGCGCTCGGCCAGCTCGCCAGCGTGATCAGCGAGCGGGCGCTGATGCAGAAATATGCGGTTCCGCACGGCATTCTCATGTCGACCCTGCGTCGCCTGATGCGCGACCAACTGGTCGAACCGTCCGTCGGTCACGGATGGATTTTTGCCGACGTCAGTGCCACTGCCCTGGAGAGCGGATACAAGTTCCGCCAGATTCTTGAACCGGCCACCATTCTGGCCGATCCCTACTTCGTCGATGTCGAGGCCTTTCAGGCGATTGACCGCGATCATGCCAATACAATCGCCAATATCGAAAAGGTTGATCAGCGCCGGCTTTTCGATCTGGATGCCAAATTTCACCGGCTGATCGCGCTCGGCGCCAAGTCTGCGCATCTGGTTGACGCCATCGAGCGCCAGAACAACATCCGGCGGGTCAACGAATATATCGGGTTTGTCCGGCTCGACCGCATCCGCGACTCCCTCGGTGAACACCGCAATATCATCGCAGCCCTGCTGCGCGGCGAGAGGCAGGTGGCTGCGGCCCTGATGCGGCTGCATCTGCAAATCTCCAGGGATGAGACATTCAAGTACATCGAGGACGATCTTGAGCGGGTCCGGGCGGGGGATTTGCATCTTTCCCTGGAAAAGGACTGATACGTCACCCGCCGGTCGCGGCACCGTGCTGATCCGCAGGCAGGACATTGGTGTTCTGCTTGGGTCGCTTCCGCATTTATCTCAAATATAGTGCAATAGAGAATTTTCACGCTGGTATCGCCTGATGCCGGCTAAATCCCCATTTCAAGAAACATCGTAGTGAATACACCGGAAAGCGGACATGTTTATGCCGAGCCGCAAGATGTTGTTGCGATATATGGTTCGTCAAAGTGATGATGCTGCAATGTCAATAAAAGCATTTTGTATTGACAAAATGCAATATGTGAATTCTCATGAAGCGCAGATGCGATCAACGCATCGTTACTTCTGGAGGGATTCATGGACGCAACAGTACAGTCTTGGGAGCGCCGGGAACTTGGCAGCTTCTTCCATACATTCTCGGATCTGGCATCACTGCGAGAGGATGGACCGGCCATCGTCGAGAAAGGCGATGGCGCCTATATCTTCGACACCGCCGGCAAGCGCTATTTCGAGGGCAACTCCGGCCTTTGGAACATGACGCTGGGATTTTCCGAAACGCGCCTGGCCGACGTTGCCGCCCGGCAATATGCGCAGTTTCCCGGTTATCACACCTTCTTTGGCCGTAACTCGAAGCCCACCGTTGCTCTGGCCGAGCGCATGCTTGAACTGGCGCCGGTGCCGATGAGCCGTGTCTTTTTCACAAACTCGGGCTCGGATGCCAATGAATCCGTCATCAAGCTCCTGTGGATGATGTGGGCGGCGGAAGGCCAGCCCAGACGGCGCAAGCTGCTGACACGCAAGAACGCCTATCATGGCGCCACCGTCATGGCCTCGGCGTTGACGGGCAAGGATTACGTGCGGGCCTTCGGTCTGCCCAATGCCGAGATCGTTACCCTTGACTGTCCGCATAGCTGGCGCTTTGCGCTGCCGGGTGAAAGCGATGAGGACTATTGCGCCCGGCTTGCCGCCCGGCTCGAACAGCAGATTTTGGCGGAAGGCCCGGAGACCATTGCCGGCATGTTCGCCGAGCCCGTGATGGGGGCGGGCGGTGTCATCGTGCCGCCGGATGGGTATTTCCGCATGATCCAGCCGGTTCTGCAGCGTTATGGCATCCCGCTCGTCGCCGATGAGGTGATCTGCGGCTTCGGCCGGACAGGGCATCTGTGGGGGGCGCAGGCGGTCGGCCTGCGGCCGGATATCATCGTGGCATCAAAGAGCATGTCGGCGGGTTATTTCCCGATGGGCGCCGTGATGCTGTCGGCCGACATGGACAAGCGGGCGACCGCCGCCTGCGAACGCTGGGAAGAGTTTCCGCATGGTTATACCACCGGCGGTCATCCCGTTGGATGCGCCATTTCGCTGGAAGCGATCCGCATCATCACGGAAGAGGGCATTCTCGACAACATTCGCACGGTCGGCCCGGTTTTCCAGGCCGGATTGCGCACGCTGGCCGAACACCCCATGGTTGGCGAGGCGCGCGGCCTTGGCCTGATGGGTGCGCTGGAGATGGTGGCGGACAAGAAAACCAAGACCGCCTATGCGGGGGAGTATCGCGTCGGGGACCGGATCGCCAAGGCGGCGCGCGATCTCGGCTTCATCATTCGTCCGCTCGGCGCCTCCGTGGTTCTGGCGCCGCCATTCATTGCCACGCTTGACCAGATCGGGCAGTTGCTGGATGTCCTGAAGCAGATTCTGGACGATGTTCATGCGGATGTGAGCAGGCATCACGCGTGAGATATTGCGACCTGCTCCCGGGCATTCCTCTCCGGGTGCAGGCCGTCTTGTGTCCTGGCGGTTTATGCCGTTGCCGCCAGACCGGCATTTTCCTTGAGTTTTCTGAATTTGCCGGACAGTTGCGACAGCTTGGCTTCCCATTCGGGATTGGGCGACTGGCCTTCGATCGTCCGGAAAAACACCTGCATCATGCATGTGATGGCAAACGGTTCGATGAGGGCCGCCTTGACGGCCCAGGCAAAGATGAGGGCGAGAAGGAAACCGCCTGATGTCCAACCGCCTGGAATCCAGTAGAGCAGGGCCGCTGCCGGCGCCAGCATCACCAGGAACACGGCGATCGACAGGCCGTAGACGATGACGGTCAGGAACGCGGCGTTGCGCAGCATCGTTCCCGCATTCTGGCCGTAGAGCACCAGTGCCGACTGTGCCGATTGCCAGGGATTGGGGCTGCGGGTCCGGATGATGTAGGCAAGCATGACCTCGTCGATGAAGCCGACGGCGATGCGCAGGAATGCCCGGATCAGCGACATGAGCTGGTCGAGGCCGGGAAGGGGCAGAAAGGCTGCGATACCCTGCACCAGTCCGGTGATGGCCGTCAGCACACCCTTGATCAACTGGTCAACGGCAAAAAGGACGCTTGCCTCGGCAAACCGGTTTGCGACGATGCCTCTGGCGTACTGGATCTGCCCCTGATTGTCCGGCAATGGCCTGCCATCGAGGAGCTCCACCAGCACGGCAATATGCCCTGCCTTGACGACGTAGAGGATATATTCCCGCATGAGATAGAGTGCTCCTGCGGTCATACAGAAGCCCAACAGCCCGCCGATGAAGATGGAATTGGCTCGGAAATTTTCGTCGCCGAGGCCGCCGATACCCCATCCGATACCGGCGCCGGTTGATGTGACAAGCACATAGGCGATGACCATGCCGAAATAGATCGCAATTCTAAGCGCGATGAACGGGGCCGTGCGCGCCATGAGGCCGAGTGAACGGCTGATACTGAAGTTCCACATGAGTGTCCTGCTTGATCTTTGAGAATGTACACCTGCTGGCGTGCCTGATTGCCATGTCGGCCATTCAACCGCCTGCGGAGATTAAAAGCTCTGAAACACATCGCGTTGGCGGCATTTGCGCCGCCAACGGATTGTGCGTGTTAGCGCATTTTGACGAGTTCAACGCGCCGGTTCTTTGAGCGGTTTTCCTCGGTTGCATTGCTTGCAGTAGGGGCAGACATGCCCGCACCGAAGGAGCGCAGCCGCCCGATCGCGATACCGTAGCGATCCGCCAGCGTTCTGGTCACCGATGCAGCCCGGCGCTTGGACAGGTCGACATTGTAGTCGAAATTGCCGACGTCATCCGTGTGGCCAACGATCAGAACATTGAGGTCCTGGTTCGATTTCATCATGTTGGCGATCTCCGCCAATGCGGCGTCGGATTCCGGCTTGATATCGGTCCGGTCTGTGTCGAAGAAAATGCCATAGAGCGCAACGCGGCCGCTGGTATCGAGGGCCGTTGCCATTTCGCGGGCATTGACGGTGACCATTTTCTGTTCACGCTTTTCCGGTTCCACCACGTTGACGAGGGCGATCGTCCGGTCGGTGAAACGGGCGCAATCGTCGGTGAAGCTCTTGGCAATGCGATAGGTATGGACCGTCGCATAGGCGTCCGCGCCGCCCTGCGGAAAGCTGGCTGCAAAAAAGCGCTGGTCATCGATCTTGTACGGCAGGGCCGAGCAGCCCAATGCATCATCGAATTTTGCCTGCAGCTTGCTTTCGTCGATGAAGTACATCATCAGGCTGGTGTCTTCATTGCCGCCCGTGGGGACGCGGGCCGACAGATCGGCGCTGCCGCCGCATTCTTCGCCCTTGCAGGAATAGAGAACCTTGCCGCCCTTCGCTGCGATTTCATCCTGATAGTTCCGCGTGACCTCGAGCGTGGAGCGGCCTTCGGGGGTGAGATAAATGAGCCGGGTCAGCTCGCCTTCGACCGTCTGCTTCTGCTTGGGCTTGAATATCTCCATATAGCTCTGTTCGGTCTTCTCGCCCGTGTCGACGAGCGGAGACAGCGGAAAGGTGAAGTCGGTGAATTTCTGGTGAAGATGGCTCAGGATGAGCGAGCCTTCATAGCGCTTCAGTGCCGGGCTGTCCGATGCGCCCGCAATGTCCTTCTTGGGCAGCGCTGTTTCCTGCGCCCATGCGGCTGTTGCCATCATGGCCACGATCAGGCTGGTGCGGACACATAATTTCGTGAAGTGGTTGAACATGATTTTTCCTGTCAATGGTCAGTTGAGTTGCATTCGCCAGGGTATGAGCCTGTGCCGCCGGGTGTTCATCGGTGGCTTGGCGATGTGGGGTGCAATCCGCGATTCCTGGGAGACTGTTAGGGATGGCGCCGCCTCATTTTGCATTTTACCGGGTTATAATACAAAAAATTGACTTGCCCGGAAACAAGGGGAGCTGATAGATAGGCCATCGAAACATGTAAAATGAAAACTTCTGGACGCGCATCATGAGCAAGATTCATATCAACCTGACCATGCTGAAGGCTTTGATTGCTATCGTGGAAGAAGGCGGGTTTTCCCGCGGCGCCGACCGGATCGGCGTAAGCCAGTCTGCCGTCAGCCACGCCATCCGCGGCCTGGAACTCGCGATAGGCGCACCGCTGATCGAGCGGCAGCGGGGCAATATGGAGCTGACGGCGATGGGCCAGAAAGTTGCCGAAGAAGCACGCGGCGTGCTGCAGGCCATTGAGCGGCTGCGGAAACTCGGCCAGAACCGGAATGTCTGCGGCACGGTGCGCGTCGGCGTTGTCGCCAGCATCGCGTCGCGGATTACGCCGGCGGCTTTGCGCGACCTGCGCCGCAATTTTCCCGATATCCGGCTCGATATCTGGGATGGAACTGACCAGGAAGTGCATGAATGGGTCAGAAATGGCCTGATCGACATCGGCATAGCCGGTATATGCGATGGTCTGAATGCCGAGCACTTCATGGAGGACAAACTGCTTCTCCTCGTTCCGCACGATCATGTCCTGGCCGGGCACGAGACCGTATTCCTGGCCGAATTGCAGGATGCCCGCTTTGTCGTATCGGCAACGGGGTGCGGACCGCAGATCGACGCGATGCTTGAGGAGGCCGGTGTTGCAATCGATGTTGTCGTGCGCGTGAGGGAAAAGGAAACGCTGTTTTCGATGGTCCGGTCCCATGTCGGCTTGGCCATGGTGCCTGAACTGGCGCTGCCGGCTATTGTCGATGGCTGTGTCGTGCGTCCGCTTGATCCGCCATTTTCCCGGAAACTGTTTCTGATGCACGGCGATGCCAGCCTGAACTCGTCTGCCCGGGCGGTGGCTGATGCGTTCAGGCGTGCTTCATGTAGCTTTGCTTTTTGTTTACCTGACGAAGCAATTCAGGACGATACCAGAATCGAGGAAAAGACGGCCTGACGCGGGGCTCGATCCCTCCCGCAAGGGATCGAGATTGCTGTGGTTCCCCGCTAGTGCACAAAGCCCATATGGCGCGGCAGCGACAATGTGATGTCCGGGATGAACGCGATCAGCAAGAGGCATATGAACAGGATCGCCAGATATTTGGCGATTGGCTTGACCGTCGCTTCCAGGGATACGCCGCCCACGGCACAACTCGTGTAGAGCCCGAGCCCCAATGGCGGTGCGAACAGGCCGAGCCCCATCGCGACGATGAGCACAATGCCGTAGTGCAGGGGATGGATGCCAAAGCTCTGCGCCACCGGAATGAGCAGCGGGCCGAAGATGATCAGGGCCGGTGCGCCTTCCAGTGCCGCCCCCATGACGATGAGGATCAGGATGGAGGCGACGATGAATGCCCAGGAGCCAGCACCGTGGCTGAGGTTGATCATGGCTTCCGCCAGCATGTGCGGCACCTGGTCGATGGTCAGCGAGAAGGCAACGGTCTGGGACGCCGCCACCACGAACAGGATCATACCGGCAAGCGTCGCGGAGCGGATGAACAGGTGTACTGTGCTGCGCCATGTCAGCTCCCGGAACACGAGGCGCCCGACCAGGAGCGCATAGGCCACGGCGAAGGCACCGATTTCAGTCGCCGTTGCAAAGCCGGAGCGGTAGCCGCCAAAAATGATGACGATGACACCAAGGCTGACTGCACCGCTCCATAGGAGATTGTTGAGACTACGGCCCGATGTTTCCACCGGGGCGGGCGGCGCTTTCTTGGAGAAGATGATGACGCCAAGGATGAGGGCTCCAGCCATCAGGATTGCCGGATAAATGCCTGCCGCAAACAGGCCGCCGATGGACAGGTTCGCCACATAGCCGAGAATGATGAGGTTGATGCAGGGCGGGATGGTTTCCGCCATGACGGCACTGGCCGCCAGAAGGGCCACGCCTTCGGAGGGATCATGGCCCGACCTCCGCATGGCCGGGATCATGACCGTACCGACGGCGGTCACATCCGCCAGCTTCGAGCCGGAAATGCCTGAAAACAGCACCATGCTGAGAATGGTGACGATGTTGAGCCCGCCCTTGCGCTCGCCGACACCCCGGCGCAGCAACTCAATCAGCCGCACCGACATGCCGTTCACTTCCATGGCAAGGCCAGTCAGGACAAAGAACGGTACGGCAAGCAGCACGAAATTGTCGATACCGCTGGATGCCTGCTGGGCAAACACCGCGAATGGAATGAAGCCATCGCCGAGAATGTAGAGCAAGGCGCCGACGCACAGTGAAAAGGCAATGGGAATGCCGCTGGACAGGCAAATGGCAAACCCGCCGAGCATGAGAACCAGCGGGCTGGGCGCATGATCAGGCAGAAGTGTTGACCAGAGTGTCACCACACCTGCCAGAACAAGAAGCCCGGCCAGGCCCATTGCGATATCCGCCCTGGGATAGGCCAGCAGCCGTGCCGCGGTGAAAATGGCCATGCAGAAGCCGCCGACAATAAGCGGATACATGAAGAGGTTTTGCGGCAGGCCGGTGGAGGTGACCTGCGTGGAGGCAGACTCGCAATATTCAATGGCGAAAACCGCCACGGCGAGTGTCACACCGAGTTCGATCCACAAACCGGCCGCTTCCACGCGGGATGCATGCTGCGGCGCCAGCTTGTCCCGCAGGATACGGATACCGACATGATTGCCCTTGGCGACCGCTGCAGCACCACCCAGGAAGGCGACGGTGATAAGCAGCATGCGTGCGACTTCATCGGCCCACAGAATGGTGTCGTTGAAGACAAAGCGCCAGAGGACGGCGATGATGACCAGCGCGAGATCGGCGGCCAGGGCGATGGCAGCAAGAATTTCGACGATGCGCAGGAGAGCGCCGACAAACGGCGCCCCCCTGACAGCTGGTGCATGGGCGGTGGGCAAGGCGGCCTCGACTGACATGGGCGACCTCAGGCCTTGGTGATGGATTCAAGCACGGGCTTGGTGCTCGGGTAGGCCTTGGCGAACTCGTCCCAGAGCGGCATGACAAGCTGCTTGAAGGCGGCACGGTCGACCTCGTGCGTCGTCACGCCATTGCCGCGCAGTTTTGCCAGCGCGCTGGCTTCGATCTCGTTTGCCTTGCTGCGCTGGAAGGCGGAGGCTTCCGCCGCGGCCTCGCGGAAGGCGGGCAGGTGTTCCGCCGGTATTTTGGACAGTGCGCGCCTGCCGATGACGATGGTCTGCGGATTGCAGATATGCTGGGTGAGGGAAATGTGCTTGGCCACCTCGTAGCACTTCAGCGCCAGGACAGTCGGTGCATCATGTTCCAGCCCGTCAATGACGCCCGTTTGCAGGGCGGTGTAGACTTCGCCCAGCGACATCGGCGTGGGCGAAGCCCCCATCGCCTTCAGCGTCGCGACGAAATTGGCAACCGGCAGAACGCGAATCTTCTGTCCCTTCAGCAGTTCGGGCGTGTTGGCGGGCTGGCGCGCCGTCACATTGCGTCCGCCAAGACTATAGGCCCAGCTGACCACCTCGACGCCAATCTTGTCGGCAAAAATGCCGTTCAGCACCTTGCCCGCGCTGCCATCGAGCACCGGTCCGGCCGCATCCATCGAATTGAAGAGATAGCCGAGATCGAGAACACCGATTTCCGGCGCAAGCGTGCCCCAGATGGAGGAGCCGGAAATCATCATGTCGACAATGCCGAGCTTCACCTGGCCGACAATGTCGGCTTCCTTGCCAAGCTGATTGTCGGGGAAATATTTGATCTCGACGGCATCGCCGGCCTTGTTCTTCAGGCTGCTCTGGAAGCGGTCATACCACAACCAGTGCGCCGAGTTCGGATCGGCGGGCAGGGACGACGACATGCGCAGGGTCACCGGGGCGGCTTCGGCGCGTGTCGCGCGGCCAAGAATGGCAAATGTTCCGGCACCGGCAAGGCCAAAGCCAAATGCACGGCGTGTCAGGCGAAAATCCTTCATAGTCTCTCCTCCACATCGGCCACTCCCCGTGGCCTTGATTGTTCCCGACGCCAGACATGATCGGCGTCACCCCATGCTGCCGTTCTTCCTCAGGACGGCTTCGGACACGATGGCGGACTCCTCAATCCGCCCGCCGTGTTGCTGGCTCTATGCACGCTTTGCTTGGTTCAGGCGGATTCCTGTGCGAAACAGCATGGGTGCCATGTTTATCCGGCACCGGATTCAGATTCACAAACAGGCCGTCGCTTGACCGCGGCTGGCACGGCATATACTAGTATGGTAGTATGATATGGTAATCGATGCAATGCAAGCGGATTGGAGGAGCAGGTTTGACGATTGATCTCAGCCGTGGTGGCTCAACGGCGCACCGGCTCGAAAAGGAGCTGCTCAGGGCCATTGTTTCGCTGGAATTATATCCGGGCGTGCGCTTGTCGGAGCAGGAGATTGCCGAGCGCTACGGCGTGTCGCGCCAGCCCGTGCGCGAAGCCCTGATCGCACTCAGCAAACAGCAGTTTGTCGAAGTGCTGCCGCAGCGGGGCACGATGGTGGTCAAGATTTCCATTGCCAAGATGCGCGAGGCACGGTTTCTGCGCGAGGTCATCGAAAGTGCCGTTGTGCGCCGTGCCTGTGAAGCATTTGATCCGGCAAGCCGGGAAAAGATCGATGAGGCGCTTGAAGCGCAGGCGCGTGCCGCCGCGCGAACCGACCACAGCGCTTTCCAGAGATTCGACGAGCAGTTCCACATTGCGCTTGCGGAAGGCGCGGGCTGCCCCATGGCGTGGTCGGTCGTCGGCAACCTCAAGGCCCATATGGATCGGGCCTGCCAGCTTACCCTGCTGAATGCGGCAGCCATGCAGCTTCTCATCCAGCAGCATCAGGCAATTGTCACCGCCATCGATGCAGCCGATCCCGAAGCGGCGGAAGCGGCGATGCGCCACCACCTCACCGAAATATTGCGGGCTCTGCCGGAGGTCGAGAAAAACCATCCGGATCTGTTCGAATAAGGGTCAGCTTATCGCATCATGCCGGCTCGACTTCAGCTCCCGGCCGAGAAACAGGACCATGACTGCTGCTGCCGCAAGGCAGCAGGCAAGCACGCCCATACCGATCTGGAAACTGCCGGTACTCTGTTTGATCCAGCCGACGAGATAGGGACCGACGAAACCGCCGAGATTGCCGACAGAATTGATCAGCGCGATGCCGCCGGCCGCCGCCGTTCCCTGCAGGAAGACCGGTGGCATAGCCCAGAAGGGTCCGAGGCTCGCATAGATGCCGATGGAAGCGATGCCGAGACAGAGCAGGGCCACCAGATTGGACTGGAGATAGACGCTGCCGATGAAGCCGATGGCGCTGACCGCCGCGGCAATGGCGACATGCCAGACCCGCTCGCCGGTTTTGTCGCTGTGCCTGCCCCAGAGCAGCATGGCGATGGCGCTGACGAGATAGGGGAGCGCGGTGATGAAGCCGACCTGCGTGTTGGAAAAACCCATCGCCTTGATCATTTGCGGCAGCCACAGGCCGATGCCGTAGAGCCCGATCACGATGCCGAAATAGACAAGGCCGAGGAGCAGCACCCGCCTGTCGACCAGGGCGGGCCAGAGCCTGTGCTGGGCGCGGCCGGAATGGGCGAGGTGATCCTTGTCCAGTCTCTCCTGGACGATGCGGCGTTCGGTCAGTGTCAGCCAGGGTGCCTGCGCGGGGCCATTGGGCAGCAGGCGCAGCACCGCAAGGCCGAGCAGGCAGGACGGGATGCCCTCGATGATGAACAGCCACTGCCAGCCTTTCAGCCCCCAGGCATGCTCGATCCCGATGATCAGGCTGGAAAGCGGTGCGCCGACGGCGCTTGCCAGCGGCACCGCTGCCATGAACAGGCCGATGAATTTCGCCCGCTGCGCCGCCGGAAACCAGTATGTGAGGTAAAGGATCATGCCGGGAAGAAACCCCGCCTCGGCAAGGCCGAGCAGAAAGCGCAGGATGAAGAAACTCCATGGCCCCTGTACAAAGGCCATCGCGGCGGAGACAAGTCCCCAGGTGATCATGATCCGGGCGATCCACAGCCGCGCCCCGACCTTTTCGAGAATGACGTTGCTGGGCACTTCAAACAGGAAATAGCCGAGAAAGAAGATGCCCGCACCCCATCCATAGACATAGGGTGTCAGGCCGACATCGTCGTTCATGGTGAGGGCCGCAAAGCTGATATTCACCCGGTCGAGAAATGCGACGAGATAGAGCACCATCATGAAAGGAATGATGCGCAGGCTTATTTTACGGTACGGATCGACCGTTTCGTTCAGTGACATGCGTGCCTCCCAACCCACTGTCATGATCTGCCGCTTCTTTGTCAGGCCAGATCGATCGTCTTGTTCTTCAATTCCTGCAGAATCATCTCATTGATATCAGAAAAGATCCCGATCCGGCCATTGTTAGGATCACCGATCCAGAACTGCGTCAGACGCGTGATGCTCATGCGGGCAGCGCTGGCGTGTCGTGGTTGCAAACACAGATCTTGTTGCCGTCCGGATCGCGGAAATAGGCGCCGTAATAATGCGCGTGGTAATGCGGCCGAAGGTCGGGCGGGCCCTCGCAACGGCCGCCGCTGGCCAGAGCCAGGGCATGGATGCTGTCGACACTTGCCCGGTCCGGCGCAAGAAATGCAATCATCTGACCGTTGCCGGATCGGGCGGGTTCCCCGTCAAAAGGTGTTCCGATGAGAAAGAGCGGGCGCCCGCCATTCCGCGGCTGCCAGCCTGCCCACGGTTTCTGCGGATCGGAAAAACGCAGCTGATTGCCCAATATCTCCATGATCGGGGTGTAGAAGGCGACCGCGCGCGCGAAATCATTGGTGCCGACGTAAACATGCGAAAACATGGATGTCCCCCTTGGTCGCCCTGCGCTCCGGCCGTGAAATCGCACAGCGCTGCCGGATTCGGATTTGCGCCGGAAATTAGCACGGCGGGCGTTGCGGGCAAGCGCTGCAATTGTGTATCGGTGGTTTTGCCCATGAAAGGAAATTCAAATTGTCTCCAACCACTTCCGCCGTTTTCAGCAAGCCGTTTGCGGCACTGCTTTTCGACATGGATGGCACGATCCTCAATTCGCTGGCTTCCGCCGAGCGCATATGGGGCAACTGGGCACGCCGCCGGGGCCTTGATGTGGAAACGTTCCTGCCAACCATGCACGGCGTTCGCGGTGTCGACACGATCCGCCGGCTGGCTTTGCCGGGGGTGGACCCGGAAGCGGAGGCAGCGGAGATCGAGCGGGAGGAAATCGACGATGTTGAAGGTATCGTCGCGATTGCCGGAGCGGTGGCTTTTCTGAACTCTCTGCCGCCGCAGAGCTGGGCGATCGTGACATCGGCTCCCCTTGCACTGGCGCTGCGGCGGCTGGAAGCTGCGGGTATTCCTGTTCCCCAAACGATGGTGACGGCCGAGGATGTCTCGGTCGGCAAGCCGAATCCCGAATGCTATCTGCTCGGTGCCGAAAAACTCGGGGTGGATATTGCGGATTGTCTGGTTTTTGAAGACGCGCCAGCCGGTATTCAAGCGGGTGAGGCGGCAGGTGCCGAGGTCATCGTGGTGACGGCGACGCAGGTGCACGCGATTGCGACCGCTCACCCGACAATCGCCAGCTACGACACCATCGCCGCCAGTGTCGGCACTGACGGGAAAATCTCCATCGTCAGCCGGTAGGGCGAACGGGACCGGGCGTTCAGGCGTTCGCCCGACTAGTGGAACGAATTTGACATTCGCATCCCATTTCACATGACGCGCAGCATGCGAATGTCGAATTCAAAGTTCCACTAGAATCTTATCGCTGCTAGTGGTCCTTTGATTCTGACATTCGCCTGAACGGCCTGTATCAACGGGATGCAAATGTCAGAATCGGACCACTTGCATAGAGATTGCCGTACTGTTCGCGCAGCACATTCTTCTGCACCTTGCCCATGGTGTTGCGCGGCAGGTCATCGACGAAAATGATCCGTTTGGGCTGCTTGTAGCGCGCAAGGCGATCCTGCAGCGCGTCGAGAATGGCTTTCTCATCGATATCGGCGCCGGGGTGCCTGACCACGACGGCGGTCACGCCCTCGCCGAAATCCGGATGGGCAACGCCGATCACCGCGCTTTCCACGACGCCCGGCAGTTGGTCGATTTCGGTTTCCACTTCCTTGGGATAGATGTTGTAGCCGCCCGATATCACCAGATCCTTGCCGCGGCCGACAATGTGCACATAGCCACCCGCATCGATCTTGCCGAGATCGCCGGTGATGAAGAAGCCGTCATCGCGGAACTCCGCCTTGGTCTTCTCCGGCATGCGCCAGTACCCCTTGAACACATTCGGCCCCTTGACCTCGATCATACCGGTTGCATCGGCCGGGAGCATCGCGCCGGTTTCTGGATCGGTGATACGCACGGCAATGCCTGGAAGCGGGAAGCCGACCGTTCCGGCAATCCGCTCGCCGTCATAGGGATTGGAGGTGTTCATATTGGTTTCCGTCATGCCGTAGCGTTCCAGAATGGCATGGCCGGTGCGCTGCTGGAATGCGCGGTGCGTATCGGCAAGCAGAGGCGCCGAGCCGGAGATGAACAGCCGCATTCCCTGGACGGCATTGCGGGTCAATCCCTCATTCTGCAAAAGCCTGACATAAAAGGTGGGAACGCCCATCATGGTGGTGGCGCGCGGCATCAGCGACAGGATTTCCGCCGGGTCGAACTTCGGCAAGAGGAACATTGATGCGCCGGACATCAGGATGACGTTGGTGGCGACGAAAAGCCCGTGGGTGTGAAAGATCGGCAGAGCATGGATCAGGCGATCCTTGGCTGTGAACTGCCAGTAGGCCCGCAACGTCAGGGCATTCGACAGGAAATTGTCATGGGTCAGCATCGCGCCTTTGGAACGGCCTGTCGTGCCCGATGTGTAGAGGATGGCGGCGAGATCGTCCGGTGCTCTTGGACTGTCGGGAAAATCCGCCGGTTGACCGCTTGCGATATGCATGAGCGAGCCGCCGCCGTGGTCATCGAGCGTCTCAACCGATGCTCCATATTTCGATGCCACGGCCTTGATGCCATCGGCTGCCTGCGGAGTTGCCACGACGAGACGCGGTTCGGCATCACCGATGAAGTAGTCAAGTTCAGCGAGGGTGTAGGCGGTGTTCAACGGCAGATAGACCGCACCGCAGCGGATGCAGGCGAGATAGAGCATCAAGGCTTCGGCGCTTTTTTCCACCTGAACGGCCACACGGTCGCCGGGCACAACGCCCAGGTCGCCAAGGGTGCTCGCGATCTGGCCGGAGCAGCGCAGCATGTCGCCATAGGTCCATGTGCGGCCGTCGCCTGTTTCAATGAACACCGTGTTGCCGGCTGGAATGGCATGCCGGATGGCGTCAAACAGGTGGTTGCTCATGAATTCAGTTCCTCGTCGTCTGCTCTGTTTTTGCCGCGGCACAAACGACTGTAGCAGAACGGAAACGATACCGCCCAAGCGATATCGGGCTGAAAGCCTGACAGGCGGGTATAAATTGGCGGGAGGCGGATTTGCCGCTCCCGCCAGCAGACAGATCGGGCGTTAGCTCTTGCCGCCGTTCTTCTTGCATTCGGCGCGGAACTTGTGGCGTTCCTTGCCATGCAGGCCCTTGGCATCAGCCTGAGCCGAGCAAGCCTTGGAGATGGCTGTCTTGGCCGGGGTGGTGGTTGCTGTGGCAGCCGGGGCAGTAGCGGGCTTCTTGGCCATGGAATTGGCCGCCGGCTTCATCGTGGTTGCCGGTGCGGTTGTGGTCGCTGGCGCTGTCGTTGCGGGGGCTGCAGTCTGTGCCATTGCGCTTGTGCCGACAAAGGCAAGGATCGCGGTGGCGGTAAGGGTGGCAACTAGTCTCATGGTCGTTTCCTTTGAGTTACAAACCCGTTTTGTAGCGCGTCATGACGCGAAGTTTTCTCGCGCTACGGTTGCACCTGAGCACTGCTTGCATTTCGCCAAGCCCTTGCAAATCAATGAGATGCGCGGCGCTATACGTCATGCCAACATTGCTCGAGTCACAGAATATTGATCGACCGTGTTTTCTTTGTGTGCATCCACATTAATTTTTTTCCATGAAACGGCCATGTTTGCAGCTGCTTGACGCTCGCACATCACGGCTCTATATCGGCGCTTCAACCGAGAGCTGCACCTACGATGAAAGCCACCACGCTCGCAACCCGCTAGGCCGTAACAACCGTTTTCAACCGTTGTTGCGGCATTCAAAGTTCTCACCATGCTTCTTGCGTTGGGATCAATGATCGCCGCCGAACCTTCCTGTTCGCGTGGGATTTTTTGTTATGCTTTACCCCAAAAATTGGACTTATTCGCTGCCGGCGGCCTTGCTGTTGATGGCTCCCTTTGACCTGCTCGCTTCGCTGGGCATGGATATCTATCTGCCCGTCGTCGTCCGCATGCCCTCGGTTCTCCAAACCACACCGGCAACAATCCAGCTGACACTCAGCCTGTACATGATCGTTCTTGGCTGCGGGCAATTGCTGTTCGGCCCGCTGGCCGACCGAATCGGGCGCAGGCCCGTCCTGCTCGGCGGGGCATTCCTGTTCGCGCTTGCCTCCGCCGGATTGGCCATGACCAGTTCGGCCGGCGTTTTCATAGCGCTGCGGGTTCTCCAGTCGGCGGGCGGGGCGGCGGCCCTGGTGGCAACCTTTGCCACTGTCCGCGACGTCTATGCAGCGCGGCCGGAAGGCGCCATCATCTATGGTCTGTTCGGCTCCATGCTGGCCTTCGCCCCGGCTTTCGCACCCATGATCGGCGCGCTGGTTGACCATATGTTCGGCTGGCGGGCCATTTTCTGGTTGCTTGCCGGCCTTGCTGCTTTGTCCGGGCTGCATGCGTTTCTGCGTTGGCCCGAAACATGTCCGGTACAGACACATCCGGCGACACTCCAAGGCAGTTTTGGCAGGGTGTTCTCCAGCGTCACGTTCTGGACCTACACAATGGGTTTCAGCACTGCCATGGGGACATTCTTCACCTATTTCTCGACGGCGCCGCGCATTCTCATGCAGGCGCTTGGCTTGTCCTCGACCATGTTCAGCCTCGTCTTTGCAACCGTTGCCCTTGTCATGATCGTGTGCAGCCGCTTCGGTGGTGTATTCGTCAGGCGCTGGGGCCAACAGGGATGTCTGGTCAGGGGCATGGCATTGTTCCTGGCCGGCGCGGTGTTGCTGATTGCGGGGCAGATAATCCTGCCAATCTCCATTGCAACGTTCATGGTGCCGATGTGGATCATGGCGTGCGCCATATCATTGACATCTGCCGTTGCGGCAAACGGGGCTTTGCGCGACTTTGGCGATATCGCGGGAACGGCGACAGCCATCTACTATTTCATCCAAAGTGTGATTGTCGGGGCTGCTGGAACGCTGGCTGTGGTCCTGCTTCCCGAGGCGAGCTTTTGGCCTGTTGCGGTGTTTGCAGCCGTTGCGGCCGTTGCCACGCTTGGCCTGGCAGGCCTGTGCGGACCTGATGAAAAGCATGTAACCCTTTAATCACACTGCATCATTTGCGATCCCGACCAGATGACGGCCGGGGTCGCGGATATGGCAATCGGCTCATGCCCTGTAGGAATGCAGTTCCGGATCGAGCTCCACCTCCACCACATTGGTGAAGACCGCCGTGGCGATCATGATGCCGGCAAAGGCGACAAGGTTGACCAGCGTCGGCTCGTCATAACGCGCGGCCAATTTGTTCCACAGCCTCTGGGGTACCGCATTGGCATCGGCAACAATGGCCTTGCCGAAGTCCATCAGCACCGTTTCATCCGCATCCGGGATGATGGTCTCGGGCTGCAGGCCAGAATCGATCAGCGCGCGGCGGAAAAAGGTAACGGGCACATCCGCATGGCTTGCCTGCGCGATGGCGAGCGACAGAAGCCAGATGGCGCGATCCGGCAGGGCCGGGCGCAGCAGATCGCGCAAGGTGAACCATTCGGCATAGATGCGGTGGGCGACGGGTGAATGCAGCATGATGCGCTTCATATTGGTCATGCGGCCGCGCAACTGCAGCTCCCGGTCATGCTCCGCGCGAACATCCGGTGCTGCGTCTTCATAAACAATCGGGGAAATGCGGCTCATGGGAAATATCCCTTTGTGACAGGTTTGCGGGGGTAGCGGGCAGGATGCTCAAAGGCATATATTTTCTGGCGGCGGCGCGCCATGCAAAACCCGCTGGCAGATTCATTTCGCGGCAAAACCCGGCTGTATTCCACATTGTGGAAAATTCTAGCTCCGGTTGCGGCAATTGTTGAAAGGTTTTTCGCCTGCTGCTCTGCACAAAAGATAGCCATCCCTCGCTCAATCCGTGTGCATTCGCGAATATCCGGGACGAAACAAGACGTTTCTCTTTTCGCTATTCACACTGCCTACGGGGGCCAGAACATGACAAAAACCATAGAAAATCTCGGAAAAAACGGGAAAATCACGCGGCGCGTGGGCCTGTTTGCGCTGGCGGCTTCGGCCATCGCCATTGCCAGCTTCACCGCGCCACAGCCATCCCAGGCGGCTGACAAGGCCATCAAGGTCGGCATCATCAGCGGTGAGGACGAAGATGTCTGGAAAGTCGTGACGGCGGAAGCGGCCAAGAACGGCCTGAAAATCCAGACGGTCGTTTTCAATGACTATACCCAGCCGAACGAAGCGCTGGAACGTGGCGATCTCGACGCCAATGCATTCCAGCACAAGCCCTATCTCGACAACCAGATCAAGACGCAGGGCTACCACATTGTTCCGGTCGGCTACACCGGCGTCTGGCCCATCGGCCTTTATTCCAAAAAGTTCAGCAAGATTGCCGAACTGCCGCAGGGCGCCGTGATCGGTGTGCCGAATGATCCGTCGAACGAGGGCCGTGCGCTGCGCGTGCTGGAAGACCAGGGCGTCATCAAGCTCAAGCCCGGCACGGGCATTCTCGCCACCATTGCCGACATTGCCGAGAATCCGAAGAAGGTGAAGATCAAGGAACTCGACGCCGGTATCGTCGGCCGTTCGGTCGAAGATCTCGACGCAGCCGTGGTCAATACGGATTGGGCGCTGAAGAGCGGCCTGACACCGGCAAACCGTATCGCCCAGGAAAAGATCGCCGACAATCCTTACCGCAACTTCATTGCCGTGAAGGCCGGGCAGGAGAAGGAGCCATGGGTGAAGACCCTCGTGTCCTCCTATCAGAACGACAAGGTCAAGACGGAATTCGACAAGGTGTACAAGGGAACAGGTATCAGCGCTTACTGATAACCGGTTGATCTTACAAGCAATCACGACAAAGCGGCTCGCAGCATCGATATATGCCGCGGGCCGCTTTCCCGGTTGAGGCGGGTGCCGTTGCGGCATCCCTCCAAGAGGAAAACATATGAACTCGCATGTCTCCGTTCCCGGCCAGACGGGTGCAATCATGGCCGATACGCCGCTTGCCGACGCTGTCGTGCGGCTTGAGAATGTCAAGCGGCATTTTGGGGAAACGCCGGCTTTGGATGGTGTGTCCCTGACGGTCCGCAAGGGTGAAATCCTCGGCATCATCGGCCGCAGCGGCGCGGGAAAGTCGACGCTGATCCGCTGTCTGAACGGGCTGGAACGGCCGGAATCCGGCGCCATTTTCGTCGAAGGCAGGCAGATCACCGGGCTCAGCGAGCGGGAATTGCAGCCTTTCCGTCGCCGTATCGGCATGATCTTCCAGCACTTCAACCTGCTGTCGGCCAAGACGGTGGAAGAAAATGTGGCGCTGCCGCTGAAGATCGAGGGCCGTCCGAGGGCTGAACGGCTCAACCGCGCGCGCGAACTGCTCGATCTTGTCGGCCTTTCCGACAAGGCAAGGGCCTATCCGTCCTCCCTGTCCGGCGGGCAAAAGCAGCGCGTCGGCATTGCGCGGGCGCTGGCGGCGCGCCCGGCGCTGCTGCTTTCGGACGAAGCGACATCGGCGCTTGATCCTGAGACAACCCGTTCGATTCTTGCGCTGCTGAAGGATATCAACCGCAAGCTTGGCCTCACCATTCTGCTGATTACGCATGAGATGGAGGTGGTCCGCTCCATCGGGGACCGCGTGGCGGTTATCGACGCCGGAAAGATCGTCGAGGAGGGGCCTGTCTGGTCGGTGTTCGCCGATCCGCAGACGGATATTACCAGAAGCCTGCTGGCGGGTATTCGCCCGCAGCTTCCGGCGCATATCGCCGATGCCCTATCGCCGGAACCCGGCGGCGAAGCCGTGCTGGGTGTCGATCTCGCCGGTGCGGCGGCGCAGGGCACATTGCTTGCCGAGCTGCCACGGCCGTTCCGCCTGCTGCATGGCGGTGTCGATCATGTGCAGGACCAAGCGGTCGCCCGGCTTTATCTTGCGGTTCCGGCAGTGCCTGCCGGTGCTGTCCAGATATTCATTCAATTTCTCGAGGCCCGTTCGGCCCGTGTGGAGGTGCTCGGCTATGTCACCGGTCATGCTTGATCTTCTCGTTCAATCCATCTGGGAAACGCTTGTCATGACCGGCGCCTCCGGTCTGATCTCGCTGGCTGCCGGTTTGCCGCTGGGCCTCGCTCTGGTGGCAACGGACCGTGGCGGTATTGCGCCCAATCCCTGGGTCAACAGTGTGCTTGGTGCTGTCATCAATGCCTTTCGGTCCGTGCCCTTCATCATCCTGCTGGTGGCGCTGATCCCGATAACGCGGTTCATTGTCGGAACGTCCATCGGCACGTGGGCGGCCATCGTGCCGCTGTCCATCGGCGCGACGCCCTATTATGCCCGGATTGCCGAGGTGTCGCTGCGCGAAGTCGATCGCGGGCTGATCGAGGCCGCACGCGCCATGGGCGGCAACCGCTGGACGATCATCCGCGAAGTGCTGGTGCCCGAAGCGTTGCCGGGCATCGTTGCCGGTTTCACGGTAACGCTCGTCACCCTGATCGGCGCATCGGCCATGGCCGGTGCCATCGGTGCCGGTGGTCTGGGTGATCTGGCCATCCGCTACGGTTACCAGCGCTTTGAAACCTCGATCATGATTGCCGTGGTGATCGTGCTGATTGTCCTTGTCTGCGGCATCCAGTGGGTGGGCGACAGGCTGGTCAAGCGGCTCGATCACCGCATTTAAAAGAAACGATTGGCGGGGCGCTGCAGGCCCAGATTGTCGCGCAGCGTCCTGCCTTCATACTCGGTGCGAAAAATGCCGCGCCGCTGCAGTTCCGGCACGACCTTTTCGACAAAATCATCAAGGCCTTCCGGCAGATAGGGGAACATGACGTTGAACCCGTCGGAGCCTTCCTCCTCAAGCCATTGCTGCATCTCGTCGGCGATGGTTTCCGGCGTCCCGACGAAGGCGAGACCGGCATAGCCGCCGAGGCGCTGCGCCAGCTGGCGCACCGTCAGGTTCTCCCGCCGCGCCAGATTGACCGTACGTTCAAGACTGCTCTTGCTGGCATTGGTGTCGGTGATCTCGGGCAAAGGCCCATCGGGATCGAAACCGGAGGCATCATGACCAAGCGCAATCGACAGGGAGCCGACGGCGTTGGCATAATGCACAAGGCTGTCGAGATGCGCGCGCTTTGCCTTGGCTTCCTCAACCGTATCGCCCACCACGACAAACGCAGCGGGGAGAATTTTCAAATGATCGCGCGGGCGCCCGATTTTATCCATGCGGGCCCTGATATCCGCATAGAGGCTTTGACCGTCGACAAGACGGCCTGGCGCGGCAAAGACCAGTTCGGCGGTTTCGGCCGCAAGCTGGCGACCCGGCTCCGATGAGCCCGCCTGCACGATGACCGGCCAGCCCTGCACAGGACGGGCGATGTTGAGCGGGCCGCGCACCGACAGGAATTCGCCCTTGTGGTCGAGCACATGCATGCGCTCCGGGTCGAAATAGATGCCGCTCTCCGCATCGCGGATAAAGGCGTCGTCGGCAAAACTGTCCCACAGCCCCGTAACCACATCGAAGAATTCCCGGGCGCGGCGGTAGCGCTCATCATGCTCCATGTGGTCCTCCAGCCCGAAGTTGAGCGCGGCGTCCGGGTTGGAGGTGGTGACGATGTTCCAGCCCGCACGTCCGCCGCTGATATGGTCGAGCGAGGCGAAGCGGCGGGCGATGTGATAGGGCTCGTCAAAGGTCGTCGAAGCGGTGGCGATCAGCCCGATATGCTCCGTCGCGCCGGCCAGGGCGGAAAGAAAGGTGAACGGTTCGAAGGATGTCACCGTGTGGCTGCGCTTCAGCGCTTCCACCGGCATGTTCAAGACGGCCAGATGGTCGGCCATGAAGAAGGCGTCGAACTTGCCGCGCTCCAGCGTCTGGGCGAAGCGCTTGAGATGCCCGAAATTGAAGTTTGCATCCGCATAGGCGCCGGGATAACGCCATGCGCCGGTATGGATGCTGACGGGCCGCATGAAGGCGCCAAGATGCAGCTTGCGTGTCGTGCTCATCGCATGTCCTTTTACAATGGGGGCTGTATGGGAAACAGTCTGTGGCTCATTTGCATATGGGGTGGTCAGCTTTGCTGGAGAAGGCCCATGCGCCGCGAAATGAAACGTTCCATCGCCGACAATCCGTCATAGATCATGACGGCGAGAACACCGACGATCAGGCCGCCCTGCAGGACAAAGGAGAGGTTGTTCGATTGCAGCCCGGCAATGATCACTTCGCCCAGCGTTTTGGCGGCAACCGTTGAGCCGATGGTGGCCGTCGCCAGATTGATCGTCACGGAGAGGCGTATGCCGGCAAGAATGATCGGCATCGCCAACGGCAGCTCGACTTTGACAAGCCGCTGCCAGCCGGTCATGCCGACGCCGCGCGCCGCATCGGTGACGGTCGGTGGCAGGGTGGTCAGGCCGGTCAGCGAATTTTCGAAGATCGGCAGCAATCCGTAGAGAAACAGCGCGATCAGCGTGGGCTTTTCACCAAAGCCGACGGCGGGGACGGCAAGCGCGAGCACCGCCACGGGCGGAAATGTCTGGCCGATGTTCACCAGACTGCGGGACAGCGGCAGAAACTCCGCGCCGAAGGGGCGCGTGACCAGAATGGCCAGCGCGACGGCCACAATGGTCGCGCCCGCCGTTGCAATGGCAACGGTGCGCAGGTGGAGCAGCGTCAGGGTCAGCAGGCTGCCCTGATTGTAGATCACCGGAGCGTTGTTCTGCGTCAGCGGGCGAAAGATGGGTTCAAACCAATCGGGCCGCAGGAGAAACACGATCAGCAGCGCCAGAATGCCGATGCGCAGAATGGTGGGCAGGCGCAGTTTCATGCCGCGGGCCTCGATGCCCGCTTGACCAGGCCATCGACGGTGACCCGGCCGATGGCTTTTCCGGCCTCGTTGACGACAGGCAAAGCGGGGCGGCCCGACCACAGGAGCTCGGCCAGGGCATCGCGCTGGGTGGCAGAGGCCGGAATGGCTTCGCCCTCAGCTGTGCCGGGTTCCACCGCATCACCTGTGGGACTGAGGGACAGGAAGCGGAACGGCCGGTCACCGGTGCCGACCAGCGTCGCGACGAAATCCGTCGCCGGATTGGCGAGAATTTCTGCCGGCGTCGCATATTGCAGCAGGTTGCCGCCATCCATCACCGCGATCTTGTGGCCGAGATGGATCGCTTCCTCCATGTCATGCGTGACGAGAATGATCGTGGTGCCGAACCGTTTCTGGATGGCAAGCAGGTCCTCCTGCGCCTTCGAGCGTATGACGGGATCGAGCGCGCCGAAGGGTTCGTCCATCAGCAGCACATTGGGTTCGGCTGCCAGCGCCCGGGCAACGCCGATGCGCTGCTGCTGGCCGCCGGAGAGTTCATGCGGATAGCGCGGGCCGAATGTTTCCGGGTCGAGCTGGAACAGGGCAAGCAGTTCGCTGACGCGGGCATCGGTTTTTGCCTTGTCCCAGCCGAGAAGCTCGGGAACCACAGCGATATTCTGGGCGACAGTGCGGTGCGGGAAGAGGCCATGACCCTGAATGGCGTAACCGATGCGGCGGCGCAGTTCGTATCCGGGCAGGGTACGGTTGTCCTCGCCATCGAGCTTGATCACGCCCGCTGTCGGTTCGACCAGCCGGTTGATCATGCGCATCAGCGTGGTCTTGCCAGAGCCCGACGTGCCGACGATGACGGTGATCGTTCGCGGCTCGACGACCAGCGAGACGTCGTTGACGACCGTTGCAGCACCATAGCGCTTGGTGATGTTCTCGATTTCAATCATGCGGATGCCCTCGAGTGAAAGGGGGAGCTGAGTTCGACTGCCGCGTCGAGAATGATCGCCGCGGCAAAGGCGAGAAGCACGGTGGGAACGGCCCCGAGCAGAACCAGGTCCATGGCGGTCTGGCCGATGCCCTGAAACACGAAGACACCGAAACCGCCGCCGCCAATCAGCGCGGCGATGGTGGCAAGACCGATGTTCTGCACAAGGACGATGCGCACGCCGGTCAGGATCACGGGAAAGGCCAGGGGAAATTCCACCCGGAACAGGCGCTGCCATTCTGTCATGCCGACACCGCGCGCGGCATCATTGGCCTGTGGCGGTACGCCGGCAAGCCCGACCACCGTATTGGCCACCACTGGCAGCAGGGAATAGAGAAACAGCGCGACGAAGGCGGGTGCCATGCCGATGCCCTTGATACCGATTTCCGCAGCACCCGGCACGTGTGCAGCGATCCAGCCGAGCGGGGCGATCAAAATGCCGAACAGAGCGATGGAAGGGATGGTCTGGACGATATTGAGTACGTTCAAAACGACAGCGCGCAGCTTCTGCACCCGGTGACACAGGACGCCAAGCGGTATGCCGACGATCACCGCAGCGGCGAGCGAGCCGAGTGCCAGCGTCACGTGCTTGCTGGCCTCCGCCCAGAAACTGTCGGCGCGGGCGCTGTATTCCTTGAGAATCGACAACTTGTCCCAACTGCCGGTGAACAGGACAAAACCGAGGAAGGCCCCGGCCAGGACCAGGACGAGGATGCGGAACGGCGGTGTCGGGCGCAGACGCGTCAGGGCATCCGCCGCAAGCAGGGCGAAGGCAAAGAGCAGCAGCCAGAAGCCCGATGCGGGAGACACGCGCGCATAGGTATTGCCCGGCGGTGTCAGATGGTCGGCCGCCGTGCCGATCAGCAGCAGCAGGGCGGCCAAGGCGGCAAAGCTGGCTGCCAGCCGCAGTGTCGAGGGCGTGCGGAACAGTCCAATGAGAACGGCTGCTGCAATGACCGCCAGAAGCGTGGGGCCCGCCCCGGAGGGCAAGGCCGCCAACAGCGTTTGCGGTTCACCGGCGACGATCCGGTTGGCACGGAACGTGGCGAAGGGCGCCGCCGCCACGGCATATCCGGCGATCAGGGCAATCGCGACACCGAGTTTGTCCAGACGCACGCCATGGCCTCCTTTTCGCCGGAACAGGGTGAGATTCCGATTGGCGCACCCAATTCCGGCAAAGAGCGGATTTACTTGAGGAAGCCGTTTTTCTTCAGAAAGTCTTCCGCAACGGCCTTTGCCGGTTCACCGCCAACCTGTACGCGGCCGTTGAGTTCCTGCAGCGTGACGAGATCGAGCTTTTCGAACACCGGCTTCAGCAGGGCTTCGATCTGCGGATGTTCCTTCAGAACCGCTTCGCGAATGATCGGCGCCGGCTGGTAGACCGGTTGAACACCCTTGTCATCCTGAAGAACCACCAGCCCGGACGGCGCAATGCCGCCATCGGTGCCGTAAACCATGGCTGCATTGGCACCGTTGGTCTTGTTGGCCGCAGCGGCAATGGTCGCGGCGGTATCGCCGCCGGAGAGGGTGATCAATTGTTCGGGCTTCAGCTTGAAGCCGTAGGTTGTCTGGAACGCCGGCAGGGCGGCAGCCGAATTGACGAATTCGGAGGAGGCGGCAAGCACCACTGTTCCGCCCTTGGTGACATATTTGCCGAAGTCGGAAAGGGTTGCCAGCTTTTCCGCGTCCGCCACTTCCTTGCGCAGGGCAATGGCCCAGGTATTGTTGGCGGGCGAGGGTGTCAGCCAGACGATCTTGTTGGCATCGTAGTCGAGTTTCTTGGCGGTCTGATAGGCCTTGGCCGCGTCTTTCCAGGCTGGATCATCGGCCTTCTCGAAGAAGAACGCGGCATTGCCGGTATATTCGGGATAGATGTCGATTTCCTTGGCCGTGATCGCCTTGCGCACGATCGGGGTGGCGCCCAGTTGGATGCGATCGGTGGTTGGAATCTTATTCGCGTTGAGAACGGCCAGGATAATGTTGCCGAGGACACCGCCTTCGGTATCGATCTTGGAAGAAACAACGACCTGCGCACTGGCAGATCCGAGAGAAAGCGCCAGAGCAAGCGCCACGCCGAGAAAGGTTTTGCTGGTAGACATTCTTTTCGTTCCCTTTGCATATCCCGAGTTGAGGCGACCTTTTAATCACGATTACAGTGATCGGTCCGGGCATTTATTTTCGCGAAAAGATCATGCAACGAAAAATTTGCAGCTTTTCGTTCGCCCGTGAGCTTGTCCTATTTCAGGCGATGTCTCAAGCCTGATATGTCAGCATTTATCACCAGAATGGCAGGAGTGTGCCGGGCGGACTCAGGCGACCGCCGTGCATATGGCGGCAAAGTGAATGCTTGCCGCCGTCAGAACGAAGCCGTGCCATATCGCATTGTGAAAGGGCAGCCGTTCCAACACATGAAAGATGACGCCGAAGGAGTAGACGAGGCCGCCGGCGAGGATCAGCCACAAGACCGTGGCGGACAGGGCAATCGTCAGTTCCTGATAGGCGGCAACGCCGCTCCATCCCAGGGCAAGATAGAGAACAATGGAAAGCCTGTCGAACCTGTTGGGCATCAACAGCTTCAACAGGACGCCGGCTATGGCAATCGACCAGACGATGGACAGGAGCCACCACGTGCCGCTCTTGGCCATGAGGGGGGTGTAGGTACCGGCGATCAGCAGATAGATGGCCGAATGGTCAAAACGCCGCAGAAACCCCTTGGTCGGGGAAATCGGCCATATGTTGTACATCGCCGACAGGGCCATGGAGAGAACGAGGGTCGCCAGATAGATTGCGGTTGCCGCATAGGCGCCGGCGGTTGCTTCCTCCGGAACAAAGGCAAGAAGCAGAATCGATCCGATGATTGCCAGCGTGACACCCGCGATGTGGACGACGCCATCGGCCCACAATTCTGCCACGCTATAGTTGCGGAAGGCGAATACCGGTAGCGGGCGGGGCGAGGAGATGGGCAATGCGGCGTCCTTGATAAAACAGTTTTTCCGGAGATTAGGCGTTTATCCCATATAACAACGAAAGACCGTGCTGCGTAAATGGCGCATAAGTGTGTCTTGGCGGCAAGGATCCATTCAGCAACTGCAGATTGATCTGCGCACCTGCAGACGGTTATTCGCAGGCGATTCTTTCGATCTGGTCCGATTGCTTTTTCTCCCGCCATTTTCTTGTTATTTGCCGGACATGTTTGATAAAGTAGTATTTTAACAAAACTCGTTCGTAATCATTTGAAATCTTGTAATAATTTGTCATGTTTGGTGAATATTTTCCCCGAACGATTCTGGTTGGTTACTTCTCAAATTTAAGCCATAATCATTTCATCACATGGGAAGACTATGGGTTCTGGGGAAACCTGTAGTTGGTGACAGTTTCTGAATCTGCACTGTTGAAATTGAGGGAGTTCAAAAATGACTATCACTCGGAATCTCATACTCGCCGGAATTATTGGCGCGGCATCATTTACGGTTGTGCCAGCCTATGCACTGACCGCGAAGGAATGCAGTGTCAAATATCAGGCGGCCAAAACAGCCGGTACGCTCGGCAACGTGAAGTGGAACGACTTCCGTAAGACCCAGTGCGCCGATGCTTCACCGGCCGCTGCAGCAGCGCCGGCGGCTCCTGCTGCCACGACCAAGCCCGCTGCCAAGGCGACAGCCGCAGCACCCAAGGCCGCCGCTCCAGCCGCTGCAGCCGCACCGGCTGCGACAGGCCTGAGCATGAAAGAGTGCAGTGCCAAGTATCAGGCTGCAAAAACCGCCGGTACACTCGGCAACGTGAAGTGGAATGACTTCCGTAAGACCCAGTGTGCCGCCGGTGCAACAGCTGCCGCTGCTCCTGCTGCTGCCGATGAGACGGCACCGACACCGCAGACGGCGACCTACAAGGATGAGCCGCCGGCAGCCACGACCGCTGCTCCAAAGGGCGTTGTTTTCCCGAGCGCCGTTTCCAGCAAATATTCCACCGAAAGCGCCGGCAAGGCCCGTATGCAGACGTGCCTTGAGCAGTATTACGCCAACAAGCAGAACAACACGCTTGGCGGCCTCAAGTGGATCCAGAAGGGCGGCGGCTATTACAGCCTCTGCAATTCCCGCCTGAAGGGCTGATCACGGCAAAGCAAAACAGAAAGCGGGATGAATGTCCCGCTTTTTCCTTTTGAGCCTATCGGCTGAAGTCTTTCGCTTTTTTCGTGCCTGCCGGATCGGGCAGGAGCAGTGCGGGACTTTCCTGCGCGCCCGGACTATGCCGGAGAATGTGGACGCGGTTATCCGCATCGCGGTGGATGGAATAGACCAACTCGCCGTCAAAACGTCTTTCCACCTTTCTGCTCTCGATGCGGAAACGCATGGTCAGCGCTACGAGCGCCAGCACGAAGGCCGGCGGGACGATCAGCCACAGAATTTTGAGCCAGTCGGATAGCGACTGGTACGTATCGAACAAATCCTGCCAGAAATTGTAGTTGTCCATGTGCACTCCCTTGTCTCGCGAGGAAAGCGGTCACCCGAGGTTTGGCCTCTGGTGACCGGGAGGTTCGTAAGCCGCCGCAAGACGACCGCCACGGCCTTTAAGCCGAAGCTCTGGACATACGCCGGGGCCCTCCCGGCCATAGGGCTGAGGAGGTGCCTTTGCGGTCGACACCGACCGCTTGCGGAGGGGTTACGAGCCCCAAGACCGATCCGTTTCGACCAGTCTCATCGCGGACCATAGTGGGAAAGTTCTGCGGGCGGAAGGGGTTAGGGCGCGGGTTTCTATATTGATGGCTGCAAAACCTCTGGCGCGTGGTTCGCCCTTCGACGAGCTCAGGAAGCTCACCATGAGGGAGAGTGAGAATTGCAGGTAGTTATACTCTGCAACCTTTACGATGAGCATTGCAGCCCACCCAACTCCCTCATGGTGAGCTTGTCGAACCACGAACCAAAACCTGCACCGGACGAAAATGCCCTAGCCGTAAACCACGCGGTTGCGGCCCTGATGCTTGGCTGAATAGAGATATTTGTCGGCCACAGCCAAGGTTTCCTCCAGCGATTGTCCGGGTTCATGCAGGGCAATGCCGATGCTGACGGTGATTGGCGTTCTGTCGAGCTCCAGTTCCCGGCCGATGGTGCGGGCTGCAATGAGGATTTTATGCGAGATCCAGTTGGCCCGGCCAAGATCCGCATCGGTCAGAAATACGGTAAACTCCTCGCCGCCGATCCGCGCCGCCAAATCCCGTGCGCCGATGTTCGCCTTGATCACCTGGCCGATCTCATGGATGACCTCGTCGCCGGTGGCATGGCCAAACCGGTCGTTGATTGCCTTGAAATGATCGGCGTCGATGTAGAGGAGGGCCCCGGCACTGTCCATGGGCCTCGATGCGAGAAACAAGCGCTGCGTCTGCAGATAGAATTCCGCCCGGTTGAGAAGCCCGGTCAGATCGTCACGGCGGGATTCCAGATCAAGCTGGGCGGCAAGCTGCTTCAGCTTGAAGTTCAGGCCGATGAGGAATGCACCCAGGGGGAGGCTGACCAGCACAACGATGACGGTGGTGACGCCGACAACGCGATAGGGCGTCTGCAGGCCAATCACGTAAAAGGCCAGAGCAGCCAGAATATCCGACGATATGGTGGCCATGCCAACCATGATCGCGACCTGTCTCAAGGGCGAGAGCGCGCCGAATTTGGTCATCCATAGAGCGTAGATATTCATCTCATTTGCCGGGTCGGTTGAAAGCAGCGGTATTCAAGCCCGAAACAAATGAAGAAAGCCATGCCCGCTTGTGTTTAATTCGAATTATTCTGTTCGGAAATGGCCGGCACCCTAACTGTCCAGGGCGTAGCTGATGCGCACGGTGGTTCCGACATCGGGCGTCGAGGTGATCTTGAACTTGCCGGCCATGGTTTTCACCAGTTCCATGCAGTTGGTCAGTCCGAGACCAAGATGAACGCCTGCCTTGGTTGAAAAGAACGGCTCCTTGGCCTTGGCAAGCGTCGACGGGCTCATGCCGATGCCGTTGTCGGCAACGACCAGTATCAGCCGCGGGCGCTGCAGAAAGCGCCGGTGGATACTGGCCTTGATGGCAATGACGGGGGTGGCGCGGGTGGCGACGGCATTGATCGCATTGCGGACAAGTTCATCGATGATCAGGTGGAACTGCGATGCCGGAATAAGCGAATTGCGCGCGGCCTGATCGATGTCCAGCTGCAGGTTGACCGCGCTCTTCGACACGATGTCCGCAAGCAATTCGCCCAATGGCACCTTGCGGAACTGCGTCTTGGAGTGCCCGATCATCATCAATCCCTCATTGATGCTTTCAAGCTCGGCAATGGTGTTGCGGGCCGCCGCGGTCATTTCAGAGGACGGAATGGCGTTGTTGCCGACATAGCCGAGAAAAAGACGCAGGGCTGCAATCCGCGTCCGGGTCATGTGGGCAAACAGGGTGGAGAAGGAGCGGATGTGCTGATCCTTGCGCCGGGCCAGAAGGCTGCGCTGATGCATGAGCAATCCCACCAGGATAAGTGCGCCGGCGGCGCCCAAGAGCTTGTTTCTGGCGACATCCGCGGCAATTGTCGCGGTTCCCTGAAGGGTGATGCTGTGAGCCAGTGTCGAACCGGCAGTGCGAAAAATGTCCGTTTCGATTGTCTGTATGGTTTTCAGCGCCTTGTCGAACTGGTTTCCCGCCTTGATCTGCGGAACCAGTACGGTGTCCACCGTCGAGATCGTCTTTTGCAGGGCCGCAATATCGGGTGCATCGAGGAACCGATCGGCATAGTCCAGCTGCTGCAGCGATTTGAGGTTGAAGTTCATGAGCGTGACCTCCGACAGCAGGCGCGGCTCGACTTCACCTGTCCGGGTTGCCAGCGTCAGGTAACCCTTGATGCTGGCAATCTTTTCGCGCGCCTGCGAAGCCCGGACCTGGACCTCGAAGCTCTGGCTCATGATTTCGTTTGACTGGATACGATACGTGTCCGCCCGGATGAATGACCAGCAACACACCAAAGCTGCGCTGATCAGAATGATGTAGAAGAGCGGATCGAGGTATTTATCCAGCTTCATGTTCAGTCAACCGGACGGATCGAGGTAACAAACCAAACCCATATCGTGTTGCGTGCGGGGACATAAGCTTTCGGAAGCTTGGAGAGTGGCCAGACAATGTAGAACGGGCCGCCATCATCGAGCGACAACGGTCTGAAATTCTGATCCTTGGTACAGGCCCCGCTTTGCTTGTCGGCATCGGTACAAGCTCTCTCAATTGCGATGATGGGCGCAAATTCAACAACTTCTTCCATCGTGACTTTTACAATGAAATTGTCGAATGCGGCAACTTCGAGATTGGCTTTGTCGCCGATTTTGTATTTCGCAATCATTTCCTGCAGGGAAGGGCCGCGAAAATGCACCTTTGCCCCGTTGGTCCAAGGCGTTTCCGTGACCAGATCATGCATGGGAAACTGCTGTCTCAGCTGCTCCTGGGTAAAGGTCCCCAGAGGCTTGCCTGCCGTGTCCTGCATTTGAATGACCGCAGGGTCGTCATTTGCGAATGCCGTGCCGTACCAGAGCGGCGAACCGATCCACAGTGCCGCGAAAAAGAATGCAAGATATTTCCAGGCGCGCGATGCGCCTTTGTCTTCGTTGGAGATGGCGGCAGGGAAGGGTTCTTCCGACACTGCCTTTGCCATCGATTCTTCAGTTTTTTTAATGTCCAGAGCCAACCCCATTATAACCCCTTTGGTAGGAGCCCGGTTTTTAAAAGCTTTGCGCGTGCTCGCTTGTAGTATTTTTCTGCCGATGCCGCGTCTATATCAAAGCGTTCCCCAAGCTGTTCATATATTTCCTTGCGGCTGATCCCCGACGGTCTTTGTCGCATCCAGCCGAGTATTTCCTGTTCACGCGGCGTGAGGCCGGAATGGTAAAATTCCGGTGGAGCCGTTGTTTCGTTGGACAACCTCACGCTGTAGCCCCGTTCTGCAACCTCCTGCAGAACGTCGACGAGGGCTCCTGGCCTTATATTGTTCTTGGCGAGGTAGCCAACCACGCCAAGTTTCTGACAATGCTCCCATTCTTCATCCGTATCGGAACCCGTGACGACAAAATGGATTGCGTCCGGTGAAAGATCGAGGATGACTTGTACAACGTCCAAGCGGTCGTCCTGCGATTTGGGGTCATAGCCGGGCATGCCGGGGTCAATGACCACAAGGTCGAACTGATGCGACTCCAGCAGATCCAGCGCAATGGTGACATTGGCCGCGCCGTGAACAATGGATGCCGGCAATGCTGCCTGCAATTCATGGATCAGGGCCAGCCTCATGAGGTGTTGATCTTCAATGACCAGCACATGTGTATGCTTGGACGTTTGTTCCGACATCGCTCTCACGCGTACCAACAGTTGCGCGCCACTCTGTTCAAATTACAGGAGTTGCGTCTACAGAGTAGTGCGATTTATGCAAAGCGCAAAATAGGGACAGGGTTGTCCCTATTTTTCTGGACATAACCGCATAGTGTTCCGACCGAAACGCGAAACGGTGCATTGAGTTGCATTGAGAGGGTATGCGGCGTGACTTTGGCTATCATTACCATCGATGGTGTCCGGGTTGATCCGACCGAAAGCGTTGCTTCGATTGCAACTGTGCTTGAATGGCACAGGCATTCCAGACGTGAATTGCAATGGATTGTCCGGACATGCACCGATCGTGCGGACTCCGAACAGGACAACGCATCGTCAGACCGGCGCCTGGCGGCGGCAACCGACGCGGAACATCGTGCGCGCGTTGCCATGTTGAGGTATCCGGCAAAAACGCTGGAAGAATTTGCGGCGAAGGCACAGCATATCTGTTCTCTTCTGCTGGAGGACGATGACAGTTTGGACAAGTACGAACTGTTTTCAATCCTGCAGAGGCTGATCGCACAACCACAGTCGGAATGCCAGTAAATCGAACCGGTACATGCGGTGAAATTCTGGTTCTGCACGCCTGACAGGACTTCGCATCGCATAGGAAAGCGCCTCCTCAAGTGCCTCCATTTTCGAGGGAATAGACCACTATGCCGAGCAATTGGGATAAATCCCAACCTATAGATGCCCATCCGGAAACCGCAAAACTGATCCAGGGTGCGGAAGCGGTCATTCAACAGGAGATCGGCCCGCTGGCCGCGCTCTGCGACGCGCTGCGCCTGCGTCTGGATTCCTACCACAGTGCCGCCAATGCGGCTGAGCGTCTCGAGCGATGGCGGCTTGCGGTCGTCCTGCACAGCGAGATCATGGAGGTCTGGAAATCGGCGTTTCTGAATGCGCGTGCCGCCGTCGACGCCTATCTCGCCAACTGTGATCTGAGCACTTTTTTCTCCTGCCGCGAAATTCTGGTGGCATCCCTGCATGGGCGCTGCAAGCCCTCCGTCGGCATTGCATTGTCGGTGATGCAATTTGAAAGCGAGCGCAACCTGCGCAGATTGGCAGATGCTTCGCCCGATATGGTGACGCACAACGAGCCGGTCGACCGGCGATTCCTTCGGGCGGCCGCCGCAGGCCGGCATCGGTAATTTTCGTCTTGTCGTTCAGAGAGTGCACAAGGCCTGCCGTCCGGCGGGCCTTTTTGCTTTTATGCGCATCGCGCGGCCGGGAATCGTCCGGATGTTTGACTTTACTAGACGACTGGTCTATTCTAGCGGCATGGGAAAGATCGACACACGCACCGTACTGATTGAGGAAGGGCTGAAAGCCCTGCTTTCACATGGCTATGAAGGGGCGGGCATCGGCCCCGTGCTCAAATCGGCTGGCGTGCCGAAGGGCTCGTTTTACCATTTCTTTGCCAGCAAGGAGGAATTTGCCTCCGCAGTCCTCGGCTTTTACACCGAGGGCAACCAGATCGTCCGGACGCGGATCCTGGGCGATGAAAGCCAGACGCCGCTTAAACGCCTGCGTGCCTATTTCGAATATTACGAGCAGGAATTCGCCCGGGAGAATCCGATCGGCGGCTGCCTGCTCGGCAATCTCGCCCAATCGATTGCCGCCCACAGCGACGTCCTCAGGCAGGAACTGCACCGGGCCTTCGCCGCGTGGCAACGCGATTTCCAGACGGTTCTGCGGCAGGCGCGCGCGCAGGGCGAATTGCCCGCGCATCTCGATCCCGACGAGACGGCAGCCTTTCTGATCGATGCCTATGAAGGGGCGCTGATCCGTATGAAGACGGAAGGCAGCATCGCACCGCTCAAGCGGTTCACGACCATGACGCTCGATTGCTTGCTCACAAACCATCCATAGGAGATTTATTATGTCCCATATAGAGACGACTGGTCTACTACAAAGACACAGCGGTAACGCGTTTGCGGTATTCGTCAAAACCGCTGCGATGGCAATCTGGAACATCTATCTGCGTTATCGCGGAGAACGGGCGGGCGATCCGCGGGTCAGCAAGCTCAGTGATCATCTGCTCGATGATATCGGCATAACGCGGGAGGAAGCCCGGGAAATTGATCGCCGCCGCCGCTGATTGGACCGTAGCCTCGACATCGACACGCGGTACACCGCCCGCGCGAATCCCTTCCATGGATTCACGACTTGGCTCTACAACGTCGGTGATCGCTCCGCCCAAGCTTTGGTGGCTTGGCAGATATCCATCGCTCGGGCGTATGCGGGGCGTGCCGTCGTGCGGGCGAGATAGGCACGCTCGACCGAACCTGGGATATAGTTGCCGGTACGCAGACCAAACAAAAGAGCGTAGCTCACTGAAATGTCAGCAGCGGTGAATTGATCTCCGGCGAGAAACGGATGATCTGCGAGACGCCGGATGACCAATCCGAGCCGACTGTGAAAGGTCTCCAGTGCCCAGCGTGTAACCCTGGCATTTCGCTCTGCTTCGGGCGCAAGCGCACGACCAACGAAGACGGCATTCATTGGTTCAGCGAGCCCAGCCTCTCCCAGATGGAGGAATTGCAGATAGGCGGCGAAAGCCGGATCATCCGGCGCGACGGCGAGCGGGCTCGGGCCGTGGCGGGCGAGCAGGTATTCGAGGATCGCGATCGATTCGACCATGATCGTCTCGCCGTCCTGTAGCGCCGGGATAAAGCCGGCGGGGTTGATGGCAAGAAAATCGGGATCATTCCCGACAGCGAGCAGATCGACCGGGCGCAGCCGATACGCCAATCCCAATTCCTCGAGCAGCCAAACGACACGGAACCCACGACCTTCGCCATAGACGGTGAGCATGCTTGAGCGTCCTTACATTGGCTTACGTGCTTCATTCGCAGGAGCGAGATTTCCGCATATACTGCTATCGCCCGGCCACGATATGCGCAAGGCGCGTCACATAGGCGGCATCAGGCGGCGCCGGTCCTCCATTCACGACCGAGCCTGTTTTCGCGGTTTCCGGGTCATTTTGCCGGTTCGCACTGCAATTTTTTCCTCAGCACAATCATGCACCTAGCCCTTCCAACGGAGCAAGCACCCGATGCATATTGAAGTTTGTATTTACAGATAGACTCAAAAGATATATCGTTTGTGCATGAAAGGAGAATTTGCAATGTTTGGAAATTGTCATCACGAACGGCACGAACGCGATGAGCGTTTTGTCATATACGGCATGGGACGCGGTTTTGGCCGCCACGGCGGCGGTCACGATGGACCCGGCGGCGGCGGACGTTTCGGCCGCAGGGGCGGCGGAGGCAGGGTGTTCGCATCGGGCGACCTGCGTCTGGTTCTGCTGGCGCTGGTCGCCGAGCGGCCACGCCATGGCTATGAGCTGATCAAGGACATCGAAGAGCTGTTCGGCGGCGCCTATGCGCCGAGCCCCGGTTCTGTCTATCCGTCCCTGACTTTCCTCGAGGAAATAGGGCAGGTAACGGCAGCGGCGAGCGAAGGCTCGAAAAAGCTGTATACCATCACGGCGGAGGGGCTTGCCTATCTCGCCGAGAACAAGAACCTGGTGGATGCGGTCCGCACGCGGATGGGCATGGTTGCCCGTTCCATGGCCGGACAGCGCGCACCGGAGGCCATCGCCCACGCGATGGACACGCTGCGCACCGCGCTCCACCTGCACAGTCACGGCTGGGATGCGGAGGAGGCGGACCGGGTTCGCAAGATTCTTGAGCAGGCAGCGCTGGATATAGAATCAGGCAAGAAAAAAGACTGATGTCTAAACCCATACGGCGCCGGAAGCGGCGCCGTATGGGATTTCATGCAAGGGAATTCAGGCCTGGCGTCTTGTCATCGACAGGACGGAGCCGGGTGTGCCTGCATCAGACAATGCGGCAGCGCGGGCAACATCGATGCCGGTTGCAACCACCGATACCCGGAATACGCCTTCCAGCGCATCGTCAAAGGTCGCGCCGAGAATGATGTTGGCCTGATCGTCGACTTCTTCGCGGATACGGGTTGCGGCTTCATCGACCTCAAACAGGGTCATGTCGCGTCCGCCGGAAATCGATACCAGGACGCCCTTGGCACCCTTCATCGATTCCACGTCGAGAAGCGGATTGGCGATTGCAGCTTCGGCGGCTGCCTGTGCGCGGCCTTCGCCGGTGCCTTCGCCCGTTCCCATCATGGCGCGGCCCATGTCGCGCATGACCGAGCGCACGTCGGCAAAATCCAGATTGATCAGGCCTTCGCGGACCATCAGATCCGTGATGCAGGCAACACCGGAATAGAGAACGCGGTCGGCCGTGGCAAAGGCATCGGCAAAGGTTGTGGACGCATTGGCGACGCGGAAAAGGTTCTGATTGGGGATCACGATCAGCGTATCGGCGCTGTCGCGCAGTTCTTCCAGACCTTCTTCAGCCATGCGCATGCGGCGCGTGCCTTCGAACGAGAATGGCTTTGTCACGACGCCAACCGTCAGGATGCCGGCCGAGCGGGCTGCGCGGGCAATGACCGGCGCTGCGCCGGTGCCGGTGCCGCCGCCCATGCCTGCCGTTACGAAGCACATGTGCGTGCCGGCAAGATGATCCATGATTTCATCGATGCTTTCTTCCGCAGCAGCCCGTCCGATTTCCGGATGGGAGCCTGCGCCAAGCCCCTGCGTCACATTGGCGCCGAGCTGGATCAGCCGGCTTGCCTTGGACATGGCCAGTGCCTGGGCATCCGTATTGGCCACAATGAACTGCGTACCCTGCAGGTTTTCACGGATCATGTTGTTAACCGCATTGCCGCCGCCGCCGCCGACACCGAACACGGTGATATTCGGCTTCATCTCGGAAATTTCCGGCTTCTTGAGGTTAATTGACATCGTGCAATCCTTATTCCCGGCCGATGGTCTGTATCGGCGTGCAGGTACGTAATGTTATGACGGAGCTCACTCGGAGAATCAAAGCCTCTCCGTACCCCAATGTCCGGCAAAGAATCAGACAGCGGGTTTCGGCGCAAGCCCTGAAATGGCATATCGCCCGGATGGGTTGTCAAAAGTATGTCCGGAACGACGGGCGGAAGGACATCGCGGATGCAATGTCCTTGAGATTGACGCAATAGTTCACGAAGGAACCGTCCCAACACTCTGATATTTCCCACCCACAGTTTCTGATCAGGAGAATTGGCCTATGGAACTTGATCCCCAAAACGCTGTCACCGCCATACAGACCGGTATTCATCAGGCAAGCGCGCTTGTTGTCACCTATTCGTTCTCGGTCCTTGGCGCCATATTGCTGCTGGTGATCGGCTACATCGTTGCCGGACTGGTGGAACGCTGGCTTTATGCCGGATTGGGGAAGGTCGGCGGCTTCGACCTGACACTGCGCCGCTTCTTTTCAAAAATCGCCCGCTATGCGGTTTTGGGACTGGTGGCGGTCATGGTGCTCGGCCAGTTCGGCATTCAGACCGCGTCGGTCATTGCCGCCATCGGCGCTGTCGGCCTGGCCATTGGCCTTGCCCTGCAGGGGACCCTGCAGAATATCGCGGCCGGCATCATGCTCCTGGCCTTGCGGCCTCTGCGTATCGGGGAATATGTCGAAGTCGGCAGCATTTCCGGTACGGTGGAGGAAATCGGGCTGTTTGCCACGCGCTTGCGGGCTGCGGACGGCGTCTATGTCCTTGCGCCCAATTCAACCCTTTGGACCCAGCCCGTCAAAAACTACACGCGCAACGGTGTCCGCCGCAATGACATTACACTCGGGGCCGATCATGGCGAGGATATCGACCGGATACGCAAGAACCTGGTGGCGCTGACCGCCAATGACAAGCGCATTTTGCGGGATCCGGCCCCGCAGGTCTTCGCCTCGGATCTCACGGATGAATCCATCGCCATCACCCTGCGATACTGGACATCGGCCAGCGACTTCGCTGCGGTGAAAGCCGATTTGACCATGGGAACGGGAGAACTCTTCTACGACAAGAAGCCGGCAGATCAGCAAGCCTCGGGCATTTGAACGGAACAACATCCCTCGCTTGGCGTTTCCCTTGGTGACCATGCATTTTAACAATGTTCTTTGGGAGGCTATCATGTTTAAACATTTTGCTATTGCAGCCATTGCGGCGGTGACAGTCCTGTCGGCGGCCCCGTCTTTCGCTCAATCACTCGAAATCGGGCCGGGCGGTGTGCGTCTTGTCGAACCGGGTGCCGAGCGGCCCATGCGGCGCGGCATGGATATCAGCGAGCGTGAAGCAGTACGGATCGCCCGCGCCGAAGGTTTGCGCAACGTGGATAATATAGACCGGACGAGGTCCCGTTTCATCGTGGAGGGGACAGATCGGCGCGGCAATGATGTTCGCGTCAGCGTCGACCGGCGCACGGGCGAGGTGATTTCCGTCGACTAGCCGGCCCTTCGATCTGCATCTGACGATTTGTTGACTTGAATTGCTGCGGATTGGCGGCTAGGACAGCCATGCACAGGACGACCTGTGTCATGGTTGCGCATGGGGACGGCCCCGTTATCTCGATTGAAGGAGATGATGGTGTCCCACACCGGACTGAATTTTTCCTGTTTGACCGTCGCCGTTCCAGCCAGCTCTCATCGTCAGACCGGGCGAGGTCTGTGATGGCTGGCCCTATCGAACAATTCGAAATCAAGCCGCTCGTCCGCCTGGCCGAGATCGCGGGCCATGAGATCAGCTTCACCAACGCGTCCGCCTATATGGTCCTGACCGTTGCTGTTTCCAGTGCGTTCCTGATGATGTCCATACGCAAACGCAGGCTCAATCCGGGACGTCTGCAGTCCACGGCGGAGATGCTGTACGAGTTCGTCGCCGGCCTGCTTCGGCAAAATGCGGGTGAACAGGGGATGCGGTTCTTTCCGTTTGTCTTCTCGCTGTTCATCTTCATCCTCGTGGCAAACCTGATCGGCATGTTTCCCTATGCCTTTACGGTAACCAGCCAGATCATTGTCACCTTTGCCCTGGCAATTCTCGTTTTCCTCACGGTCACCATTTACGGCTTCCGGCGGCACGGTTTGAAATTCCTGAGGCTGTTCATGCCGGCCGGCGTGCCGGTTGTGCTCGCACCGGTGATTATCCCCATCGAGATCATCTCATACCTGTCACGCCCGCTCAGTCATTCCGTGCGCCTGTTTGCGGTGATGCTGGCAGGGCACATCACCCTGAAAGTGTTTTCCGGCTTTGTGGCTGATCTGGTTGATGCGGGCGGCGTCGGACTTCTGGCCGCCGTTCTGCCGCTGGCCATGGCCGTCGCCCTGACCGGACTTGAACTGCTGATGTCTTTCATTCAGGCCTACGTCTTCGCGATGCTGACATGCATGTATCTGAACGATGCGCTTCATCCCGGCCACTGAAACCAATACCCCTGTGAAAGGAACGATCATGGCATGGATCTATCTTGCTCTTGCTGGCCTGTTTGAGGTGATTTGGGCTTCCACAATGAAACAGTCCGACGGTTTCACGCGGCTTGTGCCGAGTGTGATCACCATCGTCACGATGATCATCAGCTTTGGCTTGCTCGCCGTGGCGATGAAATCCCTGCCGCTCGGCACCGCCTACGCCATCTGGACCGGTATCGGCGCGGTCGGCGCATTCCTCGTCGGCATATTCTTCCTCGGTGAAGCGGTCACGCTTTTCCGGCTTGCAAGCGTCGGCTTCATCGTTGCGGGACTGATTGGTCTGAAACTATCGACGCTGTAGGCAATGGTGCGGTATCGGTCGCCGGCGTTTCGGTGCGGACGTCAACCGGTGTCTGCACTGTCTTGCCGCGCATGTTCACGATTACAACCCCGGCCAGGATGAGCATGCCGCCAAGGACCGTGCTCATTTTCGGCGGTTCGCCGGCAATGAGCCAGGCGATCAGCATGGCGATGGGGGCAATGAGGTAGAGAAAGTTTCCGGCCCGGGCGACGCCGAACGTGCCGAGCGCATAGGCCCAGCAAACCAGGCCGATTGCGGTGGGAAAAATGCCGAGGAAGCCGATCCAGCCCTGCACGGCAAGCGATGCATCGCCGGTTTGCGCTATGGCCTGCGACAGCCATGGCGAAAGCGCGAGCGCAGCTGATACAAACATGATGGCCGCCACATGCAGGGCACCATAGCGCGAAACCAGCTGGCGCTGCACCGTGAAGCCCGTTGCCGAGCACAAGGCAGCGCCGAGTACAAAGGCGGCACCTGAGTTCAGGGTCAGCCCGCCAGCCTGTGCGCTGGCTATCAAGCCAATGCCGATAATACACAACAGGGTTCCGCCCCAGGCAATGGGCGGAAACCGCTCCTTCAGGAGCACGACGGCGAATGTCGCCATCCAGAGCGATTCAGTCTTGATGAGGAAACTTGCTGCGCCCGCCGCTACGGTTTGCTGTCCAATATTCAGCAGAACGCTGTAACCGGCGCCGCCCACAATGCCACAGCCGGCACAGAGCAGGAAATGAGGCAGCGGCATGCGGGCAGGGCGCTTCCAGACCAGCCATATCGCGGCCAGCAGTGCGGCGATGGCATAGCGGATCGATGCGAGTGGCAAGGGCTCCAGTTGTGTGAGCGCAAGCTTGATTGCGGGAAAAGCTGTCGCCCAGACGAGAATGGTCGTGGAGATAGCCAGGATCGGTAAAAGTGTGGGGCGGGATGAGGTCATGCGGAGACTGTAAAACACGTTCCAGACTTGACATAGAGTGCTGATATGGCGTGAGCTGTGAGAATGAAGCACAGCTCGGATCTCCCGTCCTTCGATGCCATACAGGCGGTTCTGTCGTCCAATCGCACCGGCTCGTTCTCCGGCGCTGCCGATGAACTCGATTTGACGCATGGAGCTATCAGCCGGCGCGTCGCCATTGTCGAGGCCTGGGCCGGGACGGCATTGTTCGAACGGCACGGGCGCGGGGTTCGCCTGACGATCGAAGGGCAACGGCTTGTGCGGTTGTTCGAGCAGGCGCTTGACCTGATCGATAGCGGGGCGGCTGAATGGCGGGAGAACCGCCAGCCCGAAACCGTCAGGATCAGCGTCCTGCCGTCCTTCGCGCGGCTGTGGATTTTGCCGAACCTTGCCAAACTGGAGGGCTCTCCACCCGATCTGCGGATCGAACTGGAGCTTGACCGACGATATGCGCCGCTCGGCGAGGTTGACGTGGCGATACGCTATGGCCGCGGTGACTGGAGCGATGGTGTGGCCATGCCGCTCTTCGACGAAGTCCTCCTTCCCGTCGCATCGCCCGAGCTGGCCCTCGTCTTGGGAGATGAACCTGAGCCGGGCGATATTCTCCGCCATCCTCTTATTCACGACGCTTATCCCGATGCGTGGCGTATTTGGCTGGCCGAGCGCGGGCACCGGTATCGCCCGCGTCCGCAGGATCGCCGCTATCCGGACTATGATCTGGGTTTGCATGCGGCGGCTGCGGGAAGCGGTGTGGCCCTCCTACGCGCGCCCTATGGCGAGATATTTGTCCAAAACGGCAGCCTTGTGCCGATTTCCGGCGCTCCGGTAGCCAGCCAATTGAAATTCCATGCCATCACAGAACGGGGGAGCCCACGGCGTGCCGTCCGCACACTGCTGGAGCGCATCCGAGGGCTTTCGGCCTCTTGATTGAGCCGTTGACAATCGAACGGCGCTTGGCGAGGCTTGGTCGGAGTGTTCAGATCATTTGAGGATGAACTCATGCCGACAACCATCGCCATCATCGGAGCCGGGGCCATGGGCAGCGCCGTCGGGCAACGCCTGATACAGGGCGGAGCCCGCGTCCTTTCCTTTACCGAAGGGCGAAGCCAGCGGACACTGGACCGCGTCCGGGCGGCGGGCATTGAACCGGCAGCCATCGCCGATATCGCAAGGGCCGATCTGATATTTTCCATTGTTCCTCCGGCGGAAGCGGTCGGCGTCGCGCACGGGTTCGCAACGGTTTTGTCGGCAGCGGGTGCCAAAGGCACGTTCATCGATTTCAACGCGATCAATCCGCATTCGATGCGCGAAGTCGCATCAGTTCTGTCCGGGACAGGGTGGGATATACTCGATGGCGCTATTATCGGCCTGCCGCCGAAACCCGATAATGCAGGACCGAAATTCTATGTGAGCGGCGGTGACGAGGGGATTGTCAACCGTCTCAAGGCGCTCGGCTTGCGGACCCACCGCGTCGACGGTTCGATCGGTGCAGCCTCCGCCCTGAAGATGGTCTATGCCGGCATCAACAAGGGACTGGTCGGGCTTGGAACGACCATGCTGCTGGCCGCAGCCGGATCGGGTTCCGCGGCAAGCCTGCACGCCGAGATGGCGGAGAGCATGCCGGAGCTTCTCGCCCGTTTTCAACGCTCAATACCCGATATGTACCCTAAGGCCTATCGATGGGTTGCCGAGATGGAAGAGATTGCCGAGTTCCTTGGACCTGACGATCCCGGCGCAGCGCTTTTCCACGCCATGGCTGAGGTTTTTACCAGGATGGCCGGTGATCAGAACGGCGATGGATGTCTCGCTTCAACACTGGATGGTGTGCTTGCCGGGAAGTAAGCCGCAAGGCGAATGACACCTGACAGGCAGGTGGTCAAGCATTTCAACCATATCGACAATTTAACACGCCGCACGCCCCATGATGGGTGACAAATGGAAATCCCGATACCATATCTTGAGAAGGACATGGTTCAAGGAGTATTCCGATGCTTTCCGTGTGGCGTGATATCGTCGTTTTCCTGGATGCCTCTCTCCCCGGCGAGAAAGTTGGTGCGCACGCGGCGCGCCTCGCCAAGAAGCATGGGGCTTATCTCGTCGGTGTTTACGGTTTGACGCGGGCCGCCTACGGCTCGGCATCCGAAAATTTTGCGCGCGGGTCGGAAGCAATCCGACAGGTGATCGTTCGCCAAAGAAGCGCTGACGAGAACAAACTGATCAGGTCGGGCCGGCACTTCGCCCGGATAACCGAAGCCGAGGGCGTCGGTTCCGAGTTTCGTGTTGCATGGCAGGACAGGCTTGATGACCAGAACATGGTCCGAGGCCTGAATGCGGACCTCATCGTTGCCGCACAACCGCCGCTGGGTGATCTTCCGATGAGCTGGTCGGCCGAACAATTGCTCCTTGCAACGGGAATTCCCGTTCTGGTTGTTCCGCGGGAGTGGGATGGAGGGACTATCGGTGACAAGGTGGTTATCGCCTGGAATGGCAGCCGGGAGGCGCGCCGGGCGGTTTACGATGCCATGCCGTTTATCGTGACGGCAAAGCAGGTCACGATACTGGTCATCGAAAACGGTCGCGCTGCGGCCGATTGCAATCATGAGCCGGGCGCGGATCTCCTGAGCCATCTGGCTAAGCACGATGTGCCGGCGACCGTTCTCGTCGTTTCGTCAAATGAACCGGTTGCTCACGCGATTGTGCGGGAAGCCCGTGGGGTAGGGGCAAATCTGCTGGTCATCGGCGCCTATAGTCACCCGCGGTCCACCGAAATCCTGTTTGGCGGCGTGACGCGATCGCTGTTGTCCAACACCGAACTGCCGATGCTCATATCGCGGTGAGCATTGCGTCAAAGCAACGGCACTGACGATGCCATGCTCCTATTTCGGCGTCAGCCGCAGCAGGCGGCCGTTGCTTTCGTCTTCGATCAGCCAAAGCGCGCCGTCCGGTGCCACGGCGACATCGCGGATGCGATGGCCAAGCACCCATCGGTCCGCTTCCCGGGCGCCGCCATCGGCGTCGAAGCTGATCCGCACGAAGCCCTTCTCGACCAATCCGCCGATAAAGGCCGAGCCTTTCCATTGCGGGAAGAGGTCGCCCTGGTAAAATGCAAGACCGGCGGGAGCGATGACCGGCGTCCAGTAGACAAGAGGCGCTTCGAATTCCGGACGGGTATCATGGCGCGGAATGGGTGTCCCATTGTAATTGTCGCCGTTGGAGACAATCGGCCAGCCGTAATTCCGTCCCGGCTTCAGGAGGTTGAGTTCATCGCCGCCCTTCGGACCCATTTCATCCAGCCAGAGCCTGCCCTTGGCATCAAAGGCAAGGCCGTAGGGGTTGCGATGCCCGAGGGTCCAGATCTGTGCTCTGATACCGCCTTGCTTGGCCCAGGGATTGTCGGGAGGGGTCGATCCGTCGAGATTGAGGCGCAGCACTTTTCCCAGCGCCTGATCGGGGTCTTGGGCGGTGTCTGGCCGCATGCGATCCCCCGATGTGAGGAACAGGTGCCGACCGTCAGGGGAGAACGCGACGATTCCGCCGGGCTGGCCGCCGCTGCCCTTCGGCATCTGCCGCCAGATGACCTCCAGCCCCTTCAATGCGGCGGTCTTTCCGGTCAGCGAGAGTTCGGCGCGGGCGAGGGCGAGACTGCTGCCGCCAGCCCCCGGTTCCACGTAGGTCAGGTAAATGACGGGTTTCTTTGCAAAATCCGGCGCGACCGCCACGTCGAGCAGGCCGTTCTGGCCACTATAGGCCACCTTGGGAACGCCGCTAATCTCCGTCTTGCTTCCCTCGCGGGTAACCAGAAAAAGCCGGCCGGGCTTTTCCGTAACAAGCATGCGGCTATCGGGGAGGAAGGCTATGGCCCACGGCGTATCAAAACGTGCAACGGTCGTTGCCGTGAAAGGGGTGGTGGTGCTCGGTACATTCCTGCCCGCATTGACGGATGGGGCAGCCCATGCAATCGGGCTTGAACCGGCAATGCCAAGGATTGCAAGGACGACAGCTGCAGCACGACGACTCATGAAAGCCCTCCAGTGAATGCCGGTTAATGCCTCACGTTGCACATAGGTGTGCTGTCGGCGGCATGCAAGCGCTGGCCAGCGGATAGAGGTTGGCGGCGGCTCAGTCGGCGCGGCGCCAGACCGAGACCTTGCAGATCAATCCGCCAAGGACGCAGCCGGACAGTTCTATGCCCTGGTCCGAAACCTTTGCCTTGCCCGTATAGGTCTGGCCATTTTCGGTGTTGTAGAGGGTTCCGGAATAGGTTCCTACGCCGTTTGGCTTCAACGTTACGGCCTGAATGCCGACAACAGGCCGGTTGCGCTTGGACGCATCGGGGTTTTTCACATCGTTTACGGGCGCGCTCATCCAGACGACCGTGCCGCAAATCCCGGCGCCGCAGTCACTCAGCCGAACCTTCGTGCGGCCGGTATCATTGACATAGGTTCCGGCGATATCCTGTGTCTCGGCGACGGACTGGCCAGTCAGCGCCGCAAGGAAAAGACACGAGAAAATAGCGTTTCGCACAGTCATCAATGGGTATCTCCTGGCCATCACGGGCCGTTGGGTTTGCAAGCCGGTTAACAACCGTATCCTGCGCACCCTTACAGGACAAGTATGGCATTCCTGTGCACACAGGGCGCGCGGCCGCCGCCACGAGGAGCACAAAAACAATCAGGCGTGCTCTCCGGTCATCCCGAGAGCGACGCCTGAAAATATATTCTGTATCAATGGGTTAGAACTGTTCCTTTGCTGGGAAGCATATCAGGCGTTGTATCGTCCAGCGCATAATCCTTTTTGCCCGAACCGCCGAGCGCCAGATATATGACCGGCGTCGTAAAGAGCGTGAGGATCTGCGAGACGACAAGTCCGCCGACGATGGCAATGCCAAGCGGCGTGCGCAGTTCCGCGCCGGGGCCTGTGCCGAGCGCCAGGGGCAATGCGCCGAGGAGAGCGGCCATGGTCGTCATCATGATCGGCCGGAAGCGCAGCAGGCAGGCCTGATGGATCGCCTCGGCCGGGGCCAGACCCTGATGGCGCTCGGCTTCCAGGGCAAAGTCGATCATCATGATCGCGTTCTTCTTCACGATCCCGATCAGGAGAATGATGCCGATCATCCCGACGATGGACAGGTCCTGGCCGAACAGCAGCAGGGCCAGCAAGGCGCCGAGACCGGCCGAGGGCAGGGTGGATATGATTGTCAGAGGATGAATGGCACTTTCATAGAGAACGCCGAGCACGATGTAGACCGCTATGACCGCCGCCAGGATGAGCCATGGCTGGGTGCTCAGGGAACTCTGGAAGGCCTGTGCCGTACCCTGGAACGTGCCGGTGACGGTGATTGGGAGCCCTGCCTTCAACTCCGCGGTGTGGATGGCCGTCACCGCGTCGCCGAGGGCTATGTTGGGCTTCAGATTGAAGGAGAGTGTCGTTGCCGGCATTGACCCCTGATGATTGATCGTCACCGGTGACACGGTTGTTTTCACGGATGCCAGCAGGCTCAGCGGAACGAGCTGGTTCAGCGTCGACGAGCGCACGAACAGATGATTGAGTGCATCGGTGGACAGGCTGTAGCGCGGGTCGACCTCGAGCACGATGTGGTTCTGGCTGACCTGCGTGAACTGGGTTGCGACCTGACGTTGTCCGAAGGCATCGTAGAGCGTGTCATCGATGGCCTGAACACTCACGCCGAGACGCGATGCGGTGGCACGGTCGATGTTCAGTGTCGCGCTCGTGGCTTCGTTCTGCTTGTCGGAGATCACGTCCTGGACCTCGGGCAATGAACTGAGGGCCTTGGACATGACGGCAGCCCATTTGGTCAGTTCGTCCGTGTCCTGAGCTTGAAGCGTGTACTGGTATTGCGATGCCGATGAGCGGCCGCCGACCTGAATATCCTGACGTATCCGCATGCCGAGGGTCAGTCCCTCCATGCCCGCGACGGCTTTCTTCAGGCGCGCCATGACCGCTTGGGCGGTGCTGCGCTGGCCGAACGGCTTCAGATTGATCTGGACCTGTCCCACGGCGGTGGAAGGGCTGGGGTTGATCCAGTAGGCCACGTTGTCGACGGCCGGATCCCGCATGATGATGTCGCCAAGGTTCTGCATTTTGACAGACATCGCATCGAAGGAAATATCTGTTGCTGCCTGTGCCTGCGCCTGAATGAAACCCGTATCCTGTTCGGGCAGGAATCCCTTGGGGACGATGACGTAGAGCCACACCGTCAATACGAGGGTGATGCAGGTGACGACGAGCGTGATGCTGCGGTGCCGGAGAACGAAATCCAGTCCGCGGCCATAGGCGCGCGTGATCGAATTGAACAGTCGCTCGGACCAGTTGAAGATGCGCCCGTGCGATGTGTGTTTCTCGTCGCGGATCAGCCAGGCGCACAACATCGGCGTGACGGTCAGGGATATCAGGCCGGACATCAGGATCGCGACGCTGACCGTAACGGCAAATTCGCGGAACAGGCGCCCGACAATGCCGCCCATCAGCAGGATGGGGATGAAAACGGCGACAAGCGATATGGTCATCGAGATGATCGTGAAATTGACTTCACGCGCGCCTTCGATGGCGGCCTGCAGCTTGGATTTTCCGTTTTCGAGGTGGCGCACAATGTTTTCGATGACGACGATGGCATCGTCCACGACAAAGCCGACAGCAATTGTCAGTCCCATCAGCGACAGATTATCCAGACTGTAGCCG